>OY253755.1:15926408-16526408 GCA_958009045.1 Oxytorus armatus
TAAAGTGTACATGCAACATTGAGTGCAGATTCAATTTTGTGTGCAGATGCAATTTCGATCGCAAAAACGAATTTTGAACGCATGTGAACTTTTGAATACAAATGCAATTTTTAGTGCAGGCGAAATTTTGAATGCAGATGTGATTTTGACTGAAAATGCGAATTTGAGTACAAATGGAAATTTCAGTGCAGATGCAACTCTACGGGTGAAAATAGGGTTAGGACAGCGTTTTCTCAATGATTTTCATGCATTTTTTTATAGTATAAAAAGTGAATATAATTTATTGAAACTTTGAGAATATTTTATACATATATTTAAGTATATACGATAAAATTTTTGAAGAATTTTCTTGAAAAACACCGAAAATATTAGCGACCCCATATTGCAGATCACAGTCAGACTCAGCATTTTGCGTACATTCTGTAAGCCGCAATTTTCATCTGAAATCAAACGAGGTTGGAATTTACTTTTATTATATGTCTCTCTTCTATATGAACCTAAATGCTATCAAAAAAATAGAAAATTGAATTTTTCACAGGGGTCAAAACAAAAAAGCATGATTTTTTGCCATTTTTGACAACTTTATTTGCAAAAAAAAAATTATTTTAAATAATGATAATATTCTGATTTTAGGTTTATATAGAGCGCAATACTATGAAGAAAGTAACTGCCAATTTTCAAAACGATTGGTTGAAAACTTTTCAAACTAGCGTGTATGCGAGTTAAAAAAAAGTCGTTTTCAGGAAAACGCGTTTGAAAAAATAGTACCAAGAAAAACAAGCAATATGGGATCGCTAATATTTTATAGTATATACTTAAATATATGTATACAAATTTTATAGTATATACTTAAATATATGTATAAATATTCTCAAAGTTTCAATAAATTATATTCATTTTTATACTATAAAAAAATTCATGAAAATTATTGAGAAAACGCTGTCCTAACCCTATTTCCTCCCTTAATGGCTTATAACAATAGAACGAGTCGGAATTTTAATTTTTAATTTTGGGAACATATTTTTCAATAGTTTTACTAACAATTTATAAAATAAAATAAAAATCGACTTTTTGAACCGTCCAACCCTATTTCCCCCCTTAAATGAAAACATATGTTTGTCCGCGAGTGAGAGTGCGAAATTTCCGTTATTCGCATCACTCTCGTCAAACTAAATTACGTTAAGGGCGCACATAATCCTGCGCGCGCTAACAACCGAGTAAATTTGAAAAATTATTATAAAGGTTATATGGTGAAAAAAAAATTAAATTGTTGATTTCACATTCTTTATTGACTTTTCAACAATAAGAAAAAAAAATTTTAACAATTTAACATAAATATTATCATTATTAACGCGTTTTCCTCGAAACTATGTTTTTAGACAGTGTCAGCATGATAAGTCAGTCAATTTTTTATATTTTTTAACATTTTTTTTTTTAATCTTGGTAACTATTTTCTCTATAGTGTGACGAGAGGTTTTTTTAATTTTTTCGTTGGACAAGTTTTTATAAATTATTAAACGCTATTTTTTTTTAATTACATACTAAATTTGAATTACTGTAATTTTTTTATTTTTGAAAACAAAAAAAAATTCCATCCGTCCAACTATTACTACTACATTATTTTACTAGATTCTTTTTTATTTTTGCAGATTGGATAATTTTTGGTGAAGTTATAATGTCGACAAGGTGGCGTCATGGTTTTCATCAGTAGTCCATTTATACACGTAAAAAATAATGTTACTATTAAAAAAATAAAAATTTTTATTTTTTTTTCTTATAATTGAAAAGTTAATAAAAAATGTGAAATCAACAATTTAATTTTTTTTATGCCATATAACCTTTATAATCATTTTTCAAATTTACTGGGTTTGCAGCGCGCGCAGGGTTATGCGAGCCCTAAAGAGAAAAGTGTGGGCATAACTTATCATTTTTTTACGTTCGTAGCCTCGAATAAAAAGAAAATCTTCTCCACTCCGGAAATTTCATGTGTCACGGTCGGCCTTTCGAAATTACGGTCAGCCTGATGGACTTGAGTAAAAAAATAAATAAATAAAATTCAATGGTATGCGAAATTTCGCAAGGCCACTCGTTGCAACTCGTGTCAGCGTAATTTGATTATTTTTTCGTATGCGAAAAATTAAACGAGGCTACGGATATCGGTGCATAAAAAGAAACTTTGATACCTCCTCGACCAAATTTATTGTACATTTCGGGGTAGAAAAAAAAGAAATATACGAAATTTTTTTTATTCAATAACGAAATTAATAAAGAAATAATAAAAAAAGATTATAATAAGATAATGATAAATTTGTTTGTATTATTTGTGAACGTAAATAATAATTATTCGTGAATTTTTATTGTTGTTATTAATATTGTTCCATTTGTCTAAAAATGATTTTTTACATTGTAGACAATTGTGAAATAATTTTATCGAAAAATTTGCTTCCATCAAAAAAAAAAAATAATCATTTTTGTCACATAAGTCGTCATTATATCTCGTAATAACAATTTCACTAATATTTAATATCGTTTTATTAATCGACTAAGTACGTTTTTTTTCCTTCAATGGCATTAAGACTCTGATAGGATTTTCCTCTCAATGATGTTGGATCGTTGATCGTGATCGTGATCGTCCACGTGCCACGTTGTCGATGGCGTTGAGTGGTGCTTGCTGAATTAAGGGCGGAAATAGGGTTAGACGGTTCAAAAAAACGATTTTTTTTTTATTTCATAAATTGTTAGTAAAACTATTGAAAAATATTGTTCCAAAATTTTTAATGAAAATTCCGACTCGTTCTATTGTTATAAGCCATTAAGGGAGGAAATAGTGTCAGGACAGCATTTTCTCAATGATTTTCATGAATTTTTTTATAGTATAAAAAAAGAATATAATTCATTGAAACTTTGAGAATATTTTATACGTATATTTAAGTATATACTATAAAATTTTTGAAGAATTTCCTTGAAAAACACCGCAGATATTAGCGACCACATATTGCAGGTCACAATCAGACTCAGCATTTTGCTATTTTTTCAAACGCGTTTTTCTGAAAACGACTTTTTTTTAACTTGCGTACACGCTAGTTTGAAAAGTTTTCAACGAATCGTTTTGAAAATTGGCAGTTACTTTCTTCATAATATTGCGCTCTATATGAACCTAAAATCGGAATATTATCATTATTTGGAATAATTTTTTTTTTGTAAACAAAGTTGTAAAAAATGGCAAAAAATCGTGCTTTTTTGTTTCGACCCCTGTAAAAAATTCAATTTTCTATTTTTTTGATAGCATTTAGGTTCATATAGAAGAGAGACGTATAATAAAAGTAAATTCCAACCTCGTTTGATTTCAGATGAAAATTGCGGCTTCCAGAATGTACACAAAATGCTGAGTCTGATTGTGACCTGCAATATGGGGTCGCTAATAGCGGTGTTTTTCAAGGAAATTCTTCAAAAATTTTATAGTATATACTTAAATATATGTATAAAATATTCTCAAAGTTTCAATAAATTATATTCATTTTTTATACCATAAAGAAATTCATGAAAATCATTGAGAAAACGCTGTCCTAACCCTGTTTCCTCCCTTAAAAACAAAAAATGACATTTGATTTATTTGAAAAAATATTTCTCTCATTAAAGAAATTAATATTAAAATTAATTTCCGTAACAATTTTCCAAAAATATACTCTCAACAACAATAATTATATATTTATAAATAATTAACAATATTCACCGGCACAATTTTTCAAAATATCGGCGAATTCGATCGATCTCGTTTCTTACACCGACGAGCATATTATCCAATTGTTCGAGGCCCTCCTCGCCGGACTTGTCAAAGTCTTTTGTCGTCTCGAAATTATCGCGAACCGAAGAATATGAATCGTCGTATCCTAAAAATTGAAAAAACAAAGTATAAAGTTTTGTCTGGATAGCCGAAAATTTTCTGAAAAGTCTGACAATGATTTTTTTTTTCAAATTTTTCAAACTGTCATAGAATTTGTAACTCCCATGCGATCCCAACGAAAATTATATCGAACAATGGATTACGTTTTTCTCGACTTTTTTTTCTCGAGTCCATCGTCCGATATTTTCACATATTTTACACACATTGATATTAAAAATTCGATTTTTTCAATTTTTTATTTTTTTCACGTAAAGCTTTCTCTATGGTGAGAAAAAAATTATTCAATTATTTACTCGATTTAACGTGACTCTCGTTGTCATCGTTGCTTCGTCCATCGATATCGTACTCGTCGATAAACTCGAGAATATTACCGATCCAATTGTTTCCGGAATTGGAAAAAAATTTTTTATCACCGTCCATCAATATTGTCTCAATCTCATCCATGTCATTGATGCTCCTCTCTGTTTGACTTGTATTTTCGTTTATTTTCCCACTCAACAGCGATTGCAACATTTTTTCCAATAACTCGAGCCACTGTGCCTACGTGACCGAAGGGGAAAAAATCGTAAATTATTACAAATCGTCGAATTACTCAATCAATTATCGTTAACATGCGAATAACTATTTTTTTAAATTTTATTTTTCAAAATATGCATTCAATGAAAAAAATGTATCATTTGTATTTTTTTAATCACAATTTTTTTAAATATCACAGAAAATTGACAAACCGCTCTTTCCTCGTGTTTCTTGAAATCGACAGTTTTGCCGGCTAAATTGGCCAATATTTTTTCGAGATTAAGACCCTGCGTGACAACGAAATTTTGTAATTTCACGTTATCGAATAAATCGCCCTTTCCAACAGGCTCGTCGTCGAATTTCGTCAAATTTTTCCAATAATCCGTAAATCCGTTTGGCACCGACGACGAGTCATCGAAAAATTCTTGTTTCGTAACACCAAGAGTTTCCGTGCGCCGGGGAACTTTCACAGAAAACCAAAAAACAACGTATAAATCAGTTAATTTTTTTCGAGCAATTTAATAATTGTCAGTAAAATTTTTAATTTATTGGAATGAAAAAAAAAAGTGGCCTAATAATTTTAGTAAAAATTTGTAACGACAATATTTTGTTCTATATTTTGTTAAATTATAAACTAATATTTTGTTGAATTCACTGGATTTTCACGAATCAAACGGTATTTCTCACGTGGTTCATTGAGACTCGACGAAACGATCGATCGACAGTCCATCTGAGGAAAAATAAAAGTAAACATTGTAAAAATTGATTTTCATAAATTAGATTTCGTTGAAAAAAAAAAATAAGACAAAAAAAAACAAAAATCACGTTTTTAACGAACGCGAGAAGACTGACGAGAACGAAAAATAAACAATTCGTCGCCATTTTGAAAATTATGAAGAAGTTAATTGTGCATTGAAATTCAACGTTGAAATGATCGTCTGCTTAGGCGATACGCGAAGATTTATAGGCAAACTCAATGTCCACCTGAACTGCATATATTGGCACTATGAGACACACAGATCGATATGTTATCGAAAAAACATCGATCGCATCGATAATTCAATGCAACACGAGCGATAGGTTTATTCATCAGATCCGTTTGACGATTCTCAATTACGTGTTTTAATCTCATGCACAAAACATAATATCTCGTAGGCACCGAGCTTGTATATTCAATTTATCACAACAACGTGCGAGTTGATGATTTTTTGTTTTTTTTTTTTTATAAAACGTGAACTCGCGCTTCCGGCTCGTCGAGCATCGTCATATCCGTAGCTAGTTGAATAATCATTGATGTTACTTAAATAACGTGGCGGATATTAAAGCGGTAAAATGGTAAAAAGTTGGTAAGGTAAAAAGGTAGAAAAGGTAAAAAGGTAAAAAGGTAAAAAGGTAAAAAGGTAAAAAGGTAAAAAGGTAAAAAGGTAAAAAGGTAAAAAGGTAAAAAGGTAAAAAGGTAAAAAGGTAAAAAGGTAAAAAGGTAAAAAGGTAAAAAGGTAAAAAGGTAAAAAGGTAAAAAGGTAAAAAGGTAAAAAGGTAAAAAGGTAAAAAGGTAAAAAGGTAAAAAGGTAAAAAGGTAAAAAGGTAAAAAGGTAAAAAGGTAAAAAGGTAAAAAGGTAAAAAGGTAAAAAGGTAAAAAGGTAAAAAGGTAAAAAGGTAAAAAGGTAAAAAGGTAAAAAGGTAAAAAGGTAAAAAGGTAAAAAGGTAAAAAGGTAAAAAGGTAAAAAGGTAAAAAGGTAAAAAGGTAAAAAGGTAAAAAGGTAAAAAGGTAAAAAGGTAAAAAGGTAAAAAGGTAAAAAGGTAAAAAGGTAAAAAGGTAAAAGGTAAAAAGGTAAAAAGGTAAAAAGGTAAAAAGGTAAAAAGGTAAAAAGGTAAAAAGGTAAAAAGGTAAAAAGGTAAAAAGGTAAAAAGGTAAAAAGGTAAAAAGGTAAAAAGGTAAAAAGGTAAAAAGGTAAAAAGGTAAAAAGGTAAAAAGGTAAAAAGGTAAAAAGGTAAAAAGGTAAAAAGGTAAAAAGGTAAAAAGGTAAAAAGGTAAAAAGGTAAAAAGGTAAAAAGGTAAAAAGGTAAAAAGGTAAAAAGGTTAAAAGGTAAAAAGGTAAAAAGGTAAAAACGTAAGAAAGTAAAAAGGTAAAAAGGTAAAAAGGTAAAAAAGCAAAAAGGTAAAAAGGTAAAAAGGTAAAAAGGTAAAAAGGTAAAAAGGTAAAAAGGTAAAAAGGTAAAAAGGTAAAAAGGTAAAAAGGTAAAAAGGTAAAAAGGTAAAAAGGTAAAAAGGTAAAAAGGTAAAAAAGTTAAAAAGGTAGAAAGGTAAAAAGGTAAAAAGGTAAAAAGGTAAAAAGGTAAAAAGGTAAAAAGGTAAAAAGGTAAAAAGGTAAAAAGGTAATAAGGTAAAAAGGTAAAAAGGTAAAAAGGTAAAAAGGTAAAAAGGTAAAAAGGTAAAAAGGTAAAAAGGTAAAAAGGTAAAAAGGTAAAAAGGTAAAAAGGTAAAAAGGTAAAAAGGTAAAAAGGTAAAAAGGTAAAAAGGTAAAAAGGTAAAAAGGTAAAAAGGTAAAAAGGTAAAAAGGTAAAAAGGTAAAAAGGTAAAAAGGTAAAAAGGTAAAAAGGTAAAAAGGTAAAAAGGTAAAAAGGTAAAAAGGTAAAAAGGTAAAAAGGTAAAAAGGTAAAAAGGTAAAAAGGTAAAAAGGTAAAAAGGTAAAAAGGTAAAAAGGTTAAAAGGTTAAAAGGTAAAAAGGTGAAAAGGTAAAAAGGTAAAAAGGTAAAAAGGTAAGAAAGTAAAAAGGTAAAAAGGTAAAAAGGTAAAAAGGTAAAAAAGCAAAAAGGTAAAAAGATAAAAAGGTTAAACGATAAAAAGTTAGAAAAGTTGAATGGTGAAAAATTTTAAGTCAAACATGAAAAGTTGTCCTTTTAAATTTGTAAATTTTTTCGTTCAACCCAATGTAATTCGCGTATAAACGAAGATTCTTCGTTAGTATAATTTTTTTTATCGTTTCGGTGAACGTACTCAGAAAACGTGGCATTCTTCAATTGTTATCTGTGCGGCACGTTTAAATAACGAATGTAACACTGAGATAATAACGAGTAACAATGAGATGATGCAAACAAAAAACGATGAAAATTTATTTAATTCGCCTGTCCTCCTTTACAAATTCCTTTCAGTCTTAAGAAATAGAAATAATCATGTAGATATTTTTTTTTCCTCATTTAGTCATTACGAATACAGACGAGAGCTCTCATCTGCCGTAGCCGAAGCCTTGCGAGCTGGAACAAAAAAAAACAAGTCCATTTACTAATCAACCGATTAGTAATAATTAAAGGCGAAGGAGGGGACCATTTCCAAAATTCATATCTCAATTTTTATTGCTATTAAAATTCACCTTTTTTTTGCATAACATGTGCTGAAGTTAAATAAATAAATTTCTAAAGGAATAAAATGAATAAAAAAACGCAAATTTAATGGGAAATACTTGACAAGGCTAGAATTCTCAAAAGTCTACTACCCATAATGTATCATTTCTTAAAATAGTTCTACAATAATTTTTATCCATTCGTTGAATGAAATAAAATCATTAGCAACCAAAAACTAAATTGGATATATGCAAATTTAAAAAAAAAACATTACGATTTAGTTTTTTTTTTCTCAAAAAAATATTTTACCCAGCATTAGCATTGGCGAAAGATGCGCTGCCGAATGGAGTGCTTATCGAACCAGCCTGAGCGCTGCTCTGCGATTGCGAATTTGATCCACCCACGTTTGGATAATTGTTGTAACCATTGTACTGTTCACCGTAGCCCCGATTTCCATAACCGTGACCGTGATGATTGTAACCGCCGTGCTGATGATGATGATAACGATCATTGTAACCACCGTCATAACCACCCCCGTAACGACCCTTAAAAAGTTCAAAACCAACCCCAAAACCACCGTGACCGCGATCGCGATGATAATATCCGGGATCGGCAGCTCTTACGATTCTCACCGGTGTCGTTATGGAATCTGCAAAAAAATATCAAAAGGATTACAAAAAAAAAAACACATCCGATTATCGAACGTTCGCGCTTTTTTTTGGAGCACGCGCCTTGGGATGTATTTTCAGGATTTTTTTTCAGAAAAGTTATTCGGTTTCTTTTAATTGAACTGAGCGAATATCATTGTAAACGTTTCAACGCGACGGAGAATTTTTTTTGGGCTCAGAATAACGTACCCTTAAGGGGGGAAATAGGGTTAGACGGTTCAAAAAATCGATTTTTTTTTTGTTTCATAAATTGTTAGTAAAACTATTGAAAAATATGTTCCCAAAATTTTATATGAAAATTCCGACTCGTTCTATTGTTATAAGCCATTGAGGGGGCTAATAGGGTTAGGACAGCGTTTTCTCAATAATTTTCATGAATTTTTTTATAGTATAAAAAATGAATATAATTTTTTGAAACTTTGAGAATATTTTATACATATATTTAAATATATACAATAAAATTTGTATACATATATTTAAGTATATACTATAAAATATTAGCGACTCCATATTGCTTGTTTTTTCTTGGTACTATTTTTTCAAACGCGTTTTTCTGAAAACGACTTTTTTTTAACTTGCGTACACGCTAGTTTGAAAAGTTTTCGATCAATCGTTTTGAAAATTGGCAGTTACTTTCATCATAGTATTGCGCCCTGTATGAACCTAAAATCAGAATATTATCATTCTTTAAAATAATTTTTTTTTTCAAATAAAGTTGTAAAAAATGGCAAAAAATCATGCTTTTTTGTTTTGACCCCTGTAAAAAATTCAATTTTCTATTTTTTTGATAGAATTTAGGTTCATATAGAAGAGAGACATATAATAAGAGTAAATTTCAACCTCGTTTGATTTCAGATGAAAATTGCGGCTTCTAGAATGTACACAAAATGCTGAGTCTGATTGTGACCTGGAATATGGGGTCGCTAATATCTTCGGTGTTTTTCAAGGAAATTCTTCGAAAATTTTATAGTATATACTTAAATATATGTATAAAATATTCTCAAAGTTTCAATAAATTATATTCATTTTTGATACTATAAAAAAATTCATGAAAATCATTAATAAAACGCTGTCCTAACCCTATTTCCCCCTTAATAATCCGAAAAAAAATAGCCAGGGATATTTATAATGGTAAGAAGTGCCCCTATCGTTTCTACTACGAGGGTATTTTTGAAATTTTTTTTAAACAAATGATCACACAATTTTCAACAATTTATATATTTTCAGGATTTTTTTTTACGTTATTAATTATCTCCAAATCGTAATTTTCTGATTAAAACGATTGCCGTAGTAAGAACCATAGCTAAACGCATGCCGAATAAATCGTCCAAATTTCAAGTCGATCGGTACGTTATTTGCTGAATTATCGCGATTTCAAGTTGCAGAAAGAAGTAGTTTCCGCGAAAAAAAAACTTCAATTACTCCGAAAATCTTGTCAATCTCTTCATAACATTCGGTGAAAATATTTTCAGGAAAACTCGACGGAAGTGAAAATAAAAAATTTCGACCCAAGCGTTAGCGTTAAAATTTTTCGAAGGAAAAATAAAAAATCGACATTTTTAATATTGAATTTCGGTTTAAAAAAATACGCGTAAAAACCAAAGTAATTCTGGATAATGATTAGCCAATTAATTTCCCAATCACTTTCTTCAATTACGACGATTTCGATAATTTTACGTAACTACCAATAATCACGATAAATCTGATAATTTTTCAACGTATAATCAATCGTATTCACCGAATTTTCTTCGTCAATGACGTGTGAAAAAAAAATGTATACCGCTGTCCATAAAAAAGCTTGTAATATGGAGAGTTGTACTAATTGAAGAAATAGAAAAAAAACAAGTTTTTTCATATTAATTTTGCGATTCAAAGAAAAGAAGGGGAATTACCTTCGAAATTTTGAGCAGGAAATGTTGCGGCCATCGAAGCCATCGCGACAACAAAAATTACAACACATTTCGACATGTTGATTTGTTAGAAAAAAAAATCAATTTCAGTTCAGAAATTTGTTTTATCGTTTCCACTCGTTGTTCCACGTGATGATAATAAAAACAATGAATAAAAATAATGAAACTGGTCAATACGGTCGAAGGGAGTAACTGAGATATTCTGATGGAATTGAAAAGAAGCGAGACTTTATATACAAAAATGACATCCTATCCGGGATAACCCCGGATTTCGTCGCTTTCACACGTATGTTTACCAACGCAAACCACATGAGCAATCGTACGTGTATTTTTGCACGACAAATCGTATTAAATTAGTCATTAACACATGAATGTATATATATATACATACACACACATGTATATGTCCTCAATGTATATACTTCAATTTGACCTCTCGAGGATGTCACACATTGACTCACCACTAGACCGGTTTCAAGGCCAAATAACTGGTCAGGTAGGTACGGCAGACTAATAAATAAAAAATAAAAAAAATGAACGGCGAGAACATCAACAAAATATAAAGAATACAAATGCAATGGGAGAAAAAAAAATTACTGGGATAGTAATGAAAAAAATAAAAATAAAAAAATCAGTCTGGTGGAAGATAATGTAAATATAAATAGTACATTGGACACACTGAGATATAGGGTATTCCAGACTAAATAGAGTACTGTTCTTCATAATTTATATACAATATTTTGGATGAGATTGAAATGTGGGACGTTCCATGCTAAATCGAGTACTGTTGGAAGTGGTACATCGATGTAGGTATATATATATATATATTAGCGTGATTTTTTGTTTCGACTATTTTTTTTTCTCAGTCCCCACCTGAAATTTTGTTGGATTTGTCGAAAAACAAATTCCCTGAAAGTTACAGCCCTTAATATTAATTCTAAGCACAATATGATAGCATAAAATGCGGCTGAGTTATAGAATTTTGAAAGAAAAAAAAAATTGGATTTACGTGTGTTTTAGATGGAAAATCATTTCACGTAAGGGAAAGTACTTAGAATTAATATTAAGGGCTGTAACTTGCAGTGAATTTGTTTTTCGGCATATCCAACAAAATTTCAGGTGGGGACTGAGAAAAAAAAATAGTCGAAAAAAAAATCGCATGAATAATTGTATATATATACTAGGGGGGCTCTGCCCCCCTGCGCGTTTCGCGCGCCACCCCCCCCCCACCCACGCCTCCCCCGCCCCCGCTCGATCCGCTCACCCGGCCTACTCGATCCCGCTCGCTCTCCTCAACTCTTGTACACGGCGGCGGCGAAATATTTATATAATATAGAGAGATATCTTCGTAATTTCCCGCGGGAAGGTACGGCGACGATTCGAGCGTATTCACGCACCGTCTGTGGCTCTATGAAAATTTGGTAAACGCGCATTATCACGAGAAGTGCGTGTCTCGTTCTTTCGCTCTGGGGACACCGACGGGTCCACTCATCAACCTTATCGAGAACTCGTATTCACTGTGAACATTGTGTATACCTATCTGGTGAATCGGATCTAGAGGAAGAAACGCTGTACGCTATTCTTTCCATTCGAAGTTGTCACTCGATGGAATATCCGGGACACCACTCGCAATATATATCAGATACCCCGGAGGATACGAGAGAACCATCGAGGAAGCCGTGTCACCGGACTAGAAGTTACGTAAATATTCTTTCATCATTTTCCTAGTGTAACGTGCAAAGATAAAAAGTGAACGATCCTCGAATCCGAAGGGAACGTTAGTCACGAGTATCTTACGTGAATTCTATTCGAAAAACGAGACTATGAATTAAGGTAGTAGTCTGGTAACTTGAGCGGTCTTTTTTGGAGGGCGTTTTTTTGTAGGAAAATAAAAATGAATCTTTTTGAATATTTAGGATGTTTTTATTTACATATTACAGATACAGAAAAAAATTTAGTTGAAAAAATTTAATAGTTTATTATTGTTATTATTATTGATCAAAGTTGGCACCTCGAAAAAAAAGCACGTGGGTGGCCTCGGTGATTTTGGCTCTTGATTTTATCTAAAATCAAAAATTCTTGATAATTCTTAATCTATAGACATGTCATTCTGGTCGGAACTACTGAAGGTAAATTTCATGGATAAATAACAAAACGGCGGACTTTGGAAAAAAAAACTTTTTTCCAATGTCCGCCATTTTGTTATTTAAAATTTTTTAATTTAAAATATTAGAATATTAAAATATTAAAATATTAAAATATTAAAATATTAAAATATTAAAATATTAAAATATTAAAATATTAAAATATTAAAATATTAAAATATTAAAATATTAAAATATTAAAATATTAAAATATTAAAATATTAAAATATTAAAATATTAAAATATTAAAATATTAAAATATTGAAATATTAAAATATTAAAATATTAAAATATTAAAGAATTAAAATATTAAAATATTAAAATATTAAAATATTAAAATATTAAAATATTAAAATATTAAAATATTAAAATATTAAAATATTAAAATATTAAAATATTAAAATATTAAAATATTAAAATATTAAAATATTAAAATATTAAAATATTAAAATATTAAAATATTAAAATATTAAAATATTAAAATATTAAAATATTAAAATATTAAAATATTAAAATATTAAAATATTAAAATATTAAAATATTAAAATATTAAAATATTAAAATATTAAAATATTAAGATATTAAGATATTAAAATATTAAAATATTAAAATATTAAAATATTAAAATATTGAAATATTAAAATATTAAAATATTATATATAAAATATTATATATAAAATATTTAAAATATAAAATGGCGGACTTTGGAAAAAAACTTCATTCCAAAATCCGCCATTTTGTTATTTATCCATGAAATTTAACTTCAGTAGTTCCAACCAGAATGACATGTCTATGGATTAAGAATTATCAAGAATTTTTTATTTCAGATAACATCGAGAGCCAAAATCACCGGGGCGCGCTTTTTTTTCGAGGTGTCAACTTAAATCAATAATAATAATAATAATAATAAACAATTAAATTTTTTCAAAAAATTTTTTTTCTATCTTTAATATGTAAATAAAAACATCCTAAATATCCAAAACGATTCATTTTTATTTTCCTACAAAAAAACGCCCTCCAAAAAAGACATGAAAATCGGCTTAAGTTACCAGACTACTACCTCAAAACTGTGTGTACAGAACGAGAGTGTCGACGTGATTTTTGGAAGCGATGAATTTAATGGCAAATTAAATTAAAATAAGTGGTACAAGCATATTGTAAAACGCCTAATTGTTTTGTTGTCGAATATCTTGCAATCTCCGATAAATATAATGATCTTAAACTGTTCTTCATAATTTTTGTCATTTTGCTTTTCTCTCCCACGGAGAAATCTTTGTTTTAGTGAAAAGAGAAAACGAGCAATGAAAAAATCGAGTTTCTAATAGCGAAAATGTTTTTAAAAATCGAGGAAAAAGAAAAAAAAATTAAAAATAACGCTTGTTTCTGGAACGAGCTCGAGAAAAATTCCAATGTTCATATAACAAGTCGTATATCACAATTTCGCTCGAACTTTGTACATTATTTATTATTATTATCCGCCATCACGCGCGACCAAGCGTCAACATAAAATTCTTAAAATGCATACCCGCGATTATCGCTATAATCGCGAGGGCAAAGAAGATAAAATTATTATTATTGTTTTTCCTTCGCCCCAAAAGAAAAATGTGCGAAAAATCACGAAATTCGTTATCCCGCGCGTTCCGAATTCCAACGGAAATTCCGCGTGTCCGTGTATATAAGGGCGATGGTTTTTCGTTCTTAGCCACAGAAACCTTCCATTTCTTACAATCGTCGTCGGTTTTCGAGCCGAAAAAAAAAAAAAAATCCAACAATGACGAGACCAACGATAATTCTTCTTATCGCTTCGTTTGTCGCTACCTCCGTCACCGTAGAATCCTACTGCCACAAATGTCAACGTAAGTCGACAAATTTTTATATCTCACGTGTCAATGAGGGCGTGAAAAAATTACAAATATTTATATACATTTTTTCTATTGCAATTTGTTTTCTCCCTCAGCCCAGAAATAAATTTGTCAATGTTAAAATTGTGAAAAAACAAATTCTCAATCGTTCGGCCCCATTCTCGTTAAGGTTAGTGGTCTGGTAACTTAAGCCGATTTTCATGTCTTTTTTGGAGGGCGTTTTTTTGTAGGAAAATAAAAATGAATCGTTTTGAATATTTAGGATGTTTTTATTTACATATTAAAGATACAAAAAAAAATTTGTTTGAAAAAATTTAATAGTTTATTATTATTATTATTATTGATCGAAGTTGGCAGCCCGAAGTTGGCAGCCCGGGTCCCAACTTTCTTTCTACCGAACCGATTGCTTTCAAATTTTAACAGGGTACTCTACACACTTATAGTTGTCGTCGGAACCACCTAGAAATTTTTTCACCCGTAACTTTTTATTTTACAACCCCTTCTTTGCTAAAGTCCTTTTATTTTAGCAAAGAAGGGGTTGTGAAATAAAAAGTTAGGGGTGAAAAAATTTCTCGGTGGTTCCGGCGAGAACTATAAGTGTGTAGAGTAGCCTGTTAAAATTTGAAAGCAATCGGTTCGGTAGAAAAAAAGTTAGGACCCGGGCTGCCAACTTCAAGGTGCCAACTTCGATCAATAATAATAATAATAATAAACTATTAAATTAAAAAAAAAAAAAATTTTTTTGTATCTTTAATATGTAAATAAAAACATCCTAAATATCCAAAATGATTCATTTGTATTTTCCTACAAAAAAACGCCCTCCAAAAAAGACATGAAAATCGGCTTAAGTTACCAGACTACTTACCTTACGTGGGGAAATAGGGTTAGGACAGCGTTTTATCAACGATTTTCATGAATTTTTTTATGGCATAAAAAATGAATATAATTTATTGAAACTTTGAGAATATTTTATACATATATTTAAGTATATACTAACAAATTTTTGAAGAATTTCCTTGAAAAACACCGCTATTAGCGACCCCATATTGCAGGTCACAATCAGACTCAGCATTTTGTGTACATTCTGGAAGCCGCAATTTTCAACTGCAATCAAAGGAGCTTGGAATTTACTTTTATCATATGTCTCTCTTCTATATGAACCTAAATGCTATCAAAAAAATAGAAAATTGAATTTTTTATAGGGGTCAAAACAAAAAAGCATGATTTTTTGCCATTTTTTACAATTTTATTTGCAAGAAAAAAATTATTTTAAATAATGATAATATTCCGATTTTAGGTTCATATAGAGCGCAATACTATGAAGAACGTAACTGCCAATTTTCAAGAAGATTGGTCGAAAACTTTTCAAACTAGCGTGTACGCAAGTTCAAAAAAAGGAGTTTTCAGAAAAAAGCGTTTGAAAAAATAGTACCAAGAAAAACAAGCAATATTTGGTCGCTAATATTTTATAGTATATACTTGAATATATGTATAAAAATTTTATAGCATATACTTAAATATATGTATAAAATATTCTCAAAGTTTCAATAAATTTTATTCATTTTTTATCCCATAAAAAAATTCATGAAAATTATTGAGAAAACGCTGTACTAACCCTATTTCCCCCCTTAATGGCTCATAACAATAGAACGAGTCGGAATTTTCATTTAAAATTTTGGGAATATATTATTCAATAGTTTTACTAACAATTTATGAAATAAAAAAAAAATCGATTTTTTAAACCGTCTAACCCTATTTCCCCCCTTAAATTGAATGTGAAATCCCCTCGAACACACGATACACTGTATTTGTGTCGAAAAACTTTAATAAAATCGAATTCGATAACTTTTTTTTTTTTACTTTTCAAACGCTACAAACTTTAATTCGCAAAATATTTATTCAAATATGAGAATATCGAGACACCTTAAGAAATTTTCCGGAAAGTTTGATAACGAGCTGCTTCAGTGATTACAAGAAGGTTTTTCAATTTTGTTGAAAAAATAAAAAAGAAACAATGGATCGACAATTAGGATTAGTGCAATTTACCAATTCGAGCCTGCACCTCGATACTATTTATATTATTTCGAAGTGTAATTTGGCAAAAAAAAAATGGATTAATTAATTTTGTTTTTTTAGGTCCGAACCCGGACCGTTACTGGCATACCGTTCAAATTTCGCCCTCACAATCTGGACCTCACCAATCTTATCGGCCATATTTTCAAAAGCACGTGCCTCATTATGCGCATAATCCAGTTAAGCCTAACGAAGCTGTGGCTTATGGAGCTGTGCCCCCGCAATTTCGATCTCACGAATCGTATCGGCCACAGATTCAAATTCACGTGCGTCATTACGTACATAATCCAGTTGAGCCTATTGGAGCTGTGCCTTATCCAATGTATCCATTTGTAAAAAATGGTGGTTACGCGGGAGAAATTTCAAACAATCAACAAGGCTCACCTGCTCTGAAAGGCCTAACTGTGGGCGCAGTGTTGTCGAAGGCAAGCATTGCGAAGAAAATCATGAAGATCGGATTGAAAGCCTTGTTAAACAATAGCAAAAGCAACGCGATCTACAATAACACATCAATGTCATCTATCAAGAATTTTTTCCACGATCCGCTACCATTAGAAGATTCAAATCGTTCATTCATAGATTTGGTAAAAAAATCGATCAAAGATATGTAAAAGATCATGGAGAAAACATTTTTTTAAATAAAGAGTTGCGCGCCGAACGTTGGCGCCGGTTGAGACGTCGTCGACGGTTTACATTGGAAATAATGATTCTTTTCTTTCGTCGGAGAGTACGAAGAGGCTGAGAAATCGCGGTGAGTGAACGGCACAATGGCACGAAAGAAGCGGAAGCGTTCGAGGAAAAATAAAAGCGACAAAAAACTCGGTGGATCTTCGTCGTTGGGCATGACTTCTTTGGAGGTTATACGCGGTGGATGAGGAACCAATCGGGACGGCTTAACGGAGAGGACGGTGGTATTTTTTCTCAACGACAGATGGCAGCGTCCGGAGAAGTGCTCGACGGTCGGTAAGGTAGGAAACGACATACGGAAGTAACAAAGTGACCTTTTTTTAACCGAAAAGTATAACATGGAAGCTATAGAAAGTGTCGCATACAGAATATGTACGCGGGAAATTAATTTAGAAAGTGAAAATAAAACAGAGGAATTTCGTTGCTAGTACGGAATTTCGGAACTGGGAAAATTTCGGTCGAAGGACGGGAACACTCTGCTGAGAGAAAGAGCGACAGACAGACAGACAGACAGACAGACAGACACGGGGAACGCCAATAACAAGTGACTGGTTACGAGTGAGAACGACTCGTAAATTTACTAGAAACACCAACTAACATCACCACGGGATATCGAGTTTAAGCGCAAAATTGAAAATAAGAAAAAACTTCGGACAAAAGGATAATACGAATCCGAAAACCGAAACTTGTGAAATCTGAACGATGGTTGAAGCTTCTGGAATGTTCGCCGACGGCATTTCCGGTCAGACATCAATTTTGCTTTGCTCACAGTCAAAATCATCAAGATAGATTACGTCTCTAACGAAATTTCCACCAAATGTTAATTGTTAGTTCGAAAAATATGTAATTTCGTATGATCGAAAGAATAAACGTGTTGTTTTCACGTAAAATCGAGTGTACCATTGTTATTTCGGTCATTTTAAGTTTTCAGCTCTTTCCGATAAAATAAGCCGATGGTGTTAGGGATTTTAGTTATTGGTCCGCGAAGCCAGCGAAATAAATCGAATCTTTAGGATTTCGCTAGAGCTTTCGCGCGATCACGACCTAGCCGAGCACGGTTAGCGGCCGATGGACACTCATTGGTGGTCGATAACCGTACCGGTATCATTGCCGGTAATCCAATACTCCCGAAAATCCGTAAGGAAAGAAACGTCATGATTCCAAAAAAAAAAAACCAATACAGTCTGTTGCAGAACAAAAAAAACCCTCATAATCTGGAATAAACGAAATTTCGGATAAACTTAATTCTTTTTTTTTTCAATACATATTATTAGCTATTGGGAAATTATCTAATATCACGTCCAATCACCTCCATTGCCGACTATGGCTCCGACACCTTTTTCCCGTGCTTTCGACGAGATTCACAATGTATGAAAGAGACGAGATTTTATCCTGCCATTGCATTAATGGAAGAATTGTTGATTTCACATTTTTTATTGACTTTTCAACTATAAGAAAACAAATTTAAAAGATTTTTTGTTTTAAATGGACTACTGATGAAAACCATGGCACTCCCTTGTCGACATCATAACTTCATCAAAAATTATCCAATCTGCAAAAATAATTAAGAATCTAGTAAAATAATGTAGTAGTAATAGTCTGACGGAGGGGTTTTTTTTTTCAAAATAAAGAAATTACAATATTTCAAACTTTGGTATGCAATTTAAAAAAGAAAAATTGGGCTTTAATAATTTATAAAAAATTGCCCAACCAAAAAATTAAAAAAACTTCTCGTCAGACTATAGAGAAAATAATTATCAATATTTAAAAAATAAAAGTTAAAAGATATTAAAAATTGACTGAGTTATCGTGCTGACACTGTCTAAAAAAATAGTTTCGAGAAAACCGCGTTGATAACGTTAATATTGATAAAAAAAAAAATTTTTTATTTTTTCTCACTGTCGAAAAGTTAATGAAAAATGTGAAAGCAACAATTTAATTTTTTATTCCACCATATAACCTTTATAATAATTTTCAAAATTTACTTGGTTTTCAGCGCGCGCAGGGGTACGTGAGTCCTTAAGAGGGGAAATAGGGTTAGACGATTCAAAAATTCGATTTTTTTTTAATTTCATAAATTGTTAGTAAAACTATTGAAAAATATGTTCCCAAAATTTTAAATGAAAATTCCGACTCGTTCTATTGTTATAAGCTATTAAGGGGAGAAATAGGGTTAGGACAGCGTTTGCTCAATAATTTTCATGAATTTTTTTATAGTATAAAAAATGAATATAATTTATTGAAACTTTGAGAATAATTTATACATATATTTAAGTATATACTATAAAATTTTTATACATATATTTAAGTATATACTATAAAATATTAGCGACCCCATATTGCTTGTTTTTCTTGGTACTATTTTTTCTAACGCGTTTTTCTGAAAACGACTTTCTTTAAACTTGCGTACACGCCAGTTTGAAAAGTTTTCGACCAATCGTTTTGAAAATTGGCAGTTACTTTTTTCATAGTATTGCGCTCTATATGAACCTAAAACCGAAAGATGATCATTATTTAAAATCATTTTTTTTTGCAAATAAAATTGTAAAAAATGGCAAAAAATCATGCTTTGTTGTTTTGACCCCTGTAAAAAATTCAATTTTCTATTTTTTTTATAGCATTTAGGTTCATATAGAAGAGAGACATATAATTAAAGTAAATTCCAACCTCGTTTGATTTCAGATGAAAATTGCGGCTTCCAGAATGTACGCAAAATGCTGAGTCTGATTGTGACCTGCAATATGGGGTCGCTAATATCTTCGGTGTTTTTCAAGGAAATTTTTCAAAAATTTTAGAGTATATACTTAAATATATGTATAAAATATTCTCAAAGTTTCAATAAATTATATTCATTTTTTATACTATAAACAAATTCATGAAAATCATTGGGAAAACGATGTCCTAACCCTATTTCCCCCCCTTAAGTGCCTGTGGTAATTGTCAAAATTTGTAAAATTTATTTATTTATTTATATCCCCCCCCAAAATCAAATTCGCCACGCTCATATTACGAAAGCCTCGTTATCGGCGGCGAGAAGGGAGAGGAATGATCTCGAGAGAAATAAATGAAAATGAAAATAGTTTTAATAATACATTAGTTTTTATTTTTAAATAAAATCATTTCACCCGCGTAACGTGACACATTTTACATTTTATACGTGTAAGACAATGACGAGATTTAATTATTCCGAGATGAATAAATTGAATAATGAATCGACGTTTATGATTTAAAAAAAAATCATTTTACTCGCGTAACGAAATTTTACATTTACACATGTAAAAAAAATATTGAAGGAGGGATCAATTTTGCAGATTTCACCATGCAACTTTTTACCCAGGTGAACATCGTCGATTCTAGATTGTTCGAGAAAAATCAAAATCGGTAAAAAGTTACAAGCGCAGATTTTCTGAAAAATATATATAACAAATTTTATTTGAATAACTTTGTTTTTCTTTTTTTAGTTTTATATTTATCCAAAAAAAAATAAACCGATATCGGAAAAATGGCGTAAGCCAGATCGGTCAGCGAGGATTTTGGCAAATATTTGAAATTTTGTAAAACCCGAACAGTTCGACCGGTTTTTTTTTTTCACAACAATTAGTCTCGAACCTTCTCTGATGATATTTGATTGACAAAAAAAAACGAATGTACTTCGATATTTCAAATTTTACGAAATAAATAAATAAATAAATAAATAAATAAATAAATAAATAAATAAATAAATAAATAAATAAATAAATAAATAAATAAATAAATAAATAAATAAATAAATAAATAAATAAATAAATAAATAAATGAATAAATAAATAAATAAATAAATAAATAAATAGATAAATAAGTAAATAAATAAACTTCGTTTCAATAACAAATTCCTGTTTATATATTTCAAATAATACAACAATTTCGGCGCACCATATACGCACGGATACAATGAAATAAAAGACAAAAGAAAAAAAAATTTCATTATTTTCTACCCCCGTTGAAAACTGCTCGTCGATGAACGAAAAAAGAATTAATAAATAACAACAATAATTCGAATAAACGTTAAGAAAAAAAAATGGAAAACGGGGTTGTCTTTCAGTCTTTAATGTGTGTTTTTCATTAACTTTCTACTGCGTAGTAGTGCAAGAGCATTACGTACAAATGCATCGAGCGGTGAATTCATTTGTGGACCATTGCCCGATCCGGAAGATCCGCCTTTTCTCGATTGCAGAGCGGCGACACCATTATATCTATTACCGTATTTCGGCATACCGTAACCGTTTCCACCGTAACCGGCGTACCGATAGGGGCTGTAACCACCTGGGAAACCATGAGATCGCAATGAACCGTAACCATATCCGATACCGGGAGATCCCCATGAATCGTAAACACCCCCGATACCGGGCGATCCCGGCAAACAGTAACCTACGGCATGTCCCGGTGCGTCATAATTTCCTGCGACATTGGGATGCGCCACCGAACCGTGACCACTGGCGATACCGGTATATCCCACTGGACCGTGACCACTTGCGATACCGGGATATCTCGACGAAACGTAACCTCCTACGGCATACCCCGGTGAGCCGTAACCACTTGCGACATCGGGATATCCCGTCGAACCGTAACCTCCTACGGTATATCCCGGTGAACCGTAACCTCCTACGGTACATCCCGGTGAACCGTAACCACTTGCGACATCGGGATATCCCGTCGAACCGTAACCTCCTACGGTATATCCCGGTGAGCCGTAACTTTCTACGATAACGGGATGTCCCGGTGAACCGTAACCACCTCCAAAAATGCTGGGCGATCCACCGTTAATGCCCCGTCTCGCGCTATGGAGCGTATTGAGTCCACTGGCCAATTTTAAAGCATAACGGCCCAACGTCTCAATCGGTAAATCGTTTCCCCCGATCGTTTGTATCAATTTCCCGATACCTACAAGGAAGAAAGAAAAAAATTGACTTTTTTGATACAACAGGTTTTGCAAAGATGAGAAAAAAAACTATAATAGTTTCAATATTTCTCGTGTCAACCGTCCGCCCCTATCGCCTTCAAAACGAATCAAGCCTACTTTACCAACCGTCCGCTTTTTCCCTCTCTCAAACATTTGCCACCGAAAATCGCCATCGCCATCCCCACTCTGTCCCCATTTACCTACCGTCAGAGGGTTATAGAGAAAACTGCAGATAATCTGTACCAACAGAGCCGGTGCCCCACCTAAAAAGTTCACGGTTACCATGCGAGTAAGCCCGAGCACGGACCACCAGATGGCGCCAACATTCTCTGAACCGAACAACGACCGTTACCACCCGTCGGCACAACGCTGTTCGGCATGGAATTATGAAAAATGGAATCGAACCGTCGGTATTGCAGTAATGAAGAAGTGAAAAAAATTTGAGCCTCATCCACCGAGCCACTGCTCTCCCTGAGTCATATATTACGATAGAATGGCAATGATTGTATGAAAAAAAACTTAATAAAATTTGAAAAATATGGTTTTTTCAATATAAAAACATTTGCAAAAATGAAAAGAAAATTCTAACCTCATGGCAATAGTCGTACGATGAAAAAAAATAATAATTCTTTCAATATAACAAATGGGCAAAAATAAAAGTAGTTAAATAGAAATAACGATATCGAAATAATCAATGGGCAGTGTCAGGTGTAATGAAAAAAAAAAAAAAAAAAAACAAATGGAATTGTTTAAAATTCGTCAATTTTTAAATTACGACATGTCGATTTTACCCGCGTGATTATCCTTGTTAGCCACGACGGTCGTAATAAATGCAGCGAGAACGATGATCCTCGATGACCACATTGTTCGTTGTTCGATTTTTTTTCTTTTTTGTTCTCTCTCTCTCTCTCTCTCTCTCTCTCGAAAAAAGCCAGTATATTCGAGACCGACGAGAGGAAGTTACTGTGACTCTGATGTGACAAAGGCCCGTTTATATAGAAACGAGTTAATCGATTAATCGCAGTTTCAATCATTAAACATCAATGATGTCGGTTTTTTCATTTCGGACTGAATAACAATAAAGATGACACAGTTTGCGATGAATAATCTCATTGATGCATCGCAAATCGACGAGAAAAAAATCACATCTTCACGATCGCGATTAAACTGAAAAAAAATATTACGATACGAAAAAGCAAATAAATGCACGTGATTAAGAAAGTTTTTTTTATTTTCGTAATTCCGATTTTTACGTAAATTTACCACGTTATTGCAAATCTACGTTATTTTGTTAATTTTCTTTGCACAAACTTCTATCGATATCGGTAATTTATTCTTTTCGTTATTTGAAAAAAAAAACAAAATTCAATCTATCGTGGAATACAATGAATTCACGAGTATTTCCGAATAATAAGTGAATTGTCGTTTATCACGATCGAAAACTAATCCATGCATCGCCCTAGCATCCCTGCATCTTCAATTTTCGATCGTTTTCGTTGTAATTTCCCAAAAGTTGATTTCATAACTTGCAAGAATAATTTAACGTTAAATATCTCGGTTGAAAGAAAAAAAAACAAAAAAGAGAAAAAACAATTTCTTATTTGTACATTTAGATGTGCTATAATTTTGTTTTTAAAGAAATAAAAATCGTATAATTTTCACGAATTTTACGTGAAAAAAAAACGAATACAAATTCTTTTTCAAAAAATGTCACGCATTTTTTTTTCCTTTTTTGTCCATTAAGGGCTCACATATCGCTGAGCGCGCTGAAAACCGAGGAAATTTGAAAAATTATTATGAATTTTATATAGTGAAAAAAAAATTGAATTGTTGATTTCACATTTTTTCTTAACTTTTAAACTATAAGAAAAAAAATTCAAAAGTTTTTTTTTTTAATTGCGGGTATAAATGGACTACTGATGAAAATCATGGCGCCTCCTTGTCGACATCATAACTTCACCAAAAATTATCTAATCTGCAAAAATAACAAAGAATCTAATAAAACAATGTAGTAGTAATAGTCTGACGGAGGGATTTGTTTATTTTTTTCAAAAATAAAGAAATTACAGTATTTCAAACTTTAGTATGCAATTAAAAAGAAAAATTAGTGTTTAACAATTTATAAAAAATTGTCCAACCATAAAATTAAAAAAACCTCTCGTCAGACTACGGAGAAAATAATTATGAACATTAAAAAAAATAAGTTGAACAATATCAAAAATTGTTATCGTGCCGACACTGTCTAAAAACATAGTTTCGAGAAAAACGCGTTTAAAGTTTCTGGTAGGTAACCGTCCCAACCCGATGTCCGGACACATTTATTACTATAACTTTGTAACGAAGTGGAATTTTCGTAAAAGTTTTTTCTTTTAAATACTTAAAAGTATAAAAATCTGTAAAATTTTTTTTCGATTCTTAAAAGAATAAAAATCTGTAAAATTTCTTTTCGATTCTTAAAAGAATAAAAATCTGTAAAAAAAATCGATTCTTTGAAGATTTCCGGGGTATGTGAGCCCTTAAAACATTTTATTTATCACACGTGAAATTAATGTGCAAGTGGTCAATAACCATTATCGCGAATTTGAGCATTCCTGAAGGAACGAAAAAAAAGAAGCTTTTCAACAAATGTTATAAGAAGAAAAAAAGATCATAAAATTTCTCATTTTCGGCGAATAAGATATTTTCATTGTCCACAATAATCATTTCGCATTTCTCGATCTTCTCGGATATGGCCTATCTTTAATTTCGTTTTTTCTTTCATTTTGTTTACTTCGTTAAACCGCGCGTGACACAATTATTTTATCGACTAAACTGCAACGAGAATGCGATAACTTGCGAAAAAAATTGTTTGTAAATGAGAGACGTCGACTTTTGAACGGTTTTCGCTGGCGTATCACTTTTCGTTAAAAATGTACATAACACCGAGCGCACGACGAATATTGGAGACGTTTTTTTTTGTTCTTTTAACTTCGTCGTAAGATCGTCGAATATGATATGTATGCTATCTTCTTTTTTCGTCGGGATCTCGTTAGTCAAAAAAAATGCAGAGAATTTTAGTCCGATGTCCCGAAATTTATTGAAGCTTCAGAGCTGTCATTAACGATTATCTGAAAAATAAAAAAATTTACAAATATCCTTTTACCTCACGATCCATTTTCGCAAAATCTATTATCGACCGTTTCTCAATGATAATCTATTCGTATAGAAAAAAAGATTTACTCCGATATTTCAAAACGTGCCGAAGTCACCGTGACCACAAAATATTTTCGGAAAATTCAAAAATTCGGTAAATGTGGAGCAAAGGGGACCAACTTCCGATTGACTTGCCTTTAATATATGTTGTGTAGGGACCCTTCCTGAACAACTTTTTCCTCTGGCACAATTGGGGGTCGTTATTTATTAAAAAGTTATTAACAAATAAAGTTAATAATTCATATAGCTATTTTCCTTATACCAGCCAGTCCTAATCATCTTGTCCTTCACATTTGTTGTTACGAATATACCCCTGAGTAGCATACAAAAAGTTTTATCCGTCGCTCATTGTTTGTTAAAAAGTTATTAACAAAAAAAGTTACATAAATCAAACATGAACTACTTGTTCTAGTGTATGGTGAACTAACAGCACACGCATGAGAAGGGGGCTGGCGCCTCCCTGCAATCCTCCACTCACCAGCCCAAAGACAAACCAAAAACAACCCAAAAACAACCAAAAAACAACGCAAACAAAGATATAAACAAACAATTATTTGTTTTATTCATTATTTATCTTATGAAGCGGATACATGGTACTCATAATGTCGAAGAAACTGTCGATACGCTGGGTTTGGGTATTGGGTTTGGGTTTTTGGTTTGGGTTTTTGGTTTGGGTTTTTGGTTTGGGTTTTTGGTTTGGGTTTTTGGTTTGGGTTGTTGGTTTGGGTTTTTGGTTTGGGTTTTTGGTTTGGGTTTTTGGTTTGGGTTTTTGGTTTGGGTTTTTGGTTTGGGTTTTTGGTTTGGGTTTTTGGTTTGGGTTTTTGGTTTGGGTTTTTGGTTTTGGTTTTTGGTTTCGGTTTTTGGTTTGGGTTTTTGGTTTAGGTTTTCGGTTTGGGTTTTTGGTTTGGGTTTTCGGTTTGGGTTTTTGGTTTGGGTTTATTTTGGATTTGTTGGGTTTGTTGGGTTTGTTCGTTTAGGTTGTTAGGTTGTTTAATTGGGTTGATTGTTTGGATTATTTCGGTTGTTTTTGGTTTGTTTAGGTTATTTGGGTTTTTTGTTTGTTTATTGGGTTTGGGTTTGTTTTGGATTTATTCGTTTGGGTTTTGGGTTTGTTTTGGGTTTGTTTGTTTGTTGGGTTTGTCTGTCTGTTTATTTAGGTTACTGGGGTTGTTTTGGGTTGTTTTGGGTTGTTTTGGGTTGTTTTTGGTTTGTCTATGGGCTGGTATGCGGTGGGGGCATGGTGGCCGCAGCCCCTCCGGTCATACGTGTACTGGCCACCATGCAAGTATTTCATATTCTATTTATAAATTTTCTTTTGTTAATAACTTTTTAACAAACAACGAGGACGGATAAAACTTTTGGTATGTTACTCAGGGGGGTATTCTTAACAACACATGTGAAGGACAAGATGATTGGGACTGGCTGCTATAAGGAAAATAGCTATATGAATTATTAACTTTATTTCTTAATAACTTTTTAATAAATATCGACCCCCAATTGTGTCAGAGGAAAAAGTTGTTCAGAAAGGGTCCCTAGACAACATATATTAAAGGCAAGTCAATTGGAAGTGGGTCCCCTTTGCTCCATATTTACCGAAATTATTATTTTATTGAAATAATGATTTAAAAAAACTGAAAATAATTCATAATTATTCTTTGAGTTTTGTGAAATGTCTATGCAAAATTGATGGAAAAAGATTATTCGATAATTTTCAGCTCTTTAGCTTTACTTTTCGAGAAAATAAATATTAATTTTTTTTCCATCCTAAGCGGAATATACAATTCTCCATTTTTTACCGTTCTTATTAGACACTCAAAAAGTAAAATACATTGACAAGTGTGCGGGTTCCGAGGTAAAGGTCTAATTTTTTCGACAAAAAATCATACTTATTCCGTGATAGTAGTTTTTGAGCCCTTAAAATTCCATATTTTTCATAGACACGGTTCCATCCGAAGTGGCCCATTCTTTAAAATTAAATTTTCATTTTTTCAGTCGATAATCATGTATTTATACCCCCGAATTTTATAAGATGGAATGACGAGAGAATCACGTCAATATATTGAGGGTTGATTTCATGTTGTTTTTTTAAATCTAATGTTTCTGTTCTTTTGGAAACTTTATTAAAAATACAATGAGAAACATTCGATCGTAGTTATTTATAGATACAGCCAGAAACTTTTCACGAAGAAATCCATGAATATTGAAAACACTTTTTTTTACAATATTCGCGAATTTGAAAAAAAATTTTCCCCAAAAATGTTGTTCGTAGTGATTAGTGTCACCGGTATGAGATCACTTAGCACACTTTATACTTATTGGTAACATACTTTGTCAAGCTCTGGCTACTAGTAAAAATTAATATACCGTATCATTGCGAAATGTACAGGAATACAGGAATGGGTGAGAGAACGATAAAACAAGTCAACATCATTCCAATCATAATTTCGCTTTTATATTCAAAAAGTATATATAATTATTTAACGCTTCTACATAGAATACAGAGAAAAAAAGAGTTGTTTCACGAAAGTTGTTCGTCGGAGATGTTCGCCTGAGTTGTTCCGTGAAAGTTGTTCGTGGGGGTTGTTTAGCAAAAGTTGTTCCGCGGAAGTTGTTCGCGAAAGTTGTTCGCAAAAGTTGTTCGCGAAAGTTGTTCGCGAAAGTTGTTCGCGTGAGTTGTTTGGTTTGGGTTGTTTGGCGCGAGTTGTTTCGCTGGTAAAGTTGTTCGTCCAAAGTCTTGCGACTGTGGCAGAATGTTAAATATGCCATATCTTTTGCAGATTTAATAACAACAATTTTTCTTCTTCATTCTTCCAGTATTCCTTCAAATAATTTTCTAAGTGCAAAGATCGTCGATCACGATTGGCAATGAAATATCGTCCGAAATCCGTCAACCCGTCAAATCCGTCAACAATCATAAGCCACATCTGGAACGTGAAGCCGTTCCGGAAAGGCCGTTCGTAAATTATTATTTAACACACGGGCGGTCTTTCTAATAATACCCAAAGCAGCAATTCCAGTTCCAACTTTAACAATATTTCGCAAACTGCGGCGCTCCCGTTTACCAATCAATGTGTGAGGATCTTGAGGCATCAAATTGTCCCTCCTATCCAAGCTCAATTTTTCGTCCGATCCTAAAAATTAAAAAAATAACAGTATAAGACAATAATTAAGCATTCATAAACAATGGAATGAACGAGTATTTCGATTGTTGATACGATAATTATTTTTCTTTTAAATGAACATAAAAAAAATCTTAATACATCAATACAAAGATTATTAAATAAAAACCATGAAAAAATTGATTTATACGTTAATATGATAATTTTTTTTTAATTAATTAAAAAATATCGGAAATGTTTGCGTTAATTTTATTAGTTTTCACGTACAATTTGGTGAATTACCTTCGAATGATTGCCCAGCGACTAATATTAATGTGATCGTGACAAATGCACCAAGAACGAGGATCATCGATCTCGTCATATTGATCGCTGTTTTTTCTTTCTTCACTCTCGCGAAAGACGAATGTGTAATTGGTCGCGAAGGCAAAATGCTTTCTGTGACTTTGAATGTTTGAAATGCCCCTTTATATACGGGAGAGTAGGCGAATTAATCAGAATTAATTTATCATCAAAGATTAAGGATATGAGACGGCGATTCCGTCCGTTCCGGTAGCGATTACACTATTTGTATAATCGATGATAAAAAAATATAACGTTTAAAGGAAAAAAACGTTAAGATTTCATCAACATTTGTTTAAATATTTTCTTCTGCTTATCCGTAACGTGATTTTTTTTCTCGATAAATCTAAATTTCCCGAACGAGATAAAATTAGTGATAATTTGAAACTTTCATATTTGTAGGATCACGAGGAAGAAATCGGCCAAAAAAGAAAATAGAGAATAAATTTCTCGTACATTTTCAGCTGTCATGTCAAAAATTCCTGCATAAAAGCGTTAGGGACAAGGATGGGCGGTATTGAATTTGTCATGAATCGCTCGTAGGGGTCAGACTTTATAAAAGTTTTAACATTGAACATTTCACGAAATCCCGAAGTCCTTTGTGTCAATTCTTTGTTCAATTATGTTTGGATTCAATAACCCAACATCATTCTTCCTTGAACTACTTTCATTACCAGTGACTCCATTGTTGCGAATTTACGAAAGTTAATGCAAACGTACGATTTTCCAAAAAAAAAAGAACAGTATCGAAGAAATCCGAAATTCAGTAAAGTGCGCCATTTGTGACCGAAAAACCGGTCCGATATCTCATAAATTCCGGAAGTTGAAGCAATCGGACGTAGTTTTTTCGAGTACTTCGAGTACGGTACAAAGTACTACTACGTTAGATTACCTTGAACTACTCTGAAATAATTCGAAGCACTTCGGGCAGTTTGAAACACGCCGAACTGCTTTGAACTAGTTCGAAGTATCGTCGAAGTGCTCCGAACCGCTTGGGAGCGGTTTAATGTGTGTTTAAAGCGTGGCGAATCGCTCTGGAGTGCTTTGGAGTGCCCGGAAGCATTTTAAAGTACTTTGATGTACTTTGAATTGCCCGAAACACTTTCTGGTGCGTTGAAGTATGCCAAAGCACCTCGAAGTACCCTAGCATACTTTGAAGTACGTGGGAGTGGCTCGAAGCACTCCGAAGTATTTCGGAACGCCCCGAAGTACTTCAAACAATACCTCAGAATGTATTGGAGTATCCCGAAATATTCACGAGTACTTCGGAGTGCTTGGAAATGCGCCGAAATACTCGTGAGTGTTTTCAAGTACCGCGCGTTCGGTTCTTCGGATCACTTCTGAGTGCTTCGAAGTACCAATGGTGTTGCATTTACAACTATTACTTCGAAGTACTCTGTGGTGCATTAGATTGATTTGAGTACGTTCGAAAGTTTGAGTACTCGGCGGTACGTTGTATTCCTTCGAGTGCTTCGAGGTAATTTCATCACGTTGAGTACTTTGAGTACGTTGAATACCTTGAGTATACTGAGTATTTTGAGTACGTTAAATACCTTGAGTATACCGAGTACTTTGAGTACGTTGAATACCTTGAGTATACCGAGTAGTTTGAGTACGATGACTTCTTCGAGTACTTTGAATGCGTCGAATACTTCGGGCACTTCGAGTACTTCGAGTACTTTGGATGATTTGAGTACTCCGGGTACTTTTGGTGATCTGAGTACTTTGAGTACTTCGAGGGATTTGAGTACTTTGTATGCTTTTAGTACTTTGCTACTTTAGCCAGTACTTTGTCCAGCTCTGTCCGATACTATAATATACCGTATCGTTGCGAGTACAGGAATACAAGAATGAAATTAATATACAGAAATCGTTGCGGAAAAACAAAACGAATAAACGTCAATTCATTGATAATCATTTATTACATTAAATCGGCAATACATAGAATGAGATAAAATTGAGCTTTTATTTTTTTTAACACCGTTCTTCCCTCCTCCTAAAATAATAATTTCTTTCACGGTCCACGCAAGCACATCTTTCATTCTTCGCTGTTTAAGAAGTTGTCGGGAATAGCCGTTGAATCAAAGCTCCACGACGACGAACTCTTTCTTACACCTTCCTTAAATACAGGCGCGAGAACCGATTATTCCGTCTCGCCGCACCACGTAACGCAATAAAGCCAGCTCCAATTCCTACAGCCGTACGTACGTTACGGGCCTCTCGATGAAGGATCAATTCGGAAGCATTTCGAGGCATCAAATCGGATTTCATGGTCATTTTTAATTCTTCCTGGGCTTCTGAAAAAAAATAAAAATAAAAACAATAAAATAAATGTACAAAAAATTTCGTTGTCTTCGGTTTCTTTTGTTTTTTTTTTGACACATTTAACGAGTTTTGAGGACAAAATTTGTTCACTCACCCGCCTCTCGATCAGCAGCCATTGTCAGAGCGACCGCAACAAATATACCAAGAACGATAAACATTAATTTCGTCATTGTACTCGTGTTTCTTTTCCTTCCTCGTGCAAAGATGTACTTCGGGACGAAGACGAAGACTTTTCTGTCACTTTCAATGTGAAAAACCGCTCCTTTTATACAAAAGTGCAGTGAACTAATCGGGAATTTATCGCGAAAATAAAAATGATTTTGAATATCGTATCATTCGTTCGTGCTCGCGCGCTTGTAAATATAATGCACTTTTTCGTATAATCACGATTCGCGATTTATTATGTGCACTTTTTTATTTTATTTTATTTACTGGTATACAGTATTTTTTTAACCTTTTTTCCATCGGATGAGCATTTATTGAAATTCATATTGTCTTCTTTTCAAAGCATCTTACGTCTTTGGATTTTTATTTATCATGGCGATATGATATTTAAAAAAAAACGAGTTATCCCACTTTTTTCCAAAAATTTGCGATTGGATATAATACCTGTAATCAGGATCAAATGCTTTGTTTTTCGTTTCTTTCAAAATTTGCGAAAATTCGTGGAATTATCGACAAGTAAAATTGAGGTTTTCACTCAAACGCTTTTATCAACAACCAGTTATAGGCTTATCGTTCTTATCGACGTGAATACAAGCGGGCTCGTCATTACCGACGGATAATTAGCGTCGTTTTCTTGCCGACGAAAAATTGTACCGCAGTCCTGATTACCGACGAGACGATTGTAGGCAATGAGAGAAAGAGAAATCGTAAGACAAACAATTAAACAGTATATTTGTGAACTTTACAAAATTCAATTTAAGAAAATTTCACGCCAAGTGTGTTGGAGTTTGTGTACGTAAAATTTGTTTTTCATATAAACGACATCTCATAAGAATTGGTTGAGTAGAAATATTGATGAAATATACGCGATTAATTTTTACATTTTATTTATTACGCAACACGTTTTATCGTCTTTTTTTACCAACGGCATTGGTCAGTTTAGACCCTCATTGACCGTGAAGTATAAATTTAAAAATGCACACTTTTGCATACAAATATGTTTTTTTCGGACCGGCACTTGGGTCACTGATATTGCAATCGTTCTCGATATTCAACACATCGCTGACGCGGCAGATTGTGGCATTTCGATGTTTCATAATTCGAAATTAAAAAATGTACGCAAAATTCCATTTCGTCATTCGGAACGAATGAATTTGTGCTCAATTTAAAAACTATTTATTTCGTTTTATTTATCAATTAACGAAACGCTTTGTTTTATCCCATTTTAATTGCAATAGAATGACTTCCGGTTTTAAAAGATTTTGTTTACCACGGCCTGTACGTTTGTGGCTATGAAAATTATTATATTAATTATCATCGCACGTAAACTCGTAGAGATGAAAGATTTTTACGAAACGGCACGTTCGTAATTATCGAAAGGTCGTTACTGTTCGTTACTATGTTCAGACGCGAAATGATCCGCAGCTCACTTCACACCTAGACCGCTGTTGCGCACGCGCACCCCGCAATGTTTACATTTCTTTTTCCCCGCCATATGTAAGATATATAAAATTATGTTTTCTATCATTTGCAATTTCTTTATCTCTGTCTCCTATGCAATCTTGTTAAAATGCAAATGGGCTGTAACAAGTCCAACTTCAAAACGTAAAAATAAACTGTAAAAAGCTTAAAATGGATATTTTGAAAAATCGAACATTCGAAACGAACGTCTTTGATCCTCAGCAGTTTCCGGAAATCGTTGTTTCTTCCTAAATCACTACCTTCTCGACGAAGATAGACATAAGAAATTGTGCTCTTTAGGAATGGGTCACTTTCACAGTTAGGTCGAAGAGGATTTAGAGACGCGTTAGATTGATTTGAGTACGTTCGGAAGTTTGAGTACTCGGCGGTACGTTGTATTCCTTCGAGTGCTTCGAGGTAATTTCATCACGTTGAGTACTTTGAGTACGTTGAATACCTCGAGTATACCGAGTACTTTGAGTACGATGACTTCTTCGAGTACTTTGAATGCGTCTAGTACTTCGGGCACTTCGAGTACTTCGAGTACTTTGATGATTTGAGTACTCCGGGTACTTTGGGCGGTCTGGGTACTTTGAGTACTTCGGGGGCTTTGAGTACTTTGCATGCTTTTAGTACTTTGAGTACTCTAGTACTTTAGCCAGTACTCTGTCCAGCTCTGTCCGATACTATAATATACCGTATTGTTGCGAGTACAGGAATACACTTAGACCTAGAAAAAGCCTAAAATGAATATTTTGAAAAATCGAACATTCGAAACGAACGTCTTTGATCCTCAGCAGTTTCCGGAAATCGTTGTTTCTTCTTAAATCACTTCTTTCTCGACGAAGATAGACATAAGAAATTGTGCTCTTTAGGAATGGGTCACTTTCACATTTAGGTCGAAGAGGATTTAGAGACGCGTGAGGACATATCTTTTTTTTTCAAACTGCGTTTCATTGAACGATTCAATTTATTTTTTTAAATACAATAAATCACAGAAGGGAGATCACAATTATGAGATCTGTCGATCCGTCAGCTTTAATGTGCGGGATAATCGTTGAAACAATTCGTTTGGCGTTATATCGTTCGACGTGTGTTGAGAGGTTCGACATTACGATGATCAGTTTTTCTTGAACCATCTCTTTTTGCCTTTCTGCACCGTTGCGACGTGCGGTTGTTCGACAACGCGCTCAACAACGGTCTCGATTACTTGCGGTGGATGTTCGATGGGAACGTATTCGACATGGGTCTGAATTGGTTGCACATGTTCTTGGACCCAATTCATTTGAGCTGGGGCATAATGAACGGGAGGTGGGGCATAATGAACGGGAGATGGGGCATAATGATGAACGGGAGATGGGGCATAATGATGAACGGGAGATGGGACATAATGATGAACGGGAGGTGGGGCATAATGAGTGGGAGATGGGGCATAATGAACGGGCGGTGGGGCGTAATGAACGGGAGATGGGGCATAATGAACGGGAGCTGGGGCATAAGGCATGGGAGCTGAGGCACAAGGAACGGGAGCTAGGGCATAATTTACAGGAGGATTAGAATAATGGATGGGAGCTTGGACATGTTGAACGGGGGCTGAGCCATAACTGATGGAATTTTTGACATGATGAACATGGGCCGGAGCGTAATTATTCGAAGACTGAACGTAACGAACGGGAGCTGGGACATGTTGAACGTACGAACTGCCACCGTGAAGCTTGCCGCTGCGGGATTTACCGGAACTGCCGGAACTCCCAACCCAGGAGCCACCCGAGTGTTTTTCGTAAGGTCGGTCGACGGTCACTCGTCTATGATCGTAATGCGGTTGAACCTCGACCAGTTCGTAAACATCTCTATTTTTATGAGTAAGCGAACCGAGAGATGACGCAAACTGGGTCGCAGCGTCGACTATTTTCGAGGGCAACGATTTAACATCGTGTTTCTTGTCAAAGACATGCCTCGAATTTCTCACCAGGTCACCTTCACAGTTGTAAATAAGGATAAATCAATATTAGACTCGTCGTAATACTCTTAAAAAATATAACAAGATTAATGTGATCAGAAAGAAAGTATTTGCGTTTGTGAACTCGAAAACTACTGGACCGATCTCGCCCAAATTTTGCACACTTTTCGTCAATCAAGCGGACAGTGTTCGATGGAATTTTCGTTCAAATCAAACGAGGCTCCTTAGTCTTGGCAGCATTTTGAAAAGTGTTCGAAAAATCGCTTCGTTCGTTTCTGCTTCCGCAATTTTTTACAAATTATTTTACTATTTAATAGAAGTTGTTTATTTGGGCAAATAGATGATTGGGATGTTTGATATTGAATTCGACGAGAAACGTTTGAGGGGTTTGGGATTTTTTTTTTGTTGTGAAATTTCGATTGTCTTCAAAAAATCTACCCGATATCTTTTAGCTTCGGTAAATTTTGAGCCAAACGATAATATAAAATGAGATTTTATTAGATTTTTTGAAGTTTTCGAAAAATTCTATTGAATCAATTTTTTTAAATCCCTTACCGGTCTCCGTGGCGGTCTTTTCGGTTGTAGTTTCCGCAGCTACGACGGTAGCGGCGACGACGAAGATCAGTAAAAACTTTGACATGATTGATTTTTCTCTGAGCAATTGACGAGAATCAATTAAGAAGAAAATAGATTTCTTTTTCCCTTCAATGAACAACCGAAGTGAGCGAACTGATAGCAATTGAACGGTTCCATCGTTATTTATACTAAAATCTCCCTCTTATTCCGTGAGATCTCAGCGATGAGATCAAATTAATCGTACAATGTCTCATCGCAGTACGTCATGATTTCCGGAAACGAGATCTCTGCGCTATCGTTTTAATCTGTTTTACGTTAAACAAAATTTTTTAAAACACTTTTCACGACTCCTTGGACATCACAATACGGAACTATGAAGATTTTACTCTCTCGACAATTGCACTCTCTGCGGTCACACATTGTTTGTACACATTGTTGATATTTTTATTTATTTTCTCCTCGTAAAGGAAACTCCGGAGTGTTTTCGTTATTTTGTCCCGAGACAGAGGAAGTTTACTGAGACAGAGACAGAGTGAAAGGGAGAAAGAGAGATAATTTATTGTCTGAAGCACTAATGATAAACGATTTTATCAATAATTAACAACAACAAAAGACTACAATTTCGGGACTCTCACAGAGCAATCTTTGGGAGTACGTAAACATTTTGTAAAAGCTTTGCATTCGTGAAGAATTGAAAATACCATTCTGAAATTTTTGTACCACAGTGTTACGGGTAATATTTCAAACATTCGGGAAACCATCATTACAGAAAAATATGTGTGTGTGTGTGTGAAAGAGCCAAACGCTAATATCACCGGATTTAAGGAATCGTGTTCCAATCGTACAAAAATTAGGCACTACATTTGCTGCATTTAAAAAAAAAGCAGGAGAGATTATCCGGGAAGCTGAAATTAATGAAGAAAAAAAAAGTCGGATTGTTCTACTATTTGTGATTTGAAGATATTTGGCTAAGAAAAAATTGTATTCCTCGTTCTTCTTTTATTTAACTCACAGGCACGATCGAAACGTGACCATTGTAGAAATATGAGTTCTTCCGTGTTTAGACGAAAACAAACGAGAAAAAACTCAGCCCAAACAACGGTATGTTTTGTAATTAAGTCACTGACCACCTCTCGCATCAAATTTATCTCCAATTGCTGATCCGGAAGTGTCGAACGGAGTCTCGACCGTCGAGCAGATTAAACGTGTATCCAGTACGGTCATGTCATTACAATTCGTATCATACGCGATTTTTCTTTTTTGTACTATCTTCTTTGATCCTCGAATCGTTTAAAAATATTTTCGAATAGTCAATTCGTCGAATAGTCAATTTGATGATAGCTGAACGTCTAACATCAACGAAGTGTTTTTATTCAAAGGGTGAGTCAACTATAGCAGTTCATAAAACCGAGTCGTTCTTTAATTATCTTGCTCCTTGAGAGACGTGTACGTTACAATAAAATACTTACTTTGCCGAAAGCAGCGAGCGATGGAAAAATATTTACTGCTGCCTCATCGTTGATTTAAGAAGTCGTTAAATTACGGTTTCCCCGGTATGACTCTATATATTCCAAGATCTTGGTGCTCAATGTGTTGCTTTTTCATTGATGCATAAGAGTGATCCTCGCTGAACCTGAGGCTCGTGAGATAATATTTAATACTGCCTCAATGATCGTTAAGCTTTTCATGTCAGGGGGGAGATGTGAAAATAAAACATTCACGTCTCAGCTCATGGGATATCTTTAATGTATTTACTTGACAAGAATTTACTGTGAAACTTTTGAATTGTAAAAAGAAAATTAGTACTGCCTCATCGATTATTGAAAAGGTCGTTGAATTACGGTTTCTCCGGTATGACTCTATATGTTCCAAGATCGGGGTGCTCATCTGTTTGCTTTTTCATTCATCTATAAGCAGATGCTACGTTAAACCTGATACTCGTGCGATAATATTTAATACTGCCTCAATGATAGTTAAACTTTTCATGTCAGGGAGGAGATGTTTTGAAAATAAAACGTTCACGCCTCGGCTCATCGGATATCTTCAATGTATTTACTTGATCAGAATTTACTGCGAAACTCTTGAATTGTAAAAAGAAAATTAGTACTGCCTCATCGATTATTGAAAAGGTCGTTGAATTACGGTTTCCCCGGTATAACTCTATATGTTCCAAGATCGGGGTGCTCATCTGTTTGCTTTTTCATTCATTTATCAGCAGATGCCACGTTAAACCTGATACTCGTGCGATAATATTTAATACTGCCTCAATGATAGTTAAGATTTTCATGTCAGGGAGGAGATGTTTTGAAAATAAAACGTTCACCCCTCGGCTCATCGGATATCTTCAATGTATTTACTTGACTAGAATTTACTGTGAAACTTTAGAATTGTAAAAAGAAAATTAGTACTGCCTCATTGATTATTGATAGGGTCGTTGAATTACGGTTTCCCCGGTATGACTCTATATATTCCAAGATCGGGGTGCTCATCTGTTTGCTTTTTCATTCATCCATAAGCAGATGCCACGTTAAACCTGATACTCGTGCGATAATATTTAATACTGCCTCAATGATAATTAAACTTTTCATGTCAGGGAGAAGATGTTTTGAAAATAAAACGTTCACGCCTCGGTTCATCGGATATCTTCAAGCTATTTACTTGATCAGAATTTACCGCGAAACTCTCGATTTGTGAAAAAAAATGAATACTGCCTCATAGATTATTTAAACAAAGTCGGTAGATTCGAGCTCCTCAATCCTGCCACCTGTATGAATAGGGAAGGACATATTTATCGGAATAAAATTAACAAAATTTATTTTCAATGCTTCAATCCACTGTTTTATTTCACATATATCCTCACACTGATGTATCGGCTAACTCACGTGTCTCGCACGACCGTGATCGTAATTATAAATTTTCGTATGAATTTAAAAAATGCACAAATCGCCTCTCTCATTAAGGTCTAGAACCCCGAATAATTTCCTCAGGATTTTTTTAATCTGTATGTTTTTTTTGCAATATCTCTTCGAAAGATCAATATTGTAAATAATCTTTGAAAAATCGAACAGATCATATTTGCCAAAAATTGGCTGTTAAGGGGTTTTCTTTTCGACTATGCGCCCATCGAAAATGCCAAACTAGAGATTCTTTGAAATACTTTTGTGAGCGTGTTGGAAAAAATTCAGGTCGGTATATAAAAAATTGCAAAAGCATTTATATTTTTTAAATATTTGTTTTATTCTGGATAATACATGTATCTTCTCCTACATTTGTTTTTAAGATTCGGTCCGGAATATACGTGATCGTTCGAACATTTTTAACAGTAGCTCATTTGATATTTTCGATACGATTTTTTTGTTTTTTCGACAACTTAAAAAAGTTGTTCGGGCCTTGCCTCGAGATGCAATATGCGCCGAATTTGATAATGGAAAAATTTACCATTATTCCAGAGCGGGTTGAGCTCGTCTGTGCTTTTTTCTGAAATCAATAAATCATAAATTAAAAAATTAATATTTTCAAGAATCGGCCGTTCGTTCAATAAATTACTGTGTCATTAACTTTCAGCGAGACGACATTTGTATGAAAAGTTTGATACCGATAAATCGACAATTCCTCGAGAGGACTGAAAATAATGTTTAGAAAGTTATTTTCAAAATCGTCCAAAATCGAAACGGATAGTTAAATAATTGTGGAAAATTATATCGTACGATTTGACCTTTCGGGCTGAAATTTGTCACACGAGTAACTCAGTATCGACTCTTTATTCACTACAATTTCTGTGAAAATTGACAATTTTTAAAATTATTCACAAACCCACATATATAGATCCAGACATTTTTTTATAAACATTATTTCCCACGTTCGGCACAGTCCGGTATGAAAATTCCGAGAAAAAAAAAACTTTCCACGGAAACCAACTCTATGAGGAAGCAAAAAAAAATTAATTGACTTACCCCTGGGGCGAACCACCGTACGCGGTAGCGACGGAGCTCGCGACTCCGCCCTTTCCCGTGGAGTAACTGTTCGCTATAGCCGTTATCATTCCGGATGGCGAATCTGAATCGGGCGAATAACCGCGTGAAACACCACGCGGATAACTGAATACGATCGGAAAGAAATTGTTCAAATTTGGAATATTGCTCGTGCGACGATTGCTCTTGAATTGCACAAATGGCACTCCCGTCTCGTCGTCATTCTCCTCGTTCTCATCGTCCTCGTCCTCGGACTCGTCAGACTCCTCGGATTCAACGGCGATTGGCTTTGTTTTAGTTTTTTTAACGCCTTGCTTCCTCGTGGGAGGACTTGAGATTTTGGTCGAATCATCGACCACGGGAGCCTTCGTCACGGCATCCGAAGGCCCTTGTTCCTGTTCCTATTTACGATTTTTTGAAATGTCACAAAAGTAATATAAAGTAATTAAGTCCCCTTGAAAGCGTACCATTAAAAAAGGCCCATTTAAAGGATACCCTTGAAAGAGGCCCCACAAAAGAATCCTCTTAAAAGGGTGCCATTAACAAAGGCCCATTGAAAGGGTACCCTTAAAAGAGTTCCCTTAAGGGGGGAAATAGGGTTAGACGGTTTAAAAAATCGATTTGTTTTTAATTTCATAATTTGTTAGTAAAACTATTGAAAAATATGTTCCCAAAATTTTTAATGAAAATTCCGACTCGTTCTATCAGCGTTTTCTCAATGATTTTCATGAATTTTTTTATAGTATAAAAAATGAATATAATTTATTGAAACTTTGAGAATATTTTATACATATACTTAAGTATATACTATAAAATTTTTGAAGAATTTCCTTGAAAAACACCGACGATATTAGCGACCCCATATTGCAGGTCGCAATCAGACTCAGCATTTTGCTATTTATTCAAACGCGTTTTTCTGAAAACGACTTTTTTTTAACTTGCGTACACGCTAGTTTGAAAAGTTTTCAACCAATCGTTTTGAAAATTGGCATTTACTTTCTTCATAGTATTGCGCTCTATATGAACCTAAAATTGGAGTATTATCATTATTTAAAATCATTTTTTTTTGCAAATAAAGTTTAAAAACCTTTGTTTTTTTTTGACCCCTTTAAAAAATTCAATTTTCTATTTTTTCGATAGCATTAAGGTTCATATAGAAGAGACATATAATAAAGGTAAATTCCAACCTCGTTTGATTTCGGATGAAAATTGCGGCTTCCAGAATGTACGCAAAATGCTGAGTCTGATTGTGACCTGCAATATGGGGTCGCTAATATCGTCGGTGTTTTTCAAGGAAATTCTTCAAAAATTTTATAGTATATACTTAAATATATGTATGAAATATTCTCAAAGTTTCAATAAATTATATTCATTTTTTATACTATAAAAAAATTCATGAAAATCATTGAGAAAACGCTGTCCTAACCCTATTGCCCCCCTAAAAAGGGTACCATTAAAAAAGTTCCATCAAAACGCTAACCTTCAAAGAGTCCTTTTAAAAGAATAACCTTGAAAGAGTCCTTCTAAAAAGATCCCTTACATTTTCAAAAAATCGTTTTTTTTACAAATTTGTATTCTTTATATTTTTAAGAATTAAAAAAAAAACTTTTAGGAACATTCCACTCCGTTATAAAGTTATAAAATGTGACCAGACATCGAATTGGGACGGCTACCTGGACTCAACTTTAAACGCGTTTTTCTCGAAACTATGTTCTTAGACAGTGTCAGCACGATAACTCGCTCAGTTTTTAATATTTTTTAACGTTTTTTTTTTTTAAATCTTGATAACTATTTTCTCTATAGTCTGACGAGAGGTTTTTTTAATTTTTTCTTTGGACAATTATTTATAAATTATTAAACGCTAATTTTTTTTTTATTTACTTCCATACTAAACTTTGAAATAATGTAATTTCTTTGTTTTTGAAAAAAAAAAAATTTTCCTCCGTCAGACTATTAGTACTACATTGTTTTACTAGATTATTTTTTATTTTTGCAGATTGGATGATTTTTAGTGAAGTAATGATGTCGACAAAGAGTCGTCATGATTTTCATCAGTAGTCCATTTATACCCATGAAAAGTAACGTTAATATTAAAAGAAAAATTATTAAACATTTTTTTTCTTATAGTTGATAAGTTAATAAAAAATGTGAAATGAACAATTTAATTTTTTTTTCACCGTATAACCTTTATAATAATTTTTCAAATTTACTCGGTTTTCAGCGCGCGCAACGGTACGTCAGCCTTTAAAAGGGTCCCGTAAAAGCATCTGCCCAAGAGCCTGCCTTTAAAAGAGTCAAATATTAACCTGAATTGAATGAGATTCCTCCTGTTCTTGTTGTTCTTTCTTCGGTTTATAATCGTCTTGTTCCACGTCAACGTGATGTTCCAGAGGATTTGGCGCAGCCTCAGCTTCGGAACTCGAGATTTCCGGCTCATTTGCGGGCTCCGGACCACGCTGAAGATAATCGGTCTGCCCGCCATCGATATAAGAACCTCCGCTCACGGCGTTACCCTGTGCATAAACACCGGCCACTTGTTGCTCGTTCGTACGACGCTCGGGACGATAATAACCGCTGAACATCATCGTTCGCTGAGGATAACCAATCGGTGCTCTCTTATCGCGCAAAAATACTATTGGATTTCCATGAATGTCCATCATGACGGATACTGAAAAAACAAAATCGTACTCCATCAATATGTTCAGGAATAAAAAAAGTTTCAAAAATTATCCTGATATTTAATCACTGATTTCAACACTGAGCATCGCAGATTTGAAAAATACTTAGCGATTTTTTGGTTTGAGATGTTTTGACATTTTATTCAAAATCAGTAAAATCGAAAATTCTTTGATAACAAGTAGCTAACGGAACGTAGCTTTTTTTTTTATTTTCCAAACTCCACATTTGATTTAGCGAATGTTGAGATAAAAAATTTGTCATATCTTCACATTTTTCTCAAAATCCAACAATTCTCAGATCACAATTTTCGTTCGAAATGAATTTTTTTTTTTTTTTCTATACTCTGGAACTTGGACATTGATTTTGTCAATTTTTTGCTTTTTAATTTCAACAATTTTGTCATTGCGTTGAAATTTTTTTTTTTAAATCATCAAAAATGTTTATTTATCTCGAACAACTATTGTTCACGATAAATCTCTTATTTAACTCTCCCGCTATTTCGGAATATCGTTCAATAAATTTTTCAGGTAACAATTTTCGTTCGAAACCAATAAATGTTTTTTCTCTACTTTGGGACTTGGACATTGATTTTGTCAATTTTTTGTTTTTTAATTTCAACAATTTTGTCATTGTGTTAAAATTTTTTTTTTTAAATCATCAAAAATGTTTATTTATCTCAAACGACTATTGTTCACGATAAATCTCTTATTTAACTCTCCCGCTATTTCGAAGTATCGTTCAATAAATTTTACAGGTAACAATTTCCGTTCGAAACCAATTTATTTATTTTTCTATACTTTGGGACTTGGACATTGATTTTGTCAAATTTTTGTTTTTTAATTTCAACAATTTTGTCAATGTATTAAAATTTTTTTTAAATCATCAAAAATGTTTATTTATCTCAAACGACTAATGTTCACGATAAATGTCTTATTTAAGGTAGTAGTCTGGTAACTTAAGCCGATTTTCATGTCTTATTTGGAGGGCGTTTTTTTGTAGGGAAATAAAAATGAATCGTTTTGGATATTTAGGATGTTTTTATTTACATAATAAAGATACAAAAAAAAATTTGTTTGCAAAAATTTAATAGTTTATTATTTTTATTATTATTGATCGAAGTTGGCACCTCGAAGTTGGCAGCCCGGGTACTAACATTTTTTCTACCGAACCGATTGCTTTGAAATTTTAACAGGCTACTCTACACACTTATAGTTCTCGTCGGAACTACCGAGAAATTTCTTCATCCCTAACTTTTTATTTTACAACCCCTTCTTTGCTAAAGTCCTTTTATTTTAGCAAACAAGGGGTTGTAAAATAAAAAGTTAAGGGTGAAAACATTTCTCGGTAGTTCCGACGAGAACTATAAGTTTGCAGAGTAGCCTGTTAAAATTTGAAAGCAATCGGTTCGGTAGAAAAAAAGTTAGGACCCGGGCTGCCAACTTCGAGGTGTCAACTTCGATCAATAATAATAATAATAATAAACTATTAAATTTTTTCAACAAAATTTTTTTTTGTATCTTTAATATGTAAATAGAAACATGCTAAATATTCAAAACGATTCATTTTTATTTTCCTACAAAAAAACGCCCTCCAAAAAAGACATGAAAATCGGCTTAAGTTACCAGACTACTACCTTAACTCTCCGGCTATTTCGAAATATCGGTCAATAAATTTTTCAGGTAACAATTTTCGTTCGAAACCAATAAATTTTTTTTTCTATACTTTAGGACTTGGACATTGATTTTGTCAATTTTTTGTTTTTTAATTTCAACAATTTTGTCAATGTTTAAAAATTTCTTTTTAAATCATCAAAAATGTTTAATTATCTCAAACGACTGTTGTTCACGATAAATCTCTTATTTAACTCTCCCGCTATTTCGAATTATCGTTCGATAAATTTCTCTTTAACCATACATCTCTTTAAGTTCGAGTGACTGAGGTATAAAAAGACAAAAGGCCTCGAAAATTTCACGAGCATTGGAAAACACGACTGTCATTGCGCGACAAAACAAAACGTGCCGAAAGAGCTGACGAGGCGAGTATAAAAAACAATAAGAGACTTTACCGTCAATAATGACAAAATAAATGAAAATAATCCGACGAGACGTGGAAACGAAGAGAAAAATCGTAAATGAAAGAACATTTTGCCGGATATCTCAAAATTTTCCAGGAAATCAGACGACTCGGTGATTTTTTTTTTTTATTATAAAATCATAACATAACGTGAATTCAGTACCGACAAAAATTTTGCTTAGTTATTGCAAAATTTACAAAAGCACAGAGCAGCGAAAAGCATTTTTTCTAAAAATTCAAAATGAAGTTAGAATGTATTCGAAAAATTGACAAAAAACAACCCTTCCACAACGAGGAAGTAAGCCCTTTTTTTAAATCGAAGACAAAACCGAAAAAATCCTTTACTTTCAAGTGGCAAAGAAGAAAAAAGGAACACACACAATTGCACGCGAAATAACTAAAATAAAAAAAAGAAAATATAATCAACTTTACCAGGTTCAGGATCGATGGAGCGTCCGTGGGTAATGGCGATGGCGACGCCAGCCATAAGTACGAAACTCAACCAGGAAGACATTGCGCTCTCGTTATTTATTAAACTTAACAATCAACAAAAAATCTCGAAACAATCACTTGACGAAAAATATCGAGAAATATATTTTTCTTTACTTTTTTGATTTTAAATCGTAAAATCAAAAAAACATTTGATAACGTTAAAACGATCTTCTGCACGATATTATATGACGAATCCGGGCACCGATCTTCGCGAAGAAATGCTCCTAGGATTTTGTTGTCTTAGAGCGTGGCCAAGTTGGCTCGATGACGATCAGCAATGTCGCAATCGCTTTTATACACCATCGGGGAATCGGAGAAAAAAAACGAAGAGGAAGAAGAAAAAAAAAGGACAAAAGATTGGGAGGGTGTTTCCTCTCCGTGCGTGAACCGATAGGGACTTATCCAATATCTCTTACTACTTCTCCTTCTTCTATTCCATCACGTACACAACCCCCTCCTTACGATCAACCATCTCCTTCTTCTTCTTCCTCTTCATTAGGCGAAGAAGAAATCCAGGATGGACAGTGGAACATAGTGACTTGTAATATATATATATATATATTTATATAAATTCTTGGGATACTTGTAACGTTCGTCGTACGAGCATTGTTCACATAGACTTACGTGATCGTTTTTCACAATTTCAGGCATTTTTTAATTTAACAAATTTAATTAAGTACGAACGAACGACTTGACGCTAATAAACGAGCTTTCAATTACTTTTTGTGGCGTCGATAAGTTTTGTCATTTTTTTTTTTTGCTCTATGAAAATAAAAATTGAGACATGTAGTTTTTTGTTATTATATTTAAGGAATCGCATACCCCAGCGAACGCTGAAAACCGAGTAAATTTGACAAATTATTATTGAGGGGGGAAATAGGGTTAGACGGTTCAAAAAATCGATTTTTTTTTATTTCATAAATTGTTAGTAAAACTATTGAAAAATATGTTCCCAAAAGGAACAAATTTTTCAATTCCCAAAAGGAACAAACGTTTGAAAAAATAGTACCAAGAAAAACAAGCAATATGGGGTCGCTAATATTTTATAGTATATACTTAAATATATGTATAAAAATTTTATAGTATATACTTAAATATATGTATAAAATATTCTCAAAGTTTCAATAAATTATATTTATTTTTTATACTATAAAAAAATTCATGAAAATCATTGAGAAAACGCTGTCCTAACCCTATTTCCCCCCTTAAGGTTATATGGTGAAAAAAAAATTGAATTGTTGATATCACATTTTTTATTAACTTTTCAAGTAGAAGAAAAAATATTAAAAAATGCTCTTCTTTAATATTGACATTATTTTTTACGGTTATAAATGGACTATTGGTGAAAATCATGGCGTCTCCTTGTCGACACCATAACTTCACCAAAAATTATCCAATCTGCAAAGATAACAAAGAATCTAGTAAAATAACGTAGTGGTAATAGTCTGGCGGAGGGAATTTTTTATTTTTTCAAAAATAAAGAAATTACAGTGATTCAAACTTAAGTATGCAATTTAAAAACAAAAATTAGTGTTTAATAATTTATAAAAAATAGTCCAACGAAAAAATTCGAAAAAACCTCTCGTCAGACTATAGAGAAAATAATTGTCAAGATAATTAAAAAAAATGATCTTAAAAAATATCAAAAATTCACTGAGTTATCATGCTGAAACTGTGTGAAAACATAGTCATAAGAAAAACGCGTTTAAGGGAGGAAATAGGGTTACGGTTCAAAAAATCGATTTTTTTTTATTTCGTAAATTGTTAGTAAAACTGTTGAAAAATATGTTCCCAAAATTTTAAATGAAAATTCCGACTCGTTCTATTGTTATAAGACATTAAGGGGGAAATAAGGTTAGGACAGCGTTTTCTCAATGATTTTCATGGATTTTTTTATAGTATAAAAAATGAATATAATTTATTGAAACTTTGAGAATATTTTATACATATATTTAAGTATATACTATAACATTTTTATACATATATTTAAGTATATACTATAAAATATTAGCGACCCCATATTGCTTGTTTTTCTTGGTACTATTTTTTCAAACGCGTTTTTCTGAAAACGACTTTCTTTGAACTTGCGTACACGCCAGTTTGAAAAGTTTTCAACCAATCGTTTTGAAAATTGGCAGTTACTTTCTTCATAGTATTGCGCTCTATATGAACCTAAAATCGGAATATTATCGTTATTTAAAATAATTTTTTATTGCAAATAAAGTTGTACAAAATGGCAAAAAATCATGCTTTTTTGTTTTGACCCGTGTAAAAAATTCAAATTTCTATTTTTTTGATAGCATTGAGGTTCATACAGAAGAGAGACATATAATAAAAGTAAATTCCAACCTCGTTTGACTTCAGATGAAAATTGCGGCTTCCAGACTGTACGCAAAATAAATGCTGATTCTGATTGTGACCTGCAATATGGGGTCGCTAATATTTTCGGTGTTTTTCACGGAAATTCTTCAAAAATGTTATAGTATATACTTAAATATATGTATAAAATATTCTCAAAGTTTCAATAAATTATATTCATTTTTTACACTATAAAAAAATTCATGAAAATCATTGAGAAAACGCTGTCCTCAACCTATTTCTTCCCTTAAGTGATTTAAAAAAAAACACTCAAATCAAGTATTAATATTTTCTTATGGTCCAGGTTTATACGTAATTTTATTTCGTAATTTGCCTTAACCTCATTATCCTAAATTCCTCTTCTTGTTATTCATTAAATTATTGTTATCATTGGGAAAAATCTAAATTTAATCAAATTATTTTCTTATATTATTCGATGAAATTATTTAAATAAAAAAAAATCTCTGATGAATATTTGAGTATGAACGGGGTTATGTCAAACGCGAATGGTACAGTGACACGAGAACGAAAGGGAGGGAAAAAAAAATGGGAAAAACACAAAAAGGCGGATCTGTGACCGAGGGGCCTTATTGTTAATTCGAGACACAGACAATGAGAGAACGGCAATCACGATTGTGAACTCTCACGGACTTTTGATCGTTCAACGAAGAATTATCGTCGCCTCTTTATGATCGTCTTAATATACGAGAGACGCAATTCGTCGTACAGCACTGACGTAATATTGATATCGAAAAGAATTCGTATGTCATTAATCCACATATCGTATCAATAGCGAATTACATTTACACGTTTGTGATTGCTTTAAGGTTTATGGCCACGAAAACAATTATAAAGTCACGTGCACATTTAACAATTTTTTTGTTCTATAAAAAAATGATTTATTTATAAAACTAATTACGCATCTATTTAGTCTAAATATCAAGCTAATAAAAACGAAGAGTGAAGTTGCAACTTCGTAGCGAAGCAGAATTACAGTCATTTTCGTGGGACAATTTATTTTCATTGATAATACAAATATTTTTATTTATCGATTTTTTTTCATTTCTCTCAGTGATGGAGATCGATCTATTTTTTCTTTTCCACCAATCACAAGTCCAATATTCATTCGCTGGAAATTTAAAAAAATCCTTGAAGAAAAAATAAAAAATCTTTTACTTTTTTTTTCTTTCCTTCTTCAATAATCGTTATCGTGCAAAGACATTTTTCTCTTTTATATAACAGACGTATGATATTTTTTTTCTTTTCAGTGAGTAACCAGCGGTCATTGGCTGATCAGTAGTCAACATATGTCGATCGACGAATCGAGGTCTCGCAGACTTAGTGACAGAATTATTCACAATCGTGGGGAATGGATGGGTGAAGGCGGAGGGGGAGGGGGAAGGAGACATAAAATAGCCACAGGTGGATCTCGTGTCGACATAAACGCTCTCGCGTGTGTACCAAAATGTACGATTTCTGAATTGATAATCGATCTAGAGGAAAAACCGATCGATTCATCCGTCCTCTTCTCAGCGTCAATGTTTTCTTGACGAAAAATTAATTGAAAAAACAACGACGCAAATTGACATTTGCATTTCGCTTCCTCGTTATTATTACTTTTTTCCCGTATTACCAAAATCAGAATTAAAAAAACGAAAAAATTTTACGAATTCTCTCCTCCTTCAGGGACTCTTGCTAAATTTAAGGGGGGAAATAGGGTTAGACGGTTTAAAAAATCGATTTTTTTTTATTTCATAAGTTGTTAGTAAAACTATTGAAAAATATGTTCTCAAAGTTTTAAATGAAAATTCCAACTCGTTCTATTGTTATAAGCCATTAAGAGGGGAAATAGGGTTAGCACAGCGTTTTCTCAATGATTTTCATGAATTTTTTTATAGTATAAAAAATGAATACAATTTATTGAAACTTTGAGAATATTTTATACATATATTTAAGTATATACTATAAAATTTTTGAAGAATTTCCTTGAAAAATACCGCAGATATTAGCGACCCCATATTGCAGGTCACAATCAGACTCAGCATTTTGCGTACATTCTGGAAGCCGCAATTTTCATCTGAAATCAAACGAGGTCGGAATTTACTTTTATTAGTTGTCTCTCTTCTATATGAACCTAAATGCTATCAAAAAAATAGAAAATTGAATTTTTCACAGGGGTAAAAACAGAAAAGCATGACTTTTTGCCATTTTTTACAACTTTATTTGCAAAAAAAAATTATTTTACATAATGATAATATTCCGATTTTAGGTTCATATAGAGCGCAACACTATGAAAAAAGTAACTGCCAATTTTCAAAACGATTGGTTGGAAACTTTTCAAACTAGCGTGTACGCAAGTTCAAAAAAAGTAGTTTTCAGAAAAACGCGTTTGAAAAAATAGTACCAAGAAAAACAAAGTCAAGGCAGTCATAAATTTTCTTCGGTGTTTTTCAAGGAAATTCTTCAAAAATTTTATAGTATATACTTAAATATATGTTTAAAATGTTCTCAAAGTTTCAATTAATTATATTCATTTTTTATACTATAAAAAAATTCATGAAAATCATTGAGAAAACGCAGTCCTAACCCTATTTCCCCCCTTAATGGCTTATAACAATAGAACGAGTCGGAATTTTCATTAAAAATTTTGGGAACATATTTTTCAATAGTTTTACTAACAATTTATGAAATAAAAAAACTTTACTTATTTATGAGATAAAAACAAAATCGATTTTTTTTAAATTTCATCAATTGTTAGTAAAACTATTGAAAAATATGTTCCCAAAATTTTTAATAAAAATCCGACTCGTTCTATTGTTATAAGCCATTAAGGGGGGAAATAGGATTAAGACAGCGTTTTCTCAATAATTTTCATGAATTTTTTTATAGTATAAAAAATGAATATAATCTATTGAAACTTTGAGAATATTTTATACATATATTTAAGTATATACTATAAAAGTTTTGAAGAATTTCCTTGAAAAACACCGAAGAAAATTTTCGACTGCCTTGACTTTGTTTTTCTTGGTACTATTTTTTTCAAACGCGTTTTTCTGAAAACGACTTTTTTTAAACTTGCGTACACGCCAGTTTAAAAAGTTTTTAGCAAATCGTTTTGAAAATTGGCAGTTACTTTCTTCACAGTATTGCGCTCTATATGGACCTAAAATCGGAATATTATCATTATTTAAAATAATTTTATTTTTTGCAAATAAAGTTGCACAAAATGGCAAAAAATCATGTTTTTCTGTTTTTACCCCTGTAAAAAATTCAATTTTCTATTTTTTTGATAGCATTTAGGTTCATATAGTAGAGAGACATATAATAAAAGTAAATTCCAACCTCGTTTGATTTCAGATGAAAATTGCGGCTTCCAGAATGTACGCAAAATGCTGAGTCTGATTGTGACCTGCAATATGGGGTCGCTTATATATTCGGTGTTTTTCAAGGAAATTCTTCAAAAATTTTATAGTATATACTTAAATATATGTATAAAATATTCTCAAAGTTACAATAAATTATATTCATTTTTTATACTATAAAAAAATTCATGAAAATCATTGAGAAAACGCTGTCCTAACCCTATTTCCCCCCCTAATACAAATCATCTTTTAGCGGTAAACTCTTTGGGTGAAAATTTTTTATTCGATAAATGAAAATTTGCCGAAGTTACATGAATATTGAGATTTTTTTTTTTTATAATCCATAAAAAAAGTTATATCTCGATGTCTCGAAAAATTTGTTCGAGCGAGAATCAATTAAGATTTGAATTTTTTGTAATTTTTTAATTTTTTTCAAATTTTTTTATTAATTTTTATTAATTTATTTATTTTATTTTTATTTCTTTTTCATTGTTTTTTATTTTCTTATTTTTTCAAATTTATTCACTTTGAAAAATTTTTTTTCAAAACATGATCTCACAATTGCGATATGAGAAATTTTCGATGTCCGTGAAAAGGACGCTTTGCGATTCCTCAGAAGTTCGTCGAACGGCCACGCTTTCCTACGGATGACGAACGCGCGCAGGCATTTGTGCGAAATATGGAAACGCTCGTGGAAGCACAGTAGAAACGGTCAAACAAAGGGATTCCACGGGAGATTAAGAGTGGAAGGGGTCACGGGTTGGACGTTGTCAGACAGACGTATATAAGGACGAACGGACGAGCATAGAATTTTCATTATTATGCGAATTGCATCATCGAACTAACCATTCGTCTGAGATAAATTGTCTCGAAAGGACGAAGACCTTCGTGATTGAAAAAAAATATATAAAAATAAAACACAACCACATCGAAAAAAAAATTAAATATTTTTTTTTGCTAATTATCATTTAGGATTCGCTTAAATATACGAGATATCTATTGATTAAATCGTATGGCCGTAGAGAAAACGTCGATTTAGGATGGCTAAAGAAAAATTCGAAAAATAATGTCACGAATTTGTCGAAAAAATAATTGTGTTTACTAAAAGAAATAAAAAGTTTATTATCCCATCGAAAATCCAGCCGTTCGAACTCATCCAACTCCTCGTTATAACTCGAACTTCAAAATATCGTTTGGTCCATTGATCGACGATTTTTTATTTTTTTAAATTTTTTACGAACTTGCAACATTTTTGTTTTTTTTTTCATAGAAATTTATAAATCATTAGGAAAAATAAAGATCGCTTAAGGGAGGAAATAGGGTTAGGACAGCGTTTTCTCAATGATTTTCATGAATTTTTTTATAGTATAAAAATTCAATATAATTTATTGAAACTTTGAGAATATTTTATACATAAATTTAAGTATATAAAAATACTGAAGATATTAGCGACCCCATATCGCAGGTCACAATCAGACTCAGCATTTTGCGTACATTCTGGAAGCCGCAATTTTCATCTGAAATTAAACGAGGTTGGAATTTACTTTCATGATATGTCTCTCTTCTATATGAACCTAAATGCTATCAAAAAAATAGAAAATTGAATTTTTTACAGGGGTCAAAACAAAATGCATGGTTTTTTGCCATTTTTTACAACTTTGTTTGCAAAAAAAAAATATTTTAAATAACGATAACATTCCGATTTTAGGTTCATATAGAGCGCAATACTATGAAGAAAGTAACTGCCAATTTTTAAAACGATTTGTTGAAAACTTTTCAAACTAGCGTGTACGCAAGTTCAAAAAAAGTCGTTTTCAGAAAAACGCGTTTGAAAAAATAGTACCAAGAAAAACAAGCAATATGGGGTCGCCAATATTTTATAGTATATACTTAAATATATGTACAAAAATTTTATAGTATATACTTAAATATATGTCTAAAATATTCTCAAAGTTTCAATAAATTATATTCAATTTTTATACTATAAAAAAATTCATGAAAATTATTGAGAAAACGCTGTCCTACGAGAAAATGTACAGATGCAAATTTTTCTTCCATTCCCGCCAAAAAGAAATGGCTTCACTAAAATCGCTGTAAAATTGCTTCTCAATCGAGTTGAAACTTCGCTCTATGCTCATACTTTCCGTAGCCGTTCAAGCTTTGAGGGAGGAAATTTTAGAACAGCGTTTTCTCAATGATTTTCATGAATTTTTTTAAACTATAAAAAATGAATATAATTTATTGAAACTTTTAGAATATTTTATACACATATTTAAGTATATACTATAAAATATTAGCGACCCCATATTGCAGGTCACAATCAGACTCAGCATTTTGCGTACATTCTGGAAGCCGCAATTTTCATCTGAAATCAAACGAGGTTGGAATTTACTTTCATTATATGTCTCTCTTCTATATGAACCTAAATGCTATCAAAAAAATAGAAAATTGAATTTTTTACAGGGGTCAAAACAAAAAAGCATGATTTTTTGCCATTTTTTACAACTTTATTTGCAAAAAAAAAATTTTTTTTAATAATAATAATATTCCGATTTTAGGTTCATATATAGCGCAATACTATGAAGAAAGTAACTGCCAATTTTTAAAACGATTGGTTGAAAACTTTTCAAACTAGCGTGTACGCAAGTTCAAAAAAAGTCGTTTTTAGAAAAACGCGTTTGAAAAAATAGCACCAAGAAAAACAAGCAACATGGGGTCGCTAATATTTTATAGTATATACATAAATATATGTACAAAAATTTTATCGTATATACTTAAATATATGTATAAAATATTTTCAAAGTTTCAATAAATTATATTCATTTTTTATACTATAAAAAAATTCATGAAAATCATTGAGAAAACGCTGTCCTAACCCTATTTCCCCCCTTAATGGCTTATAACAATAGAACGAGTCGGAATTTTCATTTAAAATTTTGGGAACATATTTTTCAATAGTTTTACTAACAATTTATGAAATAAAAAAAAATCGATTTTTTGAACCGTCTAACCATATTTCCCCCCTTAATTCGATTATACAAAAATGATCATGAAACAAATTCAGAAATCAGACGATTGTTTACGGAATTTATTTCTTATATTACGAGCAACGACTTGAAATTTAAAAAAAACAAAAAAACGAATTAGGCAAAAATCTGCCACGTTTGCTCGAAGATTTTTTTTCTCTTCCTCTTTCTTAGTATTCCGACGACAGGACGTTTTACACGCGTCAACAAGTCTGGCAGATGTGCGCTCACGTAGCCGCGTATAATCACGTGTCTGGCATAATGACCAAAACGAAAACGAAATAGAAGCGACAATTTGCTCGTGCAATCTTGCACGTAGGCACGAGTCTATGAAGAATATAACACGATTGGATGTTCCGTCTTATTTAAATTCGGCGTCGTTAAAAAAAAACACATACACAAGTCTGACGTGTTCGGCGATGCGACTGTGCCTCCCGGATATGTTTTTTTTCGGACCGAAGCTAAAATTCGAATTAGTGTTAAATTTTTTTTTATTGTCAAAGGGCATTTAATAATAATATTAACGAATTGTTGATAAACCAAAAATTGGGACGAGGAACAATTTTTTTTAGCAACACCGTTGCCACGTAAAAATGCATTCGAGTATATGGACCCTTTGGTTGATCCATAATTTCCTACATCACTACGAATCACACCGAATTTTTGGCGGAAACTGAAAAAATCAATGGGAAAAACGCAAACTCGAAAAAAATCACTTATTCGACGATTTCCAACGTAATTTTAAGTTCCTCGAGAAAATGGCTACTAAATTAGTAATCAGCGAGTCAAAATACATCTATATAGCGTCCTGAAAGAAAATTTTAAATTTCAAAATTTTTTTGCATTTCGACCAAAAAGAAGTGGCTTTACTAAAATCGCTGTAACGTTGCTTCCCGATGGAGTTGGAACCCCACTCTGTGCTCATTCTTTTCGTGATCGAACATCCTTTAAAATAGCGCTTGAATCATTGTGCTATCATTATTTTTCGATTTTTCACAGATTTTTAAAGTCGGACCATCGATTTTTGCGAATTTCTCCATACATACCCCTTCTCATTTTTTTCGCCGATTTTCAACCTGCTCTCACGGTTACAATAATTGAGATATCGGGATGATCCAAAATGCATTCTCTAAATCTACTCGCGACGTTTTTAAAACACTGGTCAAAACCTAAAATCGATGAAACGGGAGCCAAGTTATGGCCATTTGAAATTTCGACATTTTTAGGTTTCCTAAAAGGTGGGCAAAAAATGAAAAAAAAATTTTTAATTTTTTTCCAATATTTCGAAACTCCAATCGATCGGAAATTTTCCGCTGATTACGGTTACCAACGAGTTTTTCTTGAAAACTCAAAAAATCGATGTGAAAAACGCGAAAATCGGAAAAATCACTTTTTGGACGATTTTCAACGGAATTTTGAGTTTCTCAAAGAAATGGCTGCTGAATTTGTGATCAGCGAGTCAAAAGACATTGATATAGCGTCCTAACAGAAAATTCAAAAATTCAAAATTTTTGTGCAATTTCGGCCAAACACAAGTGGCTTCACTAAAATCGCTGTAACGTTGCTTCCCGATGGAGTTGAAACCCTCTGCGCTCTGTGCTCATTCTTTTCGTAACCGTTCAACCTTCAAAATGCCGCTTCATTTATTGAGCTACGATTTTTTTTCGATTTTTCATAGATTTTCAAAGTTGGACCATCGATTTTTGCGAATTTCTCCATACATACCCCGTCTCATTTTTTTCGACGATTTTCAAGATGCCCTCACGACCACAATAATTGAGATATCGTGATAAATGAAACGGCATTCTCTAAGTGCACCATCGGCATTTCCAAAACCTACGTTATCGACCTTAATCGGTCAAACGAACGGGAACTTATCGGCAAATAAAATATCAATACTTTTAGATTTCTGAAGATGGAAAAAAATAAGATTTTTTTGTTTTTGGTCACTAGGATATATTAAGATTTTTCAAATCGCACATTTAGCGCTAACTACAAATAACGAGTTATTTTTTCAAATACTCAAAAATTTCCTGTAAAAATACAAAAAATCCATGTAAAATATTCTTTACTTCATTTACGTTTTTACGAAAACGTTTGTCTTTCACGATTTCGACGTGAGTTGCACTTTCACAGTGGATCTCGTCGTATTTAATAATACCGAGTGTCGAAATGGTGTTACTACTTGTTTTTCGCCGACGAAGTGAATTTTTTTGAACCATTGAGCAAACGAGACCGATAACCGAAGTTTTAAGGTGAGTTGACGTTGAGTAAAAGAATTCAAATAATTTCATGAGTGCGCATATATAACGACGAATGAAAAAATATTAAGGAGGAAAGATTAAATGAACATGTTTTTTTTTTCATTTTTATTTTTCTTTTTTTTTATGAGACAGAAAAAATTTGTTGTTCCTTTTGTTACAAGCCGAAGTCCAAAAACCAATCGAAACGTATGATCACAGATGAGGGGTGAGGTGCCGTGCGGTTGTCATCGCAAGACGTGCATTTTTTTAAATTTGTTTATCATTCTCTAGAATTCAGCAGGTATCCAGCAACGCCGAGGTCCAGTAATCTGTAAAATAAAGTTGTATCATTTTTTTTTTCAAATTATTTTCATTACCGATAGTCGATAAGTCAGCGATCGGTAAAAAAAAACTTATGAACACCGGAAAATAATTTGATACTCATTTTTTTGTATTAAAGCCTCACAAACCTCTGGAATTTTACAGATTCTTATTCTTTATATTTTTAAGAATTCATAAAAAAAGAAAACTTTCAAGAAAACTCCACACCGTTACGAACTTATAGTCATAAATGTGAACGGACCGGTTCACGTTGTGCCTATCAGAAACTTTAAACGCGTTTTTCTCGAAACTAAATTTTTAGACAGTGTCAGCACGATAACTCCGTCAATTTTTAACATTTTTTAACTTTTTTTTTTTTCAAATCTTAATAATTATTTTCTCTATAGTCTGACGGGAGGTTTTTTTATGTTTTTGGTTCGACAATTTGTTATAAGCTATTAAACACTATTTTTTTTTTTTTGAATTGCATACTAAAGTTTGAAATACTATAATTTCTTTATTAAAAAAGAAAAAAAAAGTTCCCTCCGTCAGACTATTACTACTACATTATTTTACTAGAATCTTTTTTATTTTTGCAGATTGGATAATTTTTAGTGAAGGTATGATGTCGACGAGGAGTCGACATGGTTTTCATCGGTAGTCCATTTATACCCGTAAAATATAATGTTAATATTTAAGAACAAAATTTTTTTAATTTTTTTTCTTATAGTTGAATACTCAATAAAAAATGTGAAATCAACAATTTAATTTTTTTTTTTACCATTTATCTCTCATAATAATTTTGTTTCAAATTCACTCGGTTCTCAGCGCGAGCAACAGTGAGCCTTAAGGGAGGAAATAGGGTTAGACGGTTCAAAAAATCGATTTTTTTTTTATTTCATAAATTGTTCTAAAACCATTGAAAAATATGTTCCCAAAATTTTAAATGAAAATTCCGACTCGCTCTATTGTTGTGAGCCATTAAAGTGAGTAGCTCTCCTTCAGGCCCCGAGCGCGCTATTTTTTGAAACGCGTTTTTCTGATAATGACTTTTTTTGAACTTGCGTACACGCTAGTTTGAAAAGTTTTCAATCAATCGTTTTGAAAATTGGCAGTTACTTTCTTCATAGTATTGCGCTCTATATGAACCTAAAATATTATCATTATTTAGAATAATTTTTTTTTTGCAAGTAAAGTTTTAAAAAATGGCAAAAAATCATGCTGTTCTGTTTTGACCCCTGTGAAAAATTAAATTTTCTATTTTTTTTATAGCATTTAGGTTCATATAGAAGAGAGACATATAATAAAAGTAAATTCCAACCTCGTTTGATTTCAGATGAAAATTGCGGCTCCCAGAATGTACGCAAAATGCTGAGTCTGATTGTGACCTGCAATATGTGGTCGCTAATATGCCCGGTGTTTTTCAAGAAAATTCTTCAAAAATTTTATAGTATATACTTAAATATATGTACAAAATATTCTCAAAGTTTCAATAAATTATATTCATTTTTTATACTATAAAAAAATTCATGAAAATCATTGAGAAAACGTTGTCCTAACCCTATTTCGTTCCCTTAAAAAGATTCTCACCTGTTGTTCGATATTTCGCGACGTTCCCTATTCTCCGATGTTATTCTACTTCCGTCGCTGGACACGAGCCTCGATGCATTTTCCGTTGGTTTGCCAGGCGAACCCGTGGTCCCTGACGGCACGTTCGTCAGTAATTTTTTTCCCTGACGATTTTCCTTCGATTTACGTCGTACATTGAGATCCGACGATACCACAATTTCGTCGAATGCCTGACCGATAACAGCTACGAAGAAAAAAAAATTGAATGCTATTATTTTCCACTTTTTTAAAATTATTTCATTATTTCCAAACTCAAACCCATGATTTTTATCAATTCCAACACGACTAATTATCGGCCAAAAAATCCTCAACATTATTTTCAAAATCCCTTGCATTTTTGTCATTGTCAAAAGAAAAACAAAAAAACGAACGATTTTTTTTTTTCATACAATTTTCATTGATTTTTTGACGGAAAATATTTCAGTAAAAAAAACTGGAAAAAAAACTTTGTTCCAAAGTCCGCCATTTTGTTATTTATCCATGAAATTTAACTTTAGTAGTTCCGACCAGAATGACATGTCTATAGATTAAGAATAATCAAGAATTTTTTATTTCAGATAACATCAAGAGCCAAAATCACCGGGGCCACCCACGCGCTTTTTTCTTCGAGGTACCAACTTCGATCAATAATAATAATAATAATAAACCATTGAATTTTTTCAACAAAATTTTTTTTTGTATCTTTAATATGTATATAAAAACATCCTAAATATCCAAAGCGATTCATTTTTATTTTCCTACAAAAAAACGCCCTCCAAAAAAAAACATGAAAATCGGCTTAAGTTACCAGACTACAATCTTAAACGATAAAGAAAAAAATTGTATCTTGCGTGAGAATGGAAGAAAAAAAATAACGATTAAAAATTATAACTCACGTTTTTTGTTACTCGTTTCACCTCGCACATTGACGATAATGCAGACCGTTACGATCAAGAAAAGTGCCAAAAGTTTTACCATCGTGGGATACGGTGTCGTCGTCGCCGAAAAGTGTTGAAAAATAATTTTTTTTGTTTGCCTAAAAGTCGACAAATGAGCTTCGTTAAAATTCTTGAAATGTTTGTTTTTGTTTTCATTCGTCTCTTATGACGAAGAAAAATGATCGTGCACGTCGCGAGCACGATGTTAAAATATGAAAGTTAGCGGAGACACGAGAATTATTGATAAATAGTAAAAGAAAAAAAGAAAATCATCGTCGAGGTCGTCGAAGCACACACGATCTTTTCTACAGCGCCTGTCACCAAACTAGAAAGTCTTAACACAAATCGTTAGAATATTATTTTCAGCAAACAAAATTTTATTCATTTATTCTCAACATTAAAAATGTATTTTTCGTTTAAAAAAAAAATTGCTCCCACATACAAGCGTATAAACCGACGAAGTGCGAATTTCACGATAAAAAAAATTAACAAAAAATACAATTAAAGTTAAACGAATGAAATGAATCTAAAAATTTTTCTTCACTATTTCTTTCGACACTCGGGTAATTCAGCATCGAACTCAAAGCACGTTCGACGAAAAGAAAAACATTTCAAACGTTGTGAAAATAAAAATTTTGAATAATATGTTAATCGACCGGTTTTTTTGGTTTCGACACTAACGAAAAAAAAATTTCAAACAACAAAAACGCTAATTGTCGATGCAATAAATTTCTGCCATAAAAACTTTTTTGTGACAAATTGAAAAAACATAATAACAGAAAAAAAGTGTAATTTTAAAAATTGTGTTTGTCGACGAATGAGCATTATTTTAAGATTTTTATTTTCGTTCTTGTTGGATGGTCGGAAGAACGAGGAATTTACGGATTTACGTATGTGCAGCTTCCACTTACCGACGATACCCCGAGGATACTTTCCGAGTCGACAACCGCACGAGAAATGAGACCAGGATCGAGAGGAAGCCTTCGCGAGGGCAAAGCTTCTCTCATCTCACATACACAAGCGCTGTACCAACATCCTCAAACACGCGCACAAAATTCTTTTCTGTATATATATATATGTAATTCTTTTTTTTGTTTTGTTTTTTTAATACATGTATAAATGCAATGTATATAGGACCAGGAGAAGAACAGGAACAGCACAGGACATAGGGAGTTGCGAGCTTTAAAACATCGTCGTCAGACCGTAGGTTGTTGCACCGGACGGACCACTTTCTACTTTTTTTTTCCCCCTGTTCTTTTTTTTTCTTAATTCATTTATTCTTATTTTAACCTCCTCCTTCGGCCTCTGCGTTTCCGTCTCTCTTCTTCGTAAGGACTGGTTTGTCGAAGCAGGGCCGTAATTGCCAGTACCACTGGGTAAGAAACTTTTGGAAAGAACCACCGGAAAGAACTTTTGTGAAAGTTGAGGGCTCACATACCCCTGGTCCGCGCGCTGAAAACCGAGCGAATTTGAAAAAATTATTATAAAGGTTATATGGTGAAAATATAAATAAATTGTTGATTTCACATTTTTCATTAACATTTCAACTGTGAGAAAAAAATTTGAAAACATTTTTTTTTCCAAATATTAACATTATTTTTTACGGGTATAAATGGACTACCGATGAAAATCATCGCGACTCCTTGTCGACATCGTAACTTCACCAAAAATTAGCCAATTTGCAAAAATTAAAAAAAATGTAGTGAAATAATGTAGTGGTAATAGTCTGACGGAAGACATTTTTTTTTTTTATTGGGAATTGTTATATCAAAAATTTAAAAGTGGAAAGCTAAAAGATCATTGTTTTTTTTTTAATCTGTTTGTTAAATTCGATTTTTATTGACCTGACCCGTGGAATTATTTATTTTATTGTAAAATAATGACACGCAATTAATGATTTTAATAAACTAAACAATAAAAACATTATTTAAGGGGGGAAATAGGGTTAGACGGTTCAAAAAATTGATTTTTTTTTAATTTCATAAATTGGTAGTAAAACTATTGAAAAATATGTTTCCAAAATTTTTAATGAAAATTCTGACTCGTTCTATTGTTATAAGCCATCAAGGGGGGAAATAAGGTTAGGACAGCGTTTTCTCAATGATTTTCATGAATTTTTTGATAGTATAAAAAATCAATATAATTTATTGAAACTTTGAGAATATTTTATACATATATTTAAGTATATACTATAAAATTTTTGAAGAATTTTCTTGAAAAACACCGCAGATATTAGCGACCCCATATTGCAGGTCACAATCAGACTCAGCATTTTGCTATTTTTTCAAACGCGTTTTTCTGAAAAAGACTTTTTTTGAACTTGCGTACACGCTAGTTTGAAAAGTTTTCAACCGATCGTTTTAAAAATTGGCATTTACTTTCTTCATAGTATTGCACTGTATATGAACCTAAAATCGGAATATTATCATTATTTAAACTATTTTTTTTTTGTAAATAAAGTTGTAAAAAATGGCAAAAATCATGCTTTTTTGTTTTGATCCCTGTAAAAAATTCAATTTTCTATTTTTTCGATAGCATTTAGGTTCATATAGAAGAGAGACATATAATAAAAGTAAATTCCAACCTCGTTTGATTTCAGATGAAAATTGCGGCTTCCAGAATGTACACAAAATGCTGAGTGTGATTGTGAACTGCAACATGGGGTCGCTAATATCTTCGGTGTTTTTCAAGGAAATTCTTCAAAAATTTTATAGTATATACTTAAATATATGTATAAAACATTCTCAAAGTTTCAATAAATTATATTCATTTTTTATACTATAAAAAAATTCATGAAAATCATTGAGAAAACGCTGTCCTAACACTATTTCCCCCTTCAAGGGGCCACATACCGCTGCTCGCGCTGGAAACCGAGTAAATTTGAAAAATTATAATAAAGGTCATATGATAAAAAAAAAATTTTATTGTTGATTTCACATTTTTTATTAACTCTCCAACTATAAGAAAACAAATTTTTTTGATTTATTTTTCAATATTAACATTATTTTTTACGGGTGTAAATAGACTACTGATAAAAAGCATGTCGACTCCTCGTCGACATCATAACTTCGCCAAAAATTTTCCAATCTGCAAAAATAGAAAAGAATCTAGCAAAACAATGCAATAGTAATAGTCTGACGGAGGGAAATGTTTTTTTTTTTTTTCAAATATAAAGAAATCCCAGTATTGCAAACTTTAGTATGCAATTTAAGAAAAAAATTAATTAGTGTTTAAAAATTTATAAAAAATTGTTCAACCAAAAAATTAAAAAAACCATTCGTCAGACTATAGAGAAAATAATTATCGGGATTAGAAAAAAAAAACACGAGTTAAAAAATTGTTTTAACTCACAGAGTTATCGTGCTGACGTTTCTTTTCATCAGTAGTCCATTTATACCTATAAAAAAAATGTCAATATTTTTAAAAAAATATTTTTCAATTTTTTTTCTCATAGTTGAAGAGTTAATAAAAAATTTGAAATCGACAATTTAATTTTTTTTTCAACATATAACCTTTATAATAATTTTTCAAGTTTACTCGGTTTTCAGTGCGCGCAGCGGTAAGTGAACTCTCAAAAGGGGTTGGAAGTACTTTATTTTTGAACAAATTGTGAACAATGCTTTTCTACCGATTTATTGGCCTTAATCGGGCTTAATCGACCAGACAAAAGTTAAGTTGTGGCCAATCGAGAGTTGGATGTTTTTCCGATTTTTTTTAAATTGATAAAAAAAGATTTTCTCGTTTCCGTTCACTAGGAAGTTCTAAGACCTTTCGAATCACAAATTTAACGTTGATTATAAATAGCAACGAGTTTTTCTGAGAAAACTCAAAAATTTCCTGTTATATCTTGTCGTTTGTTGCAATTTCGATGAAAAAAAAAAACCTCCAGGTATTCAGATTTTCTGAAACACTTATTTCGTCTCGAGTATACAAGCTTTTTCGAAGGTAGCGTCTATTTTCTCTGACTTTTACATATTCGCGACTATTAAGAAAAAAATATATTATAAAACAATAGATATTATTGGAATTTCCTTATTTTTTCCGAATTTTCCTGACATTCCTCACATTCTTCGGATATTCGACAAACAAAATTGTGTACATATTTTTATTTGTTTTTTTTTAACAGATTTACCCTCCCCTTAGGTACATTACTGGGATCCTGAAGATCGCCTGTCCAGATTGGCCGGTCATTGCACGCTCTTTTTCGGATCTCGATTTTTTTTTATTACTTTTTCCCTTCCCTCCTCCCTCGATTTTATTTTATTTATTTATTTTTCACCCTCCCCGCCGCTTCTTCGGCCGACGTTTCTTTTTTTTTTTTTTTATTTCGTTTTCCCCTTGTGTTGGCTAATCCCTATCCCCCTTCGGCAAAATACTCCCTCGCGCTCGTTTGAATCTCGTCATCTTTTTTGTTTCCTTTCCAGACTCGTTATTTCTCTCGCACTCCCGGGACGAAAATTGCCGATCTATCGCTATCCCTCGTTGGGCAATTCAAAGTTCCTTCTCTTTACCCAACATTCGCATCCTCTCTGATCCTGCGGATCCCTCCCTTTTTCTCTTGGATTTTTTTTTTTTTTTTTTTTTTACAATCCTTAACCGTGTGCGTCTCGCCGAGTTTTGCCGTTCTTATTTTCATGAACATCTGGCGCGGCTGAGACGGTGCGAACCCACCCGATTCTTGGGACAAAGAGACACACACGCGATCGAGAGAGTACTCTCTCTCTCCTTCTTGGTCTTTTCCCTCTTCCTATAGAAAGAGGGAAAAAGGAGAAAAAAAAATCGTCGATGCCATGAAACAAACGTCAGGGGGGTGGTTTTGCCAATAATGTACAACGCATGGCGTTTTTTTTTTTCTTCTTTGTACTTTACTCTGTACCTTCCCAATACCGTGTTTGCAGGTGATATTGGTTCGAGGGTTCGTTGACCTCGTAACGTGAAGAAAAAAAATTGTAAATCTTTTTTTTTTCCGCTCGTAAGAATCGATAATTATACATTGATTTTCGAATGTGACGAAATTTATCATGAAATATCGACAAAAACGCGTGGAAGCATTAAGGGGGAAATAGGGTTAGGACAGCGTTTTCTCAATGATTTTCATGAATTTTTTTATAGTATAAAAAATGAATATAATTTATTGAAACTTTGAGAATATTTTATGCATATATTTAAATATATACTATAAAATGTTTGAAGAATTTCCTTGAAAAACACCGAAGATATTAGCGACCCCATATTGCAGGTCACAATCAGACTCAGCATTTTGGAAGCCGCAATTTTCATCTGAAATCAAACGAGGTTGAAATTTACTCTTATTATATGTCTCTCTTCTATATGAACCTAAATGCTATCAAAAAAATAGAAAATTCAATTTTACAGGAGTCAAAACAAAAAAGCATGATTTTTTGCCATTTGTACAACTTTCTTTGCAAAAAAAAATTATTTTAAATAATGATAATATTCCGATTTTAGGTTCATATAGAGCGCAATACTATGAAGAAAGCAACTGCCAATTTTCAAAACGATTGGTTGGAAACTTTTCAAACTAGCGTGTACGCAAATTCAAAAAAAGTCGTTTTCAGAAAAAAGGCGTTTGAAAAAATAGCAAAATGCTGAGTCTGATTGTGACCTGCAATGTGGGGTCGCTAATATCTGCGGTGTTTTTCAAGAAAATTCTTCAAAAATTATATAGGATATACTTAAATATATGTATAAAATATTCTCAAAGTTTCAATAAATTATATTCATTTTTTGTACTATAAAAAAATTCATGAAAATCATTGAGAAAACGCTGTCCAACCCTATTTCCCCCCTTAAGGACTCACATACCCCTGAAATTTTGAAAAAAGTCATTTTTTTCTTACTGATTTTGTATTCTTTATATGTTTAAAAATTAAAAGAAAAAGAACTTTTAAGAAAGACAATTTTTGTATTTTTGCGGAAAAAAATGCATTTACTAAAATGGCTGTATATGTTTTTTCCTTTCGAGACCACCGGTCTGTTCGAGTGCTCATTCTGTTCGTAATCGTTCAAGCTCCAAAATACCGTACGATTCATTGGGCTACGAGCTTTTTTGAACTTTTCACAGCGTTTTAAAATCGTATCGTTGATTTTGGAAAATTTTTGAAGCAACAAAAACGCTCGAGCGGCATCGAATTTCTGAATTGTGAAAAAATCTACTTTTAAATTCTTAATAAGCTCGAAATTTTCCATCGCGCAAGCCAATGAAACCTATTGAAAATTGAAAATTTACAGCGACAAAAAAAAGATAAAAAAAGTGTTCTTTTTCAAATACATTTATACGTACTTTTTGCAGGGAAGATAAAAAATGAAGAAAAAAAAAACTAAACACGAGTTACAGGACGAAGGGGTCAGTGCACTCTCTTGAGAGAAATCCTCGCTGTGGTGGGGGTATAACAAGCACTCGATGGGGATGCGCGGTTTGCCAAATTGTATGGACACCAAACACACACTACATAAAAGTATATATACGAGTATATGTCCTCTCTGTCAGCTTCATCACTGACGTCAGAAAATATTTTTTGCTCGTATTATAACGTTACAAAATAAATAAATAAAAATATTTTGTTAAGATAAATATTTTATTTCGCAAATTACACATATTAGTGTTTTTATGTTTCAGCCTTGATCTCTTGCAACACGATGACCCGTGTATAACGTCGTTCAGTAGTCGAAGTAGCTGAAAAGAGAGAAATAAAAAATATTTAATACTTTTAACTAATGTTCAAAAATAATTTTCTACCCTAATTTTTCATTGAACCGAATGAAAAGTTAATTTCTCGGGCACGGGGGTGGAATAATCAAAATATCTCACTATCGATAATAAAATGTTTATAGAGAATTATGAATTCTTATTTTGTCATAAAATTAACACCTAATTACGACGCCATGCAACCCTCGAACCGCAAAAATAAGCTAGAAAAAAAAACCTACAATAATTAAACTGAAAATATAAATAATTATATATTTTCATCCCCTCTCATTTTCCTTCGATCATTACTATACGTCGCGCGGGCCCCACTCCAATCTCTCCCACTCTTTATCGCACTGTCCCACGAGCGCCCTCTGTCCGTACGTCGGCGCCATCTATCATCAGCGTCCACTAACCAAACTCGTTTCGGGACTCTCTCCTCGTCGTTCATGTTGCGTATACGCCACTAGAAGAATCCCTTTAAAACGTGTTCTCGTTACGTCCTGGGGCAGAACCGAACGACGAAGAAACGTGGCCTGAGAACCACCAGATTTAAAATTCATTTTCTCTTTGTCCTTTTCTTTTCACACGTTTCGGCCAAGAACGGATCGAACGAACGAAAGAGCACTTTGAAGCTGTGAACAATGGACCACGAAACGACCATTACGACACACACAAACGCTTCTCCACAAGGATATCTTCTCTTAAGGGAGGAAATAGGATTAGACGGTTCAAAAAATCGATTTCTTTTTTATTTAATAAATTGTTAGTAAAACTATTGAAAAGTATGTTCCCAAAATTTTAAATGAAAATTCCGACTCGTTCTATTGCTATAAGCCATTAAGAGGGGAAATAGAGTTAGGACAGCGTTAACTCAATAATTTTCATGAATTTTTTTATAGTATAAAAAATGAATATAATTTATTGAAACTTTGAGAATATTTTATACATATATTTAAGTATATACTATAAAATTTTTGTACATATATTTAAGTATATACTATAAAATATCAGCGACCCCATATTGCTTGTTTTTCTTGGTACTATTTTTCCAAACGCGTTTTTCTGAAAACGACTTTTTTCGAATTTGCGTACACGCTAGTTTGAAAAATTTTCAACCGATCGTTTTGAAAATTGGCACTTACTTTCTTCATAGTATTGCGCTCTATATGAATCTAAAAGCGGAATATTATCATTATTTAAAAGAATTTTTTTTTACAAATAAAGTTGTAAAAAATGGCAAAAAATCATGCTTTTTTGTTTTGACCCCTGTAAAAAATTCAATTTTCTATTTTTTTGATAGTATTTAGGTTCATATAGAAGAGAGACATATAATAAAAGTAAATTCCAGCCTCGTTTGATTTCGGATGAAAATTGCGGCTTCCAGAATGTACGCAAAATGCTGAGTCTGATTGTGACCTGCAATATGGGGTCGCTAATATTTTATAGTACATACTTAAATATATGTATACAAATTTTATAGTATATACTTAAATATATGTACAAAATATTCTCAAAGTATCAATAAATTATATTCATTTTTTATACTATAAAAAAATTCATGAAAATCATTGAGTAAACGCTGTCCTAACTCTATTTCCCCCCTTAACCCTTGTTCTTCGTACACACAAATATAAACACGAAAGTTGTCGACGTATTATATATATATATATATTATACAATGAAGATTTCGGCACAGGTTTACAGATGGGAAATATAACTCTTTACCACTTCACCCTATTCGAGCACTGACCAAAAACTGTCTAGACTTTCTGCCCCTAACAAAACGAAACACACACACATATGTTCAACCCCGAAGAAAAAAAAAAAGAGAAATCGAAGAAAAAAAAGATTGAATGTAAGCTGAGACATAAAAAAAACGTGTATAATTACGACCTAAGGCAATGCAAAATATATTTCTACGGCGAGTATAAAAACCAAATGAAAATTGAATCAATGCTATGTTCTAACTATACAGTCATAAGCCAAAGTTTCATTTTTAATATATATTTCACGATGCGAAAATTTGCCGGAAAAAAGAAAACTTTAATCGTATTAAAAATGCTACGAACAACGATTATGCACGATAATAATTGCGAAAAAATTAATAATTAAATTGATTAAAAAAGAATCGTTTCAAAAATCGACGGTACATTTGTCTTTCTTAATAATCAACTCTAAAGTTGTTTCGAAAATTCGAATTAAGCTTGAGACGGAGAAAAATTGAATAAAGATTGAATTAAATAAATCGGTGACACGAGATCAGACAAAATGTCATTGATAATTTCTTATTAGAGGAGGCGTTGAGCATTGTGTGAAATTTCGAGGAAACAAATGGCGAGTGTGGATTTTTGAAGAAAAAAAATATTTTCAATTTTATGTTTTTGTTTACTCACAATGGAGGTCTGTGATTTCGATTGTCAGCTGACGCTTCTGCGTGGCTGAAAGTTGCTGAATAAGGACCAAGGCTAAAAGTGGCACTTTGAGCATTCGCGTGGCTCTGTCCTCCGCCATTATGATGCCCTGAGCTTCCGGCAGAAGCGCTGGCGAATGATTGACCGCCCGTTGGACCTTGATGATAATAACCACCCGGCTGAGGTCGCCATCTTGAAAAACAAACACAAAAGCATCGTAGAGGTTTAGTTCCATGTTTTTGTTTTCGTCTCCCGATTGTCCTTCATCCTTCGACCTCTACGGGCTGTACAATAGCACATGTAAACAAACGTCGCGACTTACCCGTGACCTTGAACGCAACCGTGACCTCTGCAGCCACTTTGACCTCCCGGCAGACCCAATAAATGAGGCTTTCGATGTTTTTTACGTCTCCGACCAAACTTCAAATGACGTGACTCCGCGTAATCGTCGTAAATGTCGTCGTACTGTGGCGAACGTTTTTTCCTCAAAAAATCTGTAAAATTAATCGTGATTTTTATTTTTTATGACTTTTGATTTTTTTCGATCGTTCATTTTTCATACCAAATTTTTAACTACTTACCAACGGATTGTTTAACGTTTCTCGTAATTAAATCTGCTTTGTCGTTGTCATTATCGATGCCGCGACGAGCAGAAAATGTTGTTGTTTTTGTCAATGATTTATTGACGAGAGCCAGTGCACAAATGGCGATAAAAAAAATCGCAGCAAAAGAGACCATTGTGTGAAGTTTAAATTTTTTAAATTAAAATTTTGTCGTTATTTCATTTTTTATTAACCTCTATTCTACTTAAGGTCCGTTTTTTATTTACTTTTAATTCGCGTATTTTTGCCACACAAAATTAATTTCACTTCTCAGTTCTTTTATTATTACATTTAAATGTAATAAAAGTTGTTTTTGTTTTTTCAAAGTTACACAAATTTTTAGTTTATTCACCGTTCATTTTAATTTCCATCGAATTTTTTGATAGAAATTTTTTAACCGTCCTGCAAACGTTTGCGAGAACTATCGGTAACTGCCGAAAGATTTCTCTTCTCCGTGTTCTTATATAAGGAGGCCTCGATCTTTTACTTGTCGAGATATATATATTTTTTTTTTCACAACCAAAAGCGTTATTTCCGAAATCGCCGAGACGGAGGAGATTGGTCGACGAAAGTGGATGACCTTCCGGTCCAGGGACGACCGGAAACGAATTTTTGTAATCTTTCGCGTACCACCGAGACGAGTTTGTATTTTCTGTATACACTGACGCAAACGTACGTTTCGATTGTGCATTTTTTTTCTTTTCCACACCACGAAAAACTTTCATATTTCGAAGGTGAACAGTCACGACGAAACGATATATAAAATTTTTTTCACTCTCCACCCTTCGTAATATAACAAAAATTTAATACAACTTCGAAATGTAACGAAAATTTATTACAGTTATTGCCAATTATTACATTTATTTAATTATCACGAATTTTCCATCGTTCGTTAATTTATCAATTTCAACAATTTATCAAATAATTTCGTAGTGAACTTTTATACCGCTCAAATGATGTGCACAACGAATAAAGTAAATATTAGATCAATTAGAAAATGAATGACGAATGAAAGAAAAAAAAAAGAAAAAGTCACGTTTAATCACGAAATAATTGCTAAACTTTTATTTCGCGGACTTTCTCAAAACTACATTCAGTCTTTTGACTCTCACCTCTTGTTCAATTTTACAATCTATTTTATCCATTATTTAAATTTTCTTCGATCTTCCAAAACATCATTATCGCCAAATTATTTTGTAATAAAGAAAAAACAATATGCATTGATGTTTAATTCAATTTTTTCTAGCGCTCGTTATTTGTTAATAAAATAATTTCGTATTCAATAATAAACACGTTTGTGTTCGACAAATTAAAAAATTATATTAATCAATTTTTACGAATGTAAAAGCATAAAAGTTAATTATCCCAATTTGTTTTCACTGACGTTGCTCGGGGCGTGTCGTGCTTTCTAGCGAACGTGTCGAATTCCTAAGTGACTGAACGTCTCGCTGATCCAGGCTTTTGCGCAGTCTCAGAGCCCGGGCCAATGAGAGTCTTGAAAATTAAATATTGATATATATTTATATTTTTGTATATTGATATATTGACATGTTGATATGTTGATATGTTGATATGTTGATATATTGATAAATTGATATATTGATATATTGATAAATTGATATATTGATATATTGATATATTGATATATTGATATATTGATATATTGATATATTGATATATTGATATATTGATATATTGATATATTGATATATTGATATATTGATATATTGATATATTGATATATTGATATATTGATATATTGATATATTGATATATTGATATATTGATATATCGATATATCAATAGATTGATATATTGATATTTCGATATTTTGATATATTGATATATCGATATATCAATAGATTGATATATTGATAATTTTTATATGATAAACATGTTCTATTGTATCTGTTAACTTGAACAACTTTAACAATCATTAAAAAAAAGTATTTGTTCGCTTACCCTAAAAAGTTTCGCCTCCTCAATAACCCCGTACGTCCGGTAAGAAAATATCTTCTGCGTCTGGATACATTGACAAATTGATGTTATATCGATACATCGACACGACGATACATTGATTTATTGAAAAATGTATATGCTAGACCAAATTTTATTTCAACAATCGAGCTATTCATATTTTTCTATGAGCACGTCGTGCAAAAGATTATTAAATCAACCTCTGAGTAATGTTCAATTAAGGGCACGTATACCCCTGAAATTTTCAAAAAAGCGATGTTGTTTTACACATTTTTATTCTTCATACTTTTAAGAATTAAAAAAAACACTTTTTCACAATTTTTCACAACGAACGGCATTAAAAAATTCTTAACTTACCCATAAAAACGTCGATTCCTCGATCCACCGATGTAAGAATATCTTTTGTCCCTGCGGTCGTTGACTTCATCAGCCTCGAGACCATTATCGGCAGATTCCTCGGCTGTGGAAGAAGAAAAAAACGATAGGGAATAATTTTCACCGAATTCGAGGAAAATTATGGTCGGCAGGAGCCTATGCCAATTTCACACTGACTCGATGTCAATTTATTCAAATTATTTCGATAATTTTCTTTATTATTTCTCAACTTACGTTTCGCAGTCGTTCGATCGTCCAGCGCCGCAGCCACGACCGCAGCGATCACGAGAAGAAGTACGATTTTCATGATTGTTATAATTTCGTGAAAATATAAAGTAAAAAATTGTTTTCAATCGAAAATTGAAGGAAGAAGAAAAGCAAAATGTTTCACGATCGCGCACGGTGTATACGGTGCACGAGAGTTTTTCGTTATGGGGTAGCTTTCCCTCGGTCCCAGGTATTTATGCACGAGCATTTTCGAGGGTGGAAACTCCTCGGAAATCCCGTTATGCGTCAGGTCGCCTCGCGGCCATCTTGAATTTTTTTCGTATATTTTATTATTTTCCCCCGAGCTACACGACGAATTTTCACGAATGTCCATTAGCGAGAAACCGTGGGGATTACCGTGCACTTCGAGAGGCCTTTGTATTATTTCTACCTGGACGAGTGACGAAGGAATAAGGACCCTCGAGAGACAAACTGTGAAACAATTCTTGTGACGAATTCCTCGATGTGTCATTCGCAAATATTTTTCGACATATTTTCTCACGATCTACGTGAAGAATAATTGATTTTATTCGTTTACCGAGAGATTTTACGAAGCAATTTAATTAGATTAGTGATTTTTTTTTATTGAAATTATAATTCTTTTCAATTTTTTAATTAATCATTTATCAATTAATCATTCATTTATTTGTGACATTGGCAATTAATTGATTTGAAAAATTTTCAATCAACAAATATAAACGAAAGTATTATGACGCGGGAAATTCCCGTACGACTAATTAAATTGTTGAAGCAGGAAGTGAAAAATAAAATGATGGAAGCAAAATATAGTTGGCGAACAGAAGAAAAAAAAAGTATCTTCTTCATCCTTCTTTCGTGACAGCTCAAGATCGCAGGAATGATAAAACGTTCACGAGTGTTAGTCATTTAAAAAAAAACGGTTTTTTTTTTTCAATTATCAGATTGTATCATCGTTGCCCGATGATATTATTATCCGCATATATCCGTGTTGTCGGGATAAAAATTCTCGTCAAGTTCGCCGCACATTATTATGATGTAATTGAGCGAGAATTAAGGGGGGAAATAGGGTTGGACGGTTCGAAAAATCGATTTTTCTTTTATTTCATAAATTGTTAGTAAAACTATTGAAAAATATGTTCGCAAGATTTTAAATGAAAATTCCGACTCGTTCTATTGTTGTAAGCCATTAAGCGTGAAAATAGGGTTAGGACAGCGTTTTCTCAATAATTTTCATGAATTTTTTTATAGTATAAAAAATGAATATAATTTATTGAAACTTTGAGAATATTTTATACATATATTTAAGTATATACTATGAAATATTAGCGACCCCATATTGCTTGTTTTTCTTGGTACTACTTTTTCAAACGCGTTTTTCTGAAAACGCCTTTTTTTGAACTTGCGTACACGCTAGTTTGAAAAGTTTTGCAACCAATCGTTTTGAAAATTGGCAGTTACTTTCTCCATAGTATTGCGCTCTATATGAACCTAAGATCGGAATTTTATCATTATTCAAAATAATTTTTTTTTTGCAAATAAAGTTGAAAAAAATGGCAAAAAATCATGCTTTTTTGTTTTGAACCCTGTAAAAAATGCAATTTTCTATTTTTTTTATAGCATTTAGGTTCATATAGAAGAGAGACATATAATAAAAGTAAATTCCAACCACGTTTGATTTCGGATGAAAATTGCGGCTTCCAGAATGTACGCAAAATGCTGAGTCTGATTGTGACCTGCAATATGGGGTCGCTAATATTTTATAGTATATACTAAAATATGTGTATAAAAATTTTATATTATATACTCAAATATATGTATAAAATATTCTCAAAGTTTCAATAAATTATATTCATTTTTTATACTATAAAAAAATTCATGAAAATCATTGAGAAAATGCTGTCCTAACCGTACTTCCCCCCTTAATCTTGGTATAACAGACGATCGAACAGACTCGGCGTTATTATTGAAGCGTATATATATATATATATATATATATATATATATATATATATATATGGGGCATTCCACGCCAAATCGGACACCATTTGGCTTTTGCATCTCCGATTTTTCTCATAATTTTTTATGTTTTAGTATCGGTTGAGAGAGGCGTCCCTGATTTTTGACAAATTTTTTTGACGAGACGTTTCCGAGATATCGATTTTTCAAAAAAAAAAGTTACTTATTCTTTAAATGCCACTAACTTTGCAAAAAATGGGCCAATTCGGACATTTTTTTTTTGAAATTTTTCTTTTTGAACACACTTTGGAAAAAATAGATCGAAAAAATTTTCAAAAATGTATTTCTTTAAGATTTTCATGTTTTTAATATAAAATGTTGATTTCCAAAAAACACGTACTGATCGATTTTCTTGAAATTTTTTTCTAAAAAACTGACTCTCATTCCGCAACTTTTAAGCCTGCGCCGATGACGGGATAACGATGGGATCAATTTTTTTTCGAATTTTCAAATTTCCATGTTATATGTGTTGAAAAATATCTGAAAAAAAAATACTATACACAAGAGCTATCGTTAAAAATTTGTGTGACACATAATGATTATTAATTAGCTTACAGATTGATTCCAAGCAAAAGATACGGGTAGAATAAAGTTCTCATTATGTCAGGTAAAGTTTTATTATTAAGTAGCATTTAATTTCTTAGACGTTCGAATATTTTGTATATTCGCGATTTTAAAGAGGACGAAAATACTTTGAATCCCAAAGTGTCTTCTCCGTCTGGAATTACACAATGATATGTTTGTGTCCCTGTTATTGTCTTCGCTCTTATATATCGTTTCTCCAATGATTCTTTGGCTTGAATGTGATCATTGTTAGAGAAGAATTGAGCATGAATATTTGGCAAACAATTCGGTTTTACCGCCCAGTCATATAATTGCTGAGGAGTTGAAATTTGTTCGTCGTATGAAAGTTGAAGGCTTTCTCGTGCTGCGAATCTTTTGGCAGTTCCCCTTACTCCATCACAAGGCCCTTTGCCGTGAGCTGTTGCAAAATAATGCCATTCAGCTTGTAGTCCAAAGTCTTTTTTATGGTACTTCAGATTCACAAAATTTTTGTAATTTTTTAATTGTTGATGCGCTCCATCGGCAAAGTAAATAACTTTCGCAGCATCATTGGATAGTTCTTTGATAAAATTGGTAGTAATCTTTGTAAATTCATGAACAGCAACTGCGTCGTGAGATAAGAAATCTGATATTATAATTAAACTTTTGGGAATGAGTTCATTATTTTTTTTGTAATAAATGACGAACGGATAAATCATTGCCTGATTGTTATTCCAATGAAATCCAGATGAGGCCTTCTGAATAACAAAGGCATAATTTTCCGCAAAATCACAAATCACAATGTACTCATTTTTTTCTAACGATTCTTTCAACGATCTCAAATAGCTTGCTTGTTCTTTAGCAATATAATGATGTGGTAAAAGACATGTTATATTTTCATAAAAATTGTCGTCGAAATCTGTTGAGTTTTTCACGAATGTCTCCAAGCTTGTACGAGGCTTCGAATTCTTCCAAAATGAGTTTTGTCCTTTAGATATCGATTTTTAAAAATCAAATAAGAATTAATACAGTAATCATATGTCGTAATATGTTTAAGTAAAAATTGACGGTCATTATTCATTCAATTATTACGATATATCTATTTAATTTCATATATAGATAACAATAACTATTGCTCGTGGACCTGAAAAAAGTTATTATTTACTTTCAGTACTGATAATTAAAGCATGGAAATTTGAAAATTCGAAAAAAAATAGATCCCATCGTTATCCCATCATCGGTCCAGGCTTAAAAGTTGCGGAATGAGTGACAGTTTTTTTATAAAAAAATTTCAAGAAAATCGATCGGTAAGTGTTTTTTTTTGGAAATCAACGTTTTATATTAAAAACATAAAAATCTTAAAGAAATACATTTTTGAAAATTTTTTCGATCTACTTTTTCCAAAGTGTGTTCAAAAAGAAAAATTAAAAAAAAAAAAACGTCCCAATCGGCCCATTTTTCGCAAAGTTACTGGCATTTGAAGAAAAAGTAACTTTTTTTTTTTAAATCGATATCTCGGAAACGTCGCGTCAAAAAAATTTGAAAAAAATCAGGGACGCCTCTCTCAACCGATACTAAAACATAAAAAATTATGAGAAAAATTGGAGATGCAAAAGCCAAATGGTGTCTCGTGAGAATGATGTAACAAATTAACAAGAGGGAAATAATTTAAAAAAAAGATACAATAGATAATTATAGATATGAGATCGTAAGGAAAAGAAATAAATAATCGCCTATAAATGTTAAATTTTGCAAATTGCTATTAACAGTTTGAAAAATCATAATACTTTTGTGCAAACAGCGAGATAAATATTTTTTTTCAGATGTTAAATCAACGGAAATGAAATAACCGCAAAATCAATTTTTGTAACGGAACGAATACTGTAACGAAATTGAACAAAATTTGATTTACGTATAAATTACGTGACATTTTCAATGACAAAAAAGAACAGTACACGAATATGAATTTACTCAAATTTATTAGGTAAACAATTTCTTTTCTTTTTTTCATATTTCTTAAGTTATGTGTTATTTAAAAAAAAAAAACATAGACGCACAAGCTCGTTTAACAAAAACGTAGGAAACATTTATTTCGCTCCATAATAATATAATTGCAATTGTTAAAATTGAAATTACACATTTACAGTCCGTTGCGAAAAACGAATATACGCTTGAATCTTAGTTTCTAATACGCACGAATTTACCAGAAATACCAAACGCACATACGTATTTATGTCATACACATATATTGCACATATATTGAATGTTTATTATCGTAACATTAATATTACAATATTTTAAATAATCACACACGAGTATTCAAGGTCGACTCGAGTTGGCATAACGTTTGGCGTCGAGACACCACTCGCAAATCTCCTCCCTCTGCACAGTTTAGTGTATCCAGTACACTCATATTTCCCGTAAAACAGGTTCTCCGGGTTCGTCTTACCTGAGTAATGCGCCTCTAATATATTCCGAGAATTTTTTCAATTTTATTCACCAACATTTTTTACGAGGTAATTAAAAAATAAAACTTAATAAACATGTTGAATTTTCTGCACTGAAATTTCTAATCTGAAACGTGAAAAACCCAGGAGATAACAATTTTTGTTTATCGTGTCATTTCGTGGTGGCCTTTAAGCCATATTGACTTTGGCATTGTGACTTTTTTATTTCTAACTTTGAACGTGAAATCAGCGGCTTCGAACTTCCTTGCACAAATTTTCGACTAAATCGAATAAAATGCTATTTTTTTTGCCTTTGAATTTGAAAGCATCGGTGTGAAAAACTCTCAAGTGCCAATTTTTATACAAATTAGATAACTTTCACCAAATTGCAGTTAACAAATTGCAGTTAAAATAATATTAAAAAAAAAAAAAAAAAAATTTACTCGGCCATATTGAATTTTCGTCCGACGAATGGTAATCGGTTCAACTAAACGAATGAACAAACTCACCTGAAGTTAGTTAAAATAGAGATCTCGCTTCGTTCGGTTAATTGTATTTTGATAAAAAATTTCCTCTCGTTCCCTTTTACATCAAGGTACTTCATTGTGATCATGAATTTTTTTAAACGTTGACTACGCGATAAAGCGGAACGACGAATAGAGAAGAATTCTCGGAATACTAGTCTTTAACGGCAATATTTTTTTCCTTTAATTCACCAAGTCAATGTCTGACCGGTCATTGGTCAAACGAATGAAAGTTAATCGGTAAAGATAAGCTTGTCCCTGGTATCGGCTATTGCACCAGCTTGACTGGAAGCGGCTGATCTCGATCCGAAATCTCCTCCAAAGCCTGAACCTCCGGCAGTAGCGCTGGCTTTGGCACTGGCACTTCCTCCGGCATTGCCTCCAGCCGTTGCGGAAGCATTGCTAGTCGCTGATGCTGATGATCCTCCGTAACCTCCACCGGCTACTGCGCTCGATTTAGCGTCAGCTATCGCGTTTGAAAGTCCACCATAACCACCGGCATTGGCCGTGGCCGAAGCGGAAGCGTCAGCCTTCGCGCCACCTTGGGAACCTCCGTACCCTCCGTAACCTCCACCGTTTCCGCCCGGCTGGTAAGACGTTCCTGGACCTTGGGCTCCTTGACCACCCGAAGAACCAATTCCACCCGCTCCGGCATTGGCATTTGCGCTAGCAGTCGCCGTTGCGGTCGCTGAGCCACCAGTCTGCGATGCACCGTGTCCATCCGAAGGAAGAGCCGTCGGAATTGATTTGGTTTGACCGTACCCGCCGTATCCTCCTCCGTTCGATGTGGAAGTGGGGACTATTCCAGTGGGACTGTAAGTGCCGGTGTATCCCGTGCCTAGATTACCGCCGTAACCGGAACCTTGCGAACCACCGGAACCAGATCCTTGGGAGCCACCGTATCCGGATCCCTGTGAGCCACCGTATCCACCTCCCACACTTCCACCCAAAGGTCCAGTTGGCACTTGAGTGGGCATTGGTTTCGGAGCGTATCCTCCGGTCAACGAGGTGCTAGGAATTCCCGTGTTAATTCCACCTCCTTGTGCAGTTGCGCCGGCGCTCGCGATGCTTCCTGCAGAAACTCCCGACTGGGAGCCACCGTTACCGGAACCTTGGGAGCCACCATATCCAGATCCCTGTGAACCACCGTATCCACCTACGTGACTTCCGCCGGACGTCGGAATTGGTTTTGAATTACCACCACCGCCAAGAATCGTGAAGCTTCCATCACCATTGCCATTCGCCAAACCACCGGTTCCTCCGGTTGGTGGGTAAGATGTAATTCCTTGGGAACCCGTATGTCCTCCGGCATTGCTTCCTCCATGAGAACCGCCATATCCTCCGGCATTGCTTCCCCCATGAGAACCGCCGTATGCTCCGGCATTGCTGCCTCCCTGAGAACCACCATATCCTCCGGCATTGCTTCCTCCTTGAGAACCACCATATCCTCCGACATTGCTTCCTCCCTGAGAACCTCCGTATCCTCCGGCATTGTTTCCGGCATGAGAACCACCATAGCCGCCAGCGTTGCTTCCCCCATTAGATCCGCCGCTTGAACCAACACCGCTACCAGTATTGTAACCTCCATTATTTACCGACGATCCACCATTGAGAAAAGGATTTCCACTCCCAATTGGTACATCCTTTCCACCGTGACCTCCACCCTGAGCGTTACTACCGGCTGACGCGCCCGCTTGAGCGGTGGCAATTGCCCCCGATGAGGCCCCACCGTTTAAGAAAGGATTACTACTATAAGCACCGTGTCCTTGTCCCTGAGTACCGGAACCTGATCCAGTGTTGTAACCTTGTCCTTGTCCCTGTGTACCGGAACCTGATCCAGTGTTGTAACCGTGTCCTTGTCCCTGAGTACCGAAACCTGATCCAGTGTTGTAACCGTGTCCTTGTCCCTGAGTACCGGCACCTGATCCAGTGTTGTAACCGTGACCGGTGTTAACCTTGGAAGGACCATAAGTTCCGGCATTACCACCGTATGTACCACCTGGAATGTAAATAGATCTTGAGATTATGATCGAATCGAACTAGTGAACGTTCGTGAGACACCAAAAAGAGACAATACATTAGGAACAACAAAACATCTAGGTTCGCAATCGAATAACGCGGTGTAGGAATGATTGGCAATAATGACTTAAGTTAAAAAAAACTGGTTTTCCGTAATAACTAAGAATAGCTTCAATGCAAAATCAGTCATGCCAAGAATTAATATGAGGATAGAAGCATTTCCATGATGATGCGTTAAAAATAATAATAAAGCCTCAACAATGATTTACGATGATGCGCAAGAGAACAGCGGCGAAGGAAGAATATTAAGACATAAATCTCGACTCCTCGATAAAGGAATTCAAGATAATTCGATATTCTATCGATCGACAAGAGCGATTGTCGTAACGGGCTTATGGAGAAGCGTCTCAAATGCTTTTTTTCTCTCCACTGAAGCGTCACACAGATAATGACGGCAGATTTTTAAACCGGCAAAGACACAAAACCTGTCCAGAGTAGGAGCCCCAGTTGTGACAGCTAACCTTGGGGCTTGGATGGAACAGTTTCCTCGATGATGATGATCTCAATAGGCTGATCACTGGTAGGCGTCTGGTAGGGCATCTGTGGATTTTGTGGAGGAGGTGGACGTTGATGATGATGATGATGATGGTGGTGGTGGTCGTGGTGGTGCGGAGGACGTTGTTGATGTGTATCATCAACCACGAGTATCGGAATTAGTACGCCATCTGAGTGACCTTGACCCTGAGCATGGGCACCACCGTACGAGCCGCCTTGTCCGTACGTGACTCCGCCTTGACCCTGACCTTGGGATACTCCAGTCTGTCGTTGACCGTAAGACCCGCTGTTCTGTCCATAAGAACCCAAGACAGTCGCGAGGTTATCAGCGTTCCCGGATGACTTCGAGGATCCATAACCTGAGGAAGGCCTTCGTTGATGACCAACTGGTTTCTTATTGGATTGACCGATTGTGATTGTTATTGTGGAACCTTGACCGTAACCCAGAGGACGTTGTTGCGTTGTGGGATATGGAATTTTGAATGACGTGGAACTTCCGCGACCCTGAGGACGCGGATTGTTAATGGGTTGTACGTTGAAAATCGATTTGGGAGCTTCTCCACCATTCGATGTACTAATCGAATCGCTATATTGTGGTCGTTTGTTGATGTACGCATTGTTCGATTGACCGTTAAAGTTAGCGTTAGATGCCGATTGTGCACTAGCCAAAGAGCTCGATTGGGAGTTTTGATATCCCACGCCCGATAACCTTCCCGGACCATATTGCGGATGAACTTTTGAATGATCGATATTCGTGAAGGATGGTGTATCGTGTATTCCGTCATACTGGAAATTAAACGATCCTGGATTAGGTGCGTTGGTGCTCTCGTGACGATTGTCTTTGATGGCACTGTTGTATTTGTTAGGATGAATCGATTGAGACGGTTGGTCCACCGGTGTCGCGACGTTTGGCTGTGATGGAATTCCCGTCTGCGGCAAGTTCGTATTCGCGCTTGACGTGGCCGTCGCGCCGGCGACAGCACTCGCCTGAGAACCCACTTGCACCGGACGATCGACATTTTCGTAATATTGCGATTGAGGTTGAGAATTAGGAGGATTCAGTGGTTGGCCACTATATTCCCTTGAATTTCCACCATACTGGCCTCCTAAATCACCATTATTGTTACTCGCAGCATTTGCATTGGCACCCGCCGATGCACTTGCCGATGCACTTGCCGTTGCGCTGGACAATGATGCACCGGAATCGCCGTAATGTTCCAGCGGAAATTGTGAATTAATATTCCGTTCATTATGAAAATTTGGATTTGACTGCGGAACATCATAAGAAGCGTTGGGTACATCGTAGCCCAGTGGAGAAGAGCCCGAATCAGGATGATTAATGTTAGCGGCATTAGCGTTAGAACTGGCCGATGCACTTGCCGTTGCGCTCGACAATGATGGACCGAAATCGCCGTAATGTTCCAGCGGAACTCGTGAATTAATGTTCCGTTCATTATGAAAATTTGTATTTGACTGCGGAACATCATAAGAGGCATTGGGTACATCGTAGCCCAGTGGAGAAGAGCCCGAATCAGGATGATTAATGTTAGCAGCATTAGCGTTAGAACTGGCCGATGCACTTGCCAGAGCACTGGACTGTGAAGCACCCGAAGAGCCGCCATATTCGGGCACGAGTGATGGCGATTCAACGTTTTTCGGCAATTCTTCCGAGCGATCATGTTGTTGAGTGACGAAAGGACCGTAGTCATCAGAAATTTGACCGTATTGCGTATCAACTTTGGATTTTCCGTAATTTTCGTGATTCTCGATAGGATCCATTGACAACGAGGAGCCATTATCATATTCATCCGGACGAATGGCATCCTCGCGGTTGCCATAAGGCAGCGAACTGGCGGCGTTAGCGTTAGAATTAGCTTGAGAAGAAGCGGCAGCATTGGCACTTGCGATTGACCGCGTAGGAGCGTTATAACCATCGAATATTCCAGGATAACGTGGTGATGACGGAGAGTCATTGAATTTGTACGAATCTTCATCATCACCGGGCCCGTCATTGACGTTATATCCCGCGGGTCTTTCGGCATTAGGATTATAAGCATTTGCGTTAGATTGGGCGAGTGCGATGGCGTTGGCGTTTGATTGTGACATGGCCTCGTGGCGGTGAGGAACCGGATCGTATAACGGCGGTAATAGTTGTGTGTTAACGGCGCTGTTGTCGTTGTTAGAATTCGTGTTAGCGATTTCGATGTCGTTAATGTTAGAACCTCCGTTGTTTTCATGGATTAGGGAAGACGATCGGTCACCTTGCCGATTATCATCGTATCCTGTGTGCGTTAAATAGTCTCTTTATCCTTACTTCGCTAATGGATTGTTATCCGCGGATTATAAGAAAAGACATGGTCACGTTACATCCGACACGTGTTTTCTTTTCAAGTGAAACTTTTTATCGCTCGTTACAGTAAATCCGATCAGCGCGAACGAAAAAGCGTCACAAAGAGAGTGAAGATAGACCACGTTGAGAGCGGGTAATGCACACTTCAACCCATACAGTAGTTACCAAGTGAAGGTCTTCAGCACACGAAATAACGCTAGTCGGTGGTCACACGCACGAGCCGGAGAGGCGCTGGCGTGCACCAACACGTAGTGCCAGCCAATTACAGCGATAAATCCGACCGGCTCGTCCGTGTGCAAGCACTGCCACGTCGTTTCATGTATATATATATACCCACTCTCTCGGCGTCGCTCTCTCGCGCCGAGAGAGTGGGAATGTGATATATAGATATATACGTATACTCGATGTCGACGAACAGTGAGCAAAGAATATATATAGGTGATAAGTATACTCGATGCCGACGAACAGTGAGAAAAGAATATATATATATATATATATATATATATATATTCCCACTCTCTCGCGCCGAGAGAGTGGGAATGTGATATATAGATATATAAGTATGTACCCGATGTCGACGAACAGTGAGCAAAATATATATTAGGGTGGTTCTTAATTTGGTGATGTTGGAAATTCTTTGGTATTCCTTGAAAGTAATCAACATATCCAGAAAAAAAATTGGGCACAAGCGGAACTTTGTCCAATAATTCTAACCCACCCCACCGAGCTGTCGAATTTTTATATGAAAAAATGCATGCATTCAAAATTTTGTTAAGAAAATTGTTTATTATTTCAAAACTATTCATGATAAAAAAATTTTATATTGTGTTTTTATAGGAAATTTGAATATCGTTTACATTTCATTGTTGAGTGCGCTACGTATTTCTTCATAATCTTATATACATACGAAAAATAAATTGCAGCTATTCGACGTCAAACTCCTGTTTTGACCATAATGATCGACTTTTGAAATAAATGATGACAGTTTTTTGCTAATTACGTGATAAATATTAGATTCACGAGAATTTCACAAGATACCTTTTTTGTAGAGCATTATATTTCCTACAAAAACCCTATATAAAATTCTTTTATCATAAATAGTTTTGAAATAATAAACTATTTTCTAAACAAAATTTTGAATGCATGCATTTTTTCATATAAAAATTCAACAGCTCGGTGGGGTGGGTTAGAATCATTGGACAAAGTTCCGCTTGCGCCCAATTTTTTTTCTAGATATGTTGATTACTTTTGAGGAACAATACCAAAGAATTTCCAACATCACCAAATTGAGAACCACCCTAATATATACATGCTTCATATTGTCAAAGTTTGCGAGCACACGCAAAAGACTTCAAAGAGGTAGTAGCGCAACGAGCCGACATTTTGCTTTTATCGTAAACCTGAATGAACAACGAAGAAACAATAAACATTCCTAACTTCAATTGTATCGTCCAGTTCAAACGACCTAATTTAAGAGCTGGTAGCGTTGCAGTTTATCACAATTCAAATGACAGAATAAATGTGGTAACTCCAAAAATTGATATTAATTTACAGCAAACTAATTGGTTATCACTAAACACGACTGCTGTTGGAGACATTTGTGCTGCCGAATGTGTTGTGAAAAGTGGGCAAAGTATCGCTATGGATTGTCATTTATATTAGTCCGAATCAGAAAATAGCCGATATTATAAAATTCATCCACCGTACTTTACCTGCCTACACACCCGTTGGTGCTGCAGAGTTAGGAGAAGATTTGGCTTCAATGCCAATGATTTTAAGTGGTGATTTTAACATAAATTTTCCCACGGCAGAATCACAACCGCTTGTATAATTTTTAAAAGACAAATTAAATTTATCAATGAATAATAGTATAAACGAGCCAACCACGAGATCAGGCACCACAATTGATGCTGTGTTTGCAACGAATTTAAGCAATTTTCCAGTCTAAAGTATCTATATCTTATTTTTCGTTTCATAAACCTATTTTATCATTTTTCGAAGATGTCATTGATGAATAAAAATATTGTGTAAATGCACATCAAAAACGAATTTTGTTTTTCCATTCATTACACCCCAACTTAATCCCACCTCATGAAACGAAATTTGGATAACATGAAATTTACGCCTACCAACGGGATGAAAAAGTTTCACTTCTAACGCGCGGCATTCCACGTGTTTTTTTTCTTTTCTTTGCGGGGATGAAAGAGGACTAAAATTATGCACGGACGCGGAACGACGAATCTTATGTAAATACCAACAATTACGGCCTGTTTAGAAGTATTGTGCTCACCTTGTCCACCGGGGAATCCTGTTCCCTGACCCGATGACGGACCGTTTGCCTGGGCCGACGCCTGAGCCGATGCCTGGGCCGATGCTTGACTCGACGAGCCAGAATTTCCTTGGCCGTAAGATCCACCGTTTCCGGAACCGTAAGATCCTCCGTTCCCGGCACCATAAGACCCTCCGTTTCCGGTACCATAAGATCCTCCGTTTCCGGAACCATATGTTCCTCCGTTTCCGGTACCATAAGACCCTCCGTTTCCACCACCGTAGGAACCATCCTTACCGGTACCGTACGATCCTCCGTTGTTTCCTCGACCGTACGATCCTTCATTACCATGACGGTACGAACCTCCGTTTCCTTGACCGTAAGATCCACCACCTCCTTGGTTACCATTGTAACCACCGTCGTATCCGCCACCATCGCCACCTCCACCACCGGCGTTGGCATTAGCGTTTGCCGTAGCGGATGACGATCCACCGCCGTAACCCCCGCCGGACTTTGCATTTGCATTCGCCGAAGCGATTGCCGATCCACCGCCGTAACCGCCACCGGACTTTGCGTTGGAATTGGCCGAGGCCGTTGCTGTTCCACCGCCATTTGCCGTTGCCGATGCCGACGATGTCGCCACCGAACCGGAAATTCCTATTGGACCAAGATTAAAATTCGTACCGACACTACGGCTATCGCTCTCGGCATGATTTCCCGTGTCCTTTTGATGGAACAGACCCAACGGATCCAACAATGAACCACCTCCGTGACCATGCACCAGATTTCCGAGAAGACCTTTCGTACGAACACACATAAAATGATTCAATGTATTTCTCCAACAATCAATTAAGTACTTTTATTTATTTAGCAGTTTCGACTGTCAGTAGCGCGAAATTTACAACGTCAATTCCAGTTAAGTTCGGTTTGAATCACGGTCAAATTTGTCATTAAGATTTTTGATTGACGAGCCGCGTACTAAGAATGTCGATAACGTTCGAACGAAAGATTTTAAAAAATACGATAATTCATGAATATTTCGACGCTGCTTAAGAAAACTAGCATGTTTCAGATTTCTTACGAAAACAAGCACGCTTGATATCTGCGAGAAAAACTGGCATGTTTCGGCTTTTACCACGAAAATTAGCACGTTTCGGTATCACTTTGAAGTGTTTCTCATTTTTTACTTCACGTTTTTTTGAACATCCTGTTTTACTCCAAATTGACGAAATATTTATGCATGACATTTTATACTGTTTTATATTTTGTTTGAATTTATTTCATAGATATTTTACCGTTTAAATTTTGGTGTCCGCTAGGCTTGTCATAAGATGACAAACGGCAAATGCCTCGTCATTTTGGAGTAAAAAAAACATGGTCAAAAAAATTAGAGAAAAGAAAATCGAAAACAATTGCGGTGTATGCAAAGTTAACGATGTCAGTTTTCTTTCCCTCTTGCTACTTCGTCCAGGACCTGACATTTCTCGAGATATCTCGAGATATCTCAATCGATTGTTTTGAAGATTTTGTCAACTGTACTTTACACTTATACTGTACTTTATACTTTAGTCGTTGATCACTCCAAGATTGTATTTTTTTTTTATGAAATAAAAACACAATGAACGATTCTTCGGACTGTAAGTGGAGCATACGTTTTATGAACAATAATTTTGTTCAATTCCATCGCTGACTCCGAAACTTGAAGTCATGAAAAATATCATTGACGAACAATTTTAGTTTTTGAGTGGTGGAATATTGCGTATCGTATTTGCGAATCGTATTTTCAATAATACTATTGTTTTTCTAAGGTAGTAGTCTGGTAACTTAAGTCGATTTTCATGTCTTTTTTGGAGGGCGTTTTTTTGTAGGAAAATAAAAATGAATCGTTTTAGATATTTAGGATGTTTTTATTTACATATTGAAGATACAAGAAAATTTTTTTTTTTTTAATTTAATAGTTTATTATTATTATTATTATTGATCGAAGTTGGCACCTCGAAGTTGGCAGCCCGGGTCCTAACTTTTTTTTCTACCGAACCGATTGCATTCCAATTTTAACAGGCTACTCTACACACTTATAGTTCTCGTCGGAACTACCGAGAAATGTTTTCACCCCTAACTTTTTATTTTACAACCCCTTCTTTACTAAAATAAAAGGACTTTAGCTGGAAAAAAAAACTTTTTTTCCAAAGTCCGCCATTTTGTTATTTAACCATGAAATTTAACTTCAGTAGTTCCGACCAGAATGACATGTCTATAGATTGAGAATTATCAAGAATTTTTGATATCAGATAACATCAAGAGCCAAAATCACCGGGGCCACCCACGCGCTTTTTTATTCGAGGTGCCAACTTCGATCAATAATAATAACAATAACAAACAATTAAATTTTTTCAAACAAATTTTTTTTGTATCTTTAATATGTAAATAAAAACATCCTAAATATCCAAAGCGATTCATTTTTATTTTCCTACAAAAAAACGCCCTCCAAAATAGACATGATAATCGGCTTAAGTTACCAGACTACTACCTCAATAGAAAACGAATAAAAATGTTTAAGGGTGTACGGGCGATACACCCTCAATGTTTTTCATTTATTCTTTATAGTGTTCCCGAAAAAATTATTAAAACATTTGCGAAAGTTCTGAATCTCATTCGATTTAGTTCGTGCGAATATACTACTTTTTCCAGTGCAAATCGAAATATGCTAGTTTTCGCGGCGGAAGCCGAAACATGCCACTTTTTCGCGGCAGAAGCCGAATCCTGCTAGTTTTCACGATGAAACCCAAAACATGTGAGTTTTCGCGTCGAATATCGTAACGCGTTGATTTTCGTGGTGGAATTCGAAACGTGTTAGTTTTCGTAAGAAATTTGAATCGTGCCACTTTTCGTGAGCAGCGTCGATTTGGTTAATGACGAGTTTTTCGAGTCACAATGATCGGGAACGATTAAACAAAATGTCAATGCTTTGGGTTATAGTTCACGAATGAACGATACAAAAATTAATTGTTAATGCTCGTCCTGCCCTGATTAAACTGTTGAGAAAATTGCAAAAACGTTTGCAACATCTAATTGAAAGAAATTAAAAATAAAATATACATTAAATTAGAACAGTTTTTTATTGATTAAATGAATAAAATTTTTTACAACAAAAGACATCTTTAATTTCCGTAATTCGACATTGTAATACGTAAAGAAACTTGAAGAAATTTCATATATTAAATAAAAATAACAATAGTTTTATATACTTGTCGTTATCAGCGAGGAAAAATGTTTATTAAAATGACAAAACAAATGATATCATTAATTCGATGTTTAAATGACGATAAAATTGTCAAATTGCAAACCTGGTCTGGCGTGGCAATTGTTTATTAATAAAAGTACCAAAAATGGCACTGTACACTCGAACCCTTTCATCATTAACACTTTTGTTTGTCTTTTTTTTTTTTTGTTCACTCAATTATACTTATGTAATTATTTTTTATTATTCTTTAGAACAATTTATGAGATCGACATTTGTTGTCGAAGATTCGAAGTGAGACTGGAAGCTCTTGGATGAGACAAGATCTTATATACTCTACGGACGAACGGCTAGAACGGACAGTACGAGAGTCGGAAAATTATTGTCCATTCGCTATTACACGGTGCTTCGTTGAGTTGATAATTTTTTGTTTTTTTTTCTTTGTTTTTTTTCCACTCTCAAATAGACAATGATTTTATCTCAAGAGGAGTCGAGTGGACAATTGAATTTCTTGTTTTTTTTTTTTTGTTTTTTAATTAATTTTTTTTTCTTTCATCGAAATTTTAGGGTAATTTTTTTTTTTTTTTGTTTTCCCCCAGCAGCATCGAACGACAATAAATTCTCGAGTTCTCTCGCGGCGACAGACATGCCTTGAAGTCGACGGTCACGGTCCGCTCACTTCGACGAAGCCGCTTTGCATTTTTCGATCTTGGGTTATCCCTGCCCCGATGATTGGCGGGTGATTAGCGAAAGAGTCATCGTGAAATACCGCCCGAGCAAGAAGATCGGGGATCACGGAATCGACGGATGAACGTTGATTCTCAGAAATCGGGACGAATTTTTGCTTATCGAAAAATAGAAACTTGTTGAATTTTTTTCATTTATTTTTTATTTTCGTTTTTTTTCTTCTAATTACACATTTCCCTAAGAATTTGTGGAATTTTTCTATCTTTCGGCAAAATGTCCTCGCGCGGACCATCGAATAAATTTGACTGATATGATCGGAAGTTTTTCACACTAACGGCACATCGTCGGATGGATGTTTGGCATCGAATTCGCGAACGTCGAGACCTTCTCGAAATATCGACTATTTGAGGAATCACATACCCCTGAAATTAAAAAAAAAAAATTGATTTTTTTTTACTCATTTTTATTCTTTATACTTTTAAGAATTTTTGTACAACAATTGATTAAGAAAATTCTACTCGGTTACAAGGTTATCGCAATAAATGTGACCGGACATCGGATTGAAACGGCTACCTACCGGAAACTTTAAGGGAGGAAATAGGGTTAGACGGTTCAAAAAATCGATTTTTTTTTATTTCATAAATTGTTGGTGAAACTATTGAAAAATATGTTCCCAAAGTTTTAAATGAAAATTCCGACTCGTTCCATTGTTATAAGCCATTAAGGGCGGAAATAGGGTTAGAACAGCGTTTTTTCAATGATTTTCATGAATTTTTTTATAGTATAAAAAATCAATATAATTTATTGAAACTTTAAGAATATTTTATACATATATTTAAGTATATACTATAAAATTTTTGAAGAATTTTGTTGAAAAACACCGGAGATATTAGCGACCCCATATTGCAGGTCACAATCGGACGCAGCATTTTGCTATTTTTTCAAATGCGTTTTTCTGAAAACGACTTTTTTTTAACTTGCGTACACGCTAGTTTGAAAAGTTTTCAACCAATCGTTTTGAAAATTGGCAGTTACTTTCTTCATAGTATTGATGAACCTAAAATCGGAATATTATAATTATTTAAAATAATTTTTTTTTGCAAATAAAGTGGTAAAAAATTGCAAAAAATCATGCTTTTTTGTTTTGACCCCTGTAAAAAATTCAATTTTCTATTTTTTTTATGGAATTTAGGTTCATATAGAAGAGAGACATATAATAAAAGTAAATTCCAACCTCGTTTGATTTCAGATGAAAATTGCGTCTTCCAGAATGTACGCAAAATGCTGAGTCTGATTGTGACCTGCAATATGGGGTCGCTAATATCCCCGGTGTTTTTCAAGGAAATTCTTCAAAAATTTTATAGTATATACTTAAATATATGTACAAAATATTCTTAAAGTTTCAATAAATTATATTCATTTTTTATACTATAAAAAAATTCATGAGTATCATTGAGAACACGCTGTCCTGACCCTATTTCCTCCCTTAAACGCGTTTTATGATTCCGTTAAGGGGGGAAATAGGGTTAGGACAGCGTTTTCTCAATGATTTTCATGAATTTTTTTATAGTATAAAAAATGAATATAATTTATTGAAACTTTGAGAATATTTTATACATATATTTAAGTATATACTATAAAATTTTTGGAGAATTTCCTTGAAAAACACCGCAGATATTAACGATCCATTATGCAGGTCACAATCAGACTCAGCATTTTGCTATTTTTTCAAACGCGTTTTTCTGAAAACGACTTTTTTTTAAATTGCGTATACGCTAGTTTGAAAAGTTTTCAACCAATCGTTTTGAAAATTGGCAGTTACTTTCTTCATAGTATTTCACTCTATATGAACCTAAAATCGGAATATTATCATTGTTTGAAATAATTTTGTTTTTGCAAATAAAGTTGTAAAAACTGGCAAAAAATCATGCTTTTTTGTTTTGACCCCTGTAAAATATTCAATTTTCTATTTTTTTGATAGAATTTAGGTTCATATAGAAGAAAGATATGTAATAAAAGTAAATTCCAACCTCGTTTGATTTCACATGAAAATTACGGCTTCCAGAATGTACGCAAAATGCTGAGTCTGATTGTGACCTGCAATATGGGGTCGCTAATATCCCCGGTGTTTTTCAAGGAAATTCTTCAAAAATTTTAAAGTATATACTTAAATATATGTAAAAAATATTCTCAAAGTTTCAATAAATTATATTCATTTTTTATACCATAAAAAAATTTATGAAAATCATTGAGAAAACGCTGTCCTAACCCTATTTCCTCCCTTAAACGCGTTTTATGATTCCGTTAAGGGGGGAAATAGGGTTAGGACAGCGTTTTCTCAATGATTTTCATGAATTTTTTTATAGTATAAAAATTGAATATAATTTATTGAAACTTTGATGATATTTTATACATATATTTAAGTATATACTATAAAATTTTTGAAGAATTTCCTTGAAAAACACCGCAGATATTAGCGACCCCATATTGCAGGTCACAACCAAACTCGGCATTTTGCTATTTTTTCAAACGCGTTTTTCTGAAAACGACTTTTTTTTAACTTGCGTACACGCTAGTTTGAAAAGTTTTCAACCAATCGTTTTGAAAATTGGCAATTACTTTCTTCGTAGTATTGCGCTTTATATGAACCTAAAATCGGAATATTATCATTATTTAAAATCATTTTTTTTGCAAATAAAGTTGTAAAAAATGGCAAAAAATCATGCTTTTTTGTTTTGACCCCTGTAAAAAATTCAATTTTCTATTTTTTTTATGGCATTTAGGTTCATATAGAAGAGAGACATGTAATAAAAGTAAATTCCAACCTCGTTTGATTTCAGATGAAAATTGCGGCTTCCAGAATGTACGCAAAATGCTGAGTCTGATTGTGACCTGCAATATGAGGTCGCTAATATCTGCGGTGTTTTTCAAGAAAATTCTTCAACAATTTTATAGTATATACTTAAAAAAGTGTATAAAATATTCTCAAAGTTTTAATAAATTATATTCATTTTTTATACTATAAAAAAATTCATGAAAATCATTGAGAAAACGCTGTCCTAACCCTATTTCCTCCTTTAAACGCGTTTTTCTCGAAACGACGTTTTTTTTAGACAGTGTCAGCACGATAACTCAGTCAATTTTTAATATTTTTCAACTTTTTTTTTTTTTCAATATTCATAATTATTTTCTCCATAGTCTGACGAGAGGTTTTTTTAATTGTTTCATTGGACAATTTTTTACAAATTATTAAACACTAATTGTTATTTTTTAAATTGCATACGAAAGTTTGAAATAGTGTAATTTCTTTATTTCTGAAAATAAAAAAAAATATCCCTCGGTCAGACTATTACTACCACATTATTTTACTAGATTCTCGTTTCTTTTTGCGAATTGGATAATTTTTCGTGAAGTTACGATGTCGACAAGGAGGCGCCATGGTTTTCATCAGTAGCCCATTTATACCCATAAAAAATAATGTTAATATTTAAGAAAAAAATTTGTTAATTTTTTTTCATACAGTTGAAGAGTTGATAAAAATTGTAAAATCAATAAATTAATTTTTTTCCACCATATAACCGTTGTAATAATTTTTCAAATTGACTCGGTTTTCGGCACACACGTGCACACGGACGGACGGACAGGCGGAAAAAAAGCAAAAACATAATTATTTATACGTGAAAGTATTTAACAAATATTGTTAATAATGATGCTGATGTTGAGACGAGTGGAGATTTCGAAGATTGACTCGGGATATCATAAACAATGGCCGATACGTTCGTCATTAGTGATAAACTGTTGAACATACAGCGATCATCCTGTTGTGCTGGAATTAAAAAGGATACATGGCAGATGCGTAATGAAGATAAATGCGGGAAAATACCTGTAGAATAGTGCGTTTTTTTTCTGTTTTTTTTTTTTTTTTGTTATAATGAAGAACGTTTAATTTACATTCGTAAAAAAAATTATTCTCTTTTCCCCCACTCCCTCCCCCCCGCCCCTTTGCCGCAAAGTGGGGCGAGGCGGATCAATGTTAATTGCACTTGTACGATCTAGCATCTTTTACTGTGTAACACAGACGGACGAGGCTGTCGAGATTAAAGAGAAGTGATAAAAAACGTGATGAAGAGCAAAGAGGAATATAACAGGCGGGTACAGACACGTGGAGATATATTTCTGGCGATAATTCGGATAAATCGTCGGAAAATTGTCGGGAGAAAATTAATATTTGTACAAAAAAATTTTCAAGTTCCGTTAATATTTTAAATTTTGTCTATTATTTTTTTTGTCATTAATAGACAAAATTTAGGGAAAAAAAACAACATTTTCTTAATAATCTTGTAAAAATTTTGGCACAACCAATCGACCGATTTATCTCATTTATTTAACTTTAATTTAATTTTCATTATTTCTTCCTCTTCATTTTGATTTTTCTCAATTCCTCTGGCTGTTCTTTTTTCTTCTGTAATTCAGCATCGATTAATATTTTTTTTTAAGACATTCGTTGGGTCAAGGAAACAAAATCGTGTAACAGACATCAATCGATTCTCGTCTACGTCGACAAATAATACAAAGTCAACTTTTGTTGAAATCTCTCTGTCTCTTGCTTTTTGTGTTCAGAATAAAATACGCGTGAAACCTGTTTGCGACGTTTCGCCAAACTGGTTTCTCCATAACTCCAAGGGATTTGTTTTGCCGTGGGCGAAATCGTGCGGTTTTTTAAACAGAAACTCTCGTCCTGGGCGCGAGTCCGAATTTCATCGAAGAAAAAAAAAATTGACGTAGAATTATTCATCTATATATATATGAGAGTGTGGTAACAAAATATGGATACACGTGGATGACACCAAACACCAAAATCACCTCCGGATTCGTACATTTATTTTTTTTTATTTTTTATAACGATGAAAATTTTTGACAGGACTTAAGATAGTAGTCTGGTAACTTAAACCGATTTTCATGTCTTTTTTGGAGGGCGTTTTTTTGTAGGAAAATAAAAATAAATCGTTGTGGATATTTAAGATGTTTTTATTTACATATTAAAGATACAAAAAAAAATTTGCAAAGTCCGCCATTTTGTTATTTATCCATGAAATTTAACTTCAGTAGTTCCGACCAGAATGACATGTCTATAGATTAAGAATTATCAAGAATTTTTTATTTCGGATAACATCAAGAGCCAAAATCACCGGGGCCACCCACGCGCTTTTTTTTTCGAGGTGCCAACTTTGATCAATAATAATAATAATAATAAACTATTAAATTTGTTCAAAAACATTTTTTTTTTGTATCTTTAATATGTAAATAAAAACATCCTAAATATCGAAAGCGATTCATTGTTATTTTCCTACAAAAAAAACCCTCCAAAAAAGAAAAGAAAATCGGCTTAAGTTACCAGACTACTACCTTAAAGTGCCAAAATGTACGCGATGGATGCCTGAAATAATCGACGATGAATAGAAATTCAACTCACTCTGATAATCGAAATTTTTGAAGGTGTATGATTTTTTTCTCATCAGAGTTAATGAATTTTAATAATCATTAATGATTTTTTACAAACGTTAAGAAATCACATACCCCGGAAATGTTCAAACGATCAATTTTTTTTTACAAATTTTTATTCTTAATACTTTTAAGAATTAAAAAACAAAATTTTAAAGAAATTTGCACTTTTTAAAAATAAGATTTTTTATAAATTATTATTGATTTTCAATGATCTTTGATGATCCGTAAAGATAGCAATTAATTTTGATTCATTTTGCGACTTTTAAAAATGATTATTTATTTTCAATGATCTCTAACGATGTTCAATAATACACAATGATTTTTTATGTTTTTGTTTCTGACAATGACAAAATAAATTCTTGTGACAGTACCCCGAGAAAGATTCTTCTCTGAAAATATTTTCCGAATGAATGATTGTTGTTTCACGATTAAGTCTTCTTTTTTTTAAATCATCATAACCATTTTTCGAGCCAACGAAATTAAGGGGGGAAATAGGGTTAGACGGTTCGAAAAATCGATTTTTTTTTATTTCATAAATTGTTAGTAAAACTATTGAAAAATATGTTGCCAAAATTTTAAATGAAAATTCCGAATCGTTCTATTGTTATAAGCCATTAAGTGGGGAAATAGGGTTAGGACAGCGTTTTCTCAATGATTTTCATGAATTTTTTTATAGTATAAAAAATGAATATAATTTATTGAAACTTTGAGAATATTTTATACATATATTTAAGTATATGCTATAAAATTTTTGAAGAATTTTCTTGAAAAACACCGCAGATATTAGCGACCCCATATTGCAGGTCACAATCAGACTCAGCATTTTGCGTTTTTTCAAACGCGTTTTTCTGAAAACGACTTTTCTTTAAACTTTCGTACACGCTAGTTTGAAAAGTTTTCAACCAATCGTTTTGAAAATTGGCAGTTACTGTCTTCACATTATTGCGCTCCATATGAACCTTAAGTCGGAATATTATCATCATTTAAAATAATTTTTTTTTGCAAATAAAGTTGTAAAAAATGACAAAAAATCATGCTCTTTTGTTTTGACCCCTGTAAAAAATTCAATTTTCAATTTTTTTTATGGCATTTAGGTTCATATAGAAGAGAGACATATAATAAAAGTAAATTCCAACCTCGTTTGATTTTAGATGAAAATTGCGGCTTCCAGAATGTACGGAAAATGCTGAGTCTGATTGTGACCTGCAATATGGGATCGCTAATATCTTCGGTGTTTTTCAAGGAAATTCTTCAAAAATTTTGTAGTATATACTTAAATATATGTATAAAATATTCTCAAAGTTTCAATAAATTATATTCATTTTTTATGCTATAAAAAAATTCATGAAAATCATTGAGAAAACGCTGTTCTAACCTTATTTCCCCCTTCAAAGAAAGAACCTGCAGTTTTTAAATCGAAAAGAAAAAAATTATTCAACCTACTCGTCGTTTGTTGAATAAATAATAATTGTGAGAAATCGAATTATTAGGTTCAGGTTGTTTCCTGGAAAATCTTCTTTTTTTTCGTTATTAGGACAAGGACGATCTCGTCGTAAAAAAGACGTCGAGGTTTGCGGGTTCGCAGTAGAAATTTTTGTTATTCACACGCGCACAAATTCCCTCAGGGGGATTTTGTACTTGCGTAACGAATGAGCCAAACAAGTTGAAAGTATCTTGTTGGACGGTTCAACGTTTCGATTAATCGGTTCTCCGATGATCTAGGATAACTTTTAATATTAACACGCACGCATACTCTCATTTCTCATATGCCTCATTCCGAGGATCAGGTTCAGTGACTCAGAAATCGTCAGATAGATGCTGTGATGTAATGTCAATTTATTTGAATTGTTTTTTTTTAAATAATTTACTATTCAGAATAAAGGAGGAAATTAAGGGAGGAGATAGATTTACGACTACGTTTGTTTAGTGATTTTCATGAATTTTTTAGGCATAAAAGCAATGTATATAATTTATTGGAACTCTCAGAACATTTTATACATATATTCAAATAAATGTTGAAATTTTTTTGAAGCAGTTTCTCGAAAAAAATATGGGCTACCACCCATTGGAGGTCACAATCGGCAGTAGCTGTTTGTGTACATCCTGGAGTCCACAGTTTTCATCTGAAATAAATAGTGTTTCAAGCTTCACTTTAAGGACATATTTTTCTTCTATGCGAACCTAACTTTTGGTTAAAAAATTGAAAATTGCATTTTTTATAAGTGTTTAAACAAAAGAGCATAATATTAAAAATTATACTCTTTTGTTTAGAGGTGTTTGAACACCTCTAGAAAATTCAATTTACAATTTTTTTCGGGAAAGTTAGGTTCACACAGAAGAAAGACATATCCTTAAAGTAAATTTGAAACCCTATTAATTTCAGATGAAAACTGTGGCCTCCAGAATGTACACAAACAGTCAACGTCCGATGGTGACCTTCGATGGTTCCCAGACCATATTTTCCGAGAAAATATTTCAAGAAAAATTCCGATATTTATATGAGTATATGTATAAAATGTTCTCAAAGTTTCAATAAATTATATACATTTCTTTCTTCGCAAAAAAATTCATGAAAATCACTAGAAAAAAAAACGTATTTCCAAACCTATCTAAACCTATCTCCCGCGTTAATAATACACATTTTTTTAAACCAAGAAAAAAAACAAGAGTAAAAACTAACATAATTAATTTTAATTAAATTATTCTTTAATTATAATATATTTCAATGGAATTTATTATTATTGATTTTTTATTTAATTATTATTAATTAAATAAGTGTAGTCAATATCATAATTATTAATGATTTTTATTTATTCATATTTTTTTTATATTGAGCGAAGATATATATGACGAAATGGAAAACACTCGGATCACGCGCGAATATATCTCTCGATGTACGTATTTATTCACGTCCGTTTCGAATTTCCCCCAATGTCACAATTTCGTAATCGGCATAATATAACGTTATACGTACGATTCTGGAGAATCCGTTTTCACGAGGGACATTATCATTGACGATGACGTCACGTATAACGCCACAGTTGTAACGTGACACCAAGGCATCGTGTACATATTTACATACAGATGTATATATATATATATATTAAAATATATGTATGAAATGACCGGGAAACGCCGAGAAACACTCATTCACTTCTAAGACGGATAATAAGATATTTTTATCGGTTTTTTTGGCGTACACTAATTTCTAATAATTTATAATTTATAATACTTTCTCAAAAATAATCAATATAAAATAAAGATGATTTTTTTTTTCTAATTTGACTTTCAATTTTTCTTTCAATTTTTCTTTAATTTTTCTTTCAATTTTTTTTTAGTTTGTCTTCGAAGTTGTCGGAAGAAAAAAAACGCAAACTTGTTCGTAATCACGTAACTCGTAAGTTCGCAAAAATAAATTGTTTTGCAAATATTTTTTTTAAACATTTCGTCGATTTGTCAGAGGGAATGCCCCGGTTACAAAAATCGTTTATAAGTTCCATTCGATCGACTTGAAAATCCACTTGAAAATCAGCATTGCCGATAAAATGTCACCCTCCGAAAAACGAGCTGTGGAAAATGTCAGACATTTATTTATTTTTTTCCCCTCCAACAACGAGCTAATAACTTTCAAGTTATTTGTATGTTTACTTCTCGGCGCGTCTGTATAATTACGATTTTTCTCCTCACCAATTCTCGGAACAACGCTATATCGAGATTTTTCTTTTTTTTTAATGGAGAAACTCGTTTTACGATCTATGGTCGTCTATATGCGTTAATTGTCCACTAACATCGTGAAACGAATAAATTTTTCTTCATAATTAAATTTCGCAACTGTATAAAAAAAAACATGTGCAATTTTGATGAAACATAATTCTATGAAAAAAACAAAAGTCAATTCGATAGAATTTTAAATTGACTAATTGTATGTAAAACAATTATTAAAAAAAAAAACAATTACCCGTAAAACCACATCGAATCTGGCACTTGTTGAATATTTCCAATCGCAGTAACATATTGTATAATATATTTTCACAAATTAATATTAACTAAATATCTTTATTTTTTGTTTCTTACTTTCTATAATTCTAAATATAAAAATAAAAATCTTTAAGAGGGGATTTTCATGGATTTTTTTATAATATAAAAAATGAATATAATTTATTGAAACTTTGAGAATATTTTATACATATATTTAAGTATATACTATAAAATTTTTGAAGAATTTCCTTGAAAAACACCGGGGATATTAGCGACCCCATATTGCAGGTCACAATCAGACTCAGCATTTTGTGTACATTCTGGAAGCCGCAATTTTCATCTGAAATCAAACGAGGTTGGAATTTACTTTTATTACATGTCTCTCTTCTATATGAACCTAAATGCTATCAAAAAAAATAGAAAATTGAATTTTTTACAGGGGTCAAAACAAAAAAGCATGATTTTTTGTCATTTTTTACAACTTTATTTGCAAAAAAAAAATTATTTCAAATGATGATAATATTCCGATTTTAGGTTCATATAGAACGCAATACTATGAAGAAAGTAACTGCCAATTTTCAAAACGATCGGTTGGAAACTTTGCAAACTAGCGTGTACGCAAGTTTAAAAAAAGTCGTTTACAGAAAAACGCGTTTGAAAAATAGCAAAATGCTGAGTCTGATTGTCACCTGCATAATGGGATCGTTAATATCTGCGGTGTTTTTCAAGGAAATTCTTCAAAAATTTTATAGTATATACTTAAATATATGTATAAAATATTCTCAAAGTTTCAATAAATTATATTCATTTTTTATACTATAAAAAAATTCATGAAAATCATTGAGAAAACGCTGTCCTAACCCAATTCTCCGCCTTAATGGCTTATAACAATAGAACGAGTCGGAATTTTCATTTAAAATTTTGGGAACATATTTTTCAATAGTTTTACTAACAATTTATGAAATTAAAAAAAAATCGATTTTTTGAACCGTCTAACCCTATCTCCCCCCTTAAATACTCTAGTTTCATTTTTAGATTATGGAAAGGACCGAAAAAAATTGAAAAATTTAGTAAAAAAAAAAAGCACATGTATTCTGGAAGTTTCTAAAAATAAAATAAAAAAGTATTTAAAGATTTGGTTTTGAAATTCTGCATGAAGAATTAAATTCCGGTATCGGTATCTGGTAAATAGTCCCAAGAAAAACAAGCAATATGGGGTCGCTAATATCTTCGGTGTTTTTCAAGGAAATTCTTCAAAAAATTCTTCAACAATTTTATAGTATATAGTTAAATATATGTATAAAATATTCTCAAAGTTTCAATAAATTATATTCATTTTTTATACTATAAAAAAATTCATGAAAATCATTGAGAAAACGCTGTCCTAACCCTATTTCCCGCCTTAATGGCTTATAACAATAGAACGAGTCGGAATTTTCATTTAAAATTTTGGGAACATATTTTTCAATAGTTTTACTAACAATTTATGAAATAAAAAAAAAATCGAATTTTTGAACCGTCTAACCCTATCTCCTCCCTTAAATACTCTAGTTTTATTTTTAGAATTATGGAAAGGACCGAACAAAATTAAGAAATTTAGGAAAAAAAAAAAACCAATGTATTCTGGAAGTTTCTAAAAATAAAATAAAAAAGTATTTAAAGATTTGATTTTGAAATTCTGTATGAAGAATTAAATTCCGGTATCGGCGCCGTGACTCTGGAATTCGACATTCAACAATTTCCTCGATCGTCGATAAATATAATCGAACGCAGATTCGTATTTAATATTCTTGTTGTTGAAAGCCTACACACACACAACGAAAACGTCTTTGTGGCAAAATAGAGTGTGTAATCATGTCTATTAATCGATCGAAACGTACGTTGTCGTGTATTGGCGAGATTATAGATATTAATTTTTTTTTTTTTCTTTTTTTTTTCTTTTCATGATTACTATTCTGAGTGAGGAAGATGAGACTGTGATGTTACAAAGAAAAAAAAATTGCAAAACAACTATTTACGTAATAAACAATATATTTTTAGAATTTACTTTATTCACATGTCTTTTGTTAATTTTTAGGGGTTAATTCTGGTGGGGGACGGCTTAGGGGTATTCAGGGATTTTGTTAGAAGAAATTTCCAAAAGCTTTGTCGCTTTTTTGAACGATTTTTCAGAAAGCAAAACCCTTTAAAACCGTTCGGACGACCATCCGTCCGTCTGTCCGTCCGTCTGTCTTTTTATCCGAACCTTTAACCTTCGAACGGTTTAACCTATCAACTTCAAATTTGGCACACAATTGGAGTGATATGTTTCGATGAAGGCCCTCGAGCCACTTTTGAAAAAAAAAATTTTTTCCGCATTTGAAGGCCAAAATTAGTGGTGTACAAAAAAAATGCTGTCCTGACGCGTGGGGTGTCGCTTGAAAGGGCTTGCATGAAGAATTTAACAAACATTTTTTTTATATATATCTAAAAGTTCGTGCCCGATCGATTTTTACATTTTTTTTATGTACTATGTGCTAATTAATAAATTATCAACATTAATTATAGATTTTTTCATGAATATTCGTTTATATATTACAATTTTTTTTTTAATTTAATTTATATATTACAATTATTATAATGTAATTTTCTGTTATTTTGTCTTAATCAATGAATCTCCAATTTGGAAATTGTGACGGAGGACAAACACGCGTCGTAAGAACTGAGCCCAGGGCCAAGGTTGTTACGCATTTTCTAATCCGATTTCTCGTTCAGCGATAACTTTTAGCCTATTGCATAAATTATATTATCGTTCGCGGATGTTGCCCGTTCGATAAAATTTTTTATTTTTTTTCTCGAAATGTATCTTCGTTTTAATTATCGCTCCATTCGTAATAATTTCTGAGTGTACTATTTTTCATTTATCTTTCGTAAATCATTGACGATGTTTTTCGCCTCGGTGATTTTTTCGTTGTATAATTTAGAAGGAAAAAAAATACATTTGACATTATTTTTTAAATGGAATTTAAAAATTTTTCTTACACAAGAAAATTTCAAAAACGAAGCCAGTGTGGTAAAAACAAAAATTCGAAATCCGCGAGTACGCGCAAAATGATAATAATTATTTTGGATACCAAAATGAAAGGACAAGTAACCTTTTTTTTTTTTTATTTCTCGGAGAACATTTTATTGACTATACATCGGACAATTTATAATTGTGTCTTTCGCGATTTGTTTTTTTTTTTTTTTAATAACAGTTTGGGTTTTTCGTCCACGATTAAATTGACAAGGCGATCCGTGATTGTATTATTACATTTTTGCCAAAAATGTAAGACGTTAATACTAATATTGTCTTCGTTCTGTATCGATCAATTATTATTTTTCTTTACGATCGAGTCATTTTTTTCACGTTTCTATTTTCTTTTTTTTTTAAATACTGACATAATTCGTTGATAAGACTGTGACGGCTATAAATAATAATTCCTATCGCTCTTTACTTTCCAGCAGCAAAGCATTCGTGAAAAAAAGAAATGAACATTCATCTCCAAAAAAAATCGTTCGAAAATTCGTTATTTTCATTTTCACGCCTATTTGTTGGTTGAATTTTTTTTTCCTACGGCAACGACGGCCGGTCCGTCGTTTCTGGATTTTTCTTCGAATCCTCCGTACTCTCTTGCTCAGGCGGCAAATTTTTATTGTCATTATCACTATTATTACTTTTATTACTGGCCTTGTCGTTTCTCTCGTTCGATTCAACGGTCTTTCGTGCCTGGGCAAAATTTTTCAGGTACTCGACGACCGGCGAGTGGCCAAAGGTACGAGCCTCGTCGATCGGTCGATTGCCCCATCTGAAGAGGGGGAAAAAATTAAAAAGTATCGAAAATAAAAGAACGGTCAGTAATAAATCGTTGCTTACTCACAAAATAGGACGTAGAACTGTTTTTTTTCGTGTACTCGACATCAGAATGTTTGAATTTTTCGCAATAGTCAAAAAATCACAATTCGAAAAAAATTCGGAACTTATTTATACGATTTTTCAATTTTTCAATTTTCATTTTGCAATTTTTCAATTTTCAATTTTTCAATTTTCAATTTTTCAATTTTCAATTTTCAATTTTTCAATTTTCAATTTTCAATTTTTCAATTTTCAATTTTTCAATTTTCAATTTTCAATTTTTCAATTTTCAATTTTTTAATTTTCAATTTTTCAATTTTCAATTTTTCAATTATCAATTTTTCAATTTTCATTTTTTCAGTGTTCAATTTTTCAATTTGCAATTTTTCAATTTTCAATTCTTCCATTAAAAATTTTTCAATTTTCAATTTTTCAATAAAAAATTTTTCAATTTTCAATTTTTCAAAAGAAATATTTTCTGTTTTCGAATTTTCATAAATTACGATATATCGGAATGAAATTTTTTTTTCTACACGAATTGAAAAACATTAAAGCGGTTGAAATTTTATGAAATTTTCAATTATTTTGGAAACAAAAAATTAGAATTGTTCGAACTTTGAAAAATTCTGCATTAGAATAATTTTGTTTACATGTACAAAACTTTCCCTATGGAGGAAAGTGAATCTAAACTGTTTGGATGACGATAGAATAAATTTAATAATATGCCACGTAATAATTGTATATATTTTACCTGTCCTTCGGATCGTCAGGTACACCACAATGCTCGATGAGAAATTCGACGCAGTCCAGATGGCCTTCGCTGGCTGCCAAGTGTAAAGCCGTACGTCCGTCGTAATCGGATAACGTCATGTCCATTCCGCTCAATCGATGTCTGCAAACAGAAGTTCAAGAATACGTGAAAAGATGTTGTTGCAAAAATATTAAAAAAATATAAATAATGATGAAAAATAAATAAAATAATACATTAAGGGGACTGTAGGACGTGAAAAAAAGTTTTTCGTTTGTTTTTTTCATTTTTTATTGTCGGCTCACGCCCTTAATTATTATTTTTACCTTCGCATCGCCGTTACATCACCACTCGCAGCGCTGAACAAAAGATTTACGATGGAAAGTCCCTTTGTCTCGTACTTGTGTCTTCTAGGATCTTTTTTGTGCGTTGCATGCTTAAGATTGTCGTATCTGTAATTTGGAATACATTTATAAAATAATTATTAATTATACATTTTTTTTTTCATCTATTACGAAATTTAAAACAAAAAAAGCAATTGAATATCTCAAAGAATAGTAACATTTTTTTTTTTCAACGAGAAAGAAGATTACGGTGACTTTGAATTAATTAATCGTTAAATAATGAATAACTGTGAGATATTTAATGAAGAAATTGTTTTTTAACGAGAAAATCGAACCGTAATACTGACCTGTGAAAATTAAACTCGCCGACGAGTTCCTCGCAAAATTGTACACCCTTGCAGGAATTCCCCAAAGAATCGAGGGGTGGTGACCACGTGCAAATACCCATTACGTTTGGAATGACGACGAGAAGACTTCCCGATACTCCAGACTTTGCTGGAATTCCTACCTGTGACGAAACAAAAGATAAATGGTATATTAGTCACTATTTATTAATTACTGATAATTTTTTTTTCATGAACAAATTTTTAATTCAATTAATTATTATATTTAACTATTGATAATCAATTTTGTGTTATTAATTAACGTTTTATTGATTAATGACTAATTAATCTTTCCGAACTTATTTATTTTTCCCTTATTTTATCGTAACAAACAATTGAACTTACTTTGAATGCAAATTGTCCGCTGTAATCGTACATGCCACAGCTGTGCATAAGGCTCAAAACGTCGCGTACACCATCGGGCTTCAAAACTTTTTCCTCCGTTATCGGACAAATTCCACCGTTCGCTAAAGTCGCCGCCATAACGGACATACTGTCACAGTGTGCCTCCATGGCGCAGCACTGTCGATAAAAGTGAGAAAACCAACAAAAAAAAACCTTTTTTATTAACCATAATTCATTCATTCGAAAACCGATTGTTGGTAAAAGCATTTTTGACACACATTAAAGTTTTGCATGAATTACAGAAGAAAAGGCGTTCGCTACCGTGGATTAGCGAAGATGTCACTGCACTCGTTTTCCAAGATTTCGAGGCTAGATTAACACCGACGAGCTCATCTCAAAAGTTTAAATCAAATTTTCATAAAAATGGATCAATGAAATTGTGCAAAATTTCCACATTCACATGCAGATTAATGGCACTAATGTAATTCAAAAATTTGTACTTCACACGAAAGAGAAAAAATTCTTAATTACAAGAAACTGTTTTATCGTCGAAGCGCGTGAGAGAGAAAAATTGCGGGAAATACAAACTTCTTTCTCGTTAAATAAAAAAAAAACAAGATCTCTCACGTACCTGAAAGTACAAATCCATTATTTCACGTAAATTCGTCTTTTCGGGATAACACTTGTGCTCCCTCATGTAAAATCCAAGAGCGTAATTTCTGTCGGCAGCCTCACGTTCCGAGAGAAAAACTGCATTGTTGAAGCCCAAATTTTCGCCGCCGGCCAGTCTCTTGAAATAATTCATCGTAAAATCGAATTTTTCGGCCAGTGTCATTTCCGGCTTTACGAGACTTTTCAGAAGCGAAGTTATCAGTATAGCACCAGCATTGATCATTGGATTGTGTGGCTTTTCTTTGAAAAAATAAAAGAAAAGTTAATTCAACAATAAATTGTAAATAAATAATAAAACGTTGGTACTAAAGGGAAAAATTGGTAAGGAGGCTGATCCACCCATTCCAGGACCAATAAAAATGTCTTACAGGTACCGAATTTTTTTTTTTGACAAAATTTCTTTAAAAACAATTTTAAACTCACTGTTGTGATCGAGCACCAGCTCGTTAAAATTTCGTCCCGATGGTTCTTGGCCGACATATTGATGAACGACTTCTTGGCCAAGTCTCTCGAGTGCGATAGCGTAAGTCAGAGGTTTGCTGCAACTTTGTAATGTAAATGGTATCGTAGTGTCGCCGATACTGAATCTCTGACCGTCGATCGTGCACACCGAGACGCCCCAATATTCGGGATTCATCCTTGCCAACTGCGGTATGTAAGACGCAACTTTACCCTCGGTATTCGATTTACATTTCCAATAAAAGTCCTCAATGTGCTTCGTGAAACCTGCCCAATCGGGTATTATAAATTGATGCCTGAATGCTCGTGATATTAGCACGAGATTTGGAGCAATTATTCTAAAAAAAAAAAATATATATATAATTTTTTTTAAATTAAACAAACATCAATATGAATCTTAAGATTATAATAAGAATCAATGTTTCAAATTAATTCAATTTTTTTGTTCAATTCTTCAATTTTTCAATTTATTCAATTTTTCAATTTTTCAATTTATTCAATTTTCCTTTCAATTTTCCATTTAGTCAATTTTTTTTTCAATTATCAATTTTTCCATTTTTTTTTTCAATTCATCAATTCTTCAATTTTCTTTAACTACAATCTGTTTTTTCCATATTTACCGTTAAATATGTTATTAATTATTCTGCGAACCTTCTAAATTGTTCTCTATCCAACTTTTGCGTTTCGTGAGAAATACCCTCGTGGCCGCCGGTCTTTGCGTGTTCCTGCTTCAAATTGTCGGTCAGTTCTTGAAGGCGAGGATCATTTTTTCTCAATCCGGTGGTTCGCAGAGCCTGAAGAAAAAAATGTTTTGAATATTTGAAACGCCAAAAAAATAGTATTCCGGGAAACGATAAAAAAAATAATAATCTTATTAATTAGTTTAACGACGTTACAGCAGAATATTATTTTTTAAATACAGGAAAAATGATAGATATTTACGTACCATTCGAGGTCTTTTTTACAAATGGTTTATTAATTTTTACTCTATTTGTTAATTCTTTATTAAAAATTGTTAATCTCAATGAAAAGCACACAAAGCAACTGTTGTATTTTTATTTTTTTAAATATCATTATTACAATGATTATTAATATTAAATATTACATCAATTAAAAAAATATGCTCACTGCCAAAAATTTTCCGACTGACAATAGTTCCGTTTCCTCGTTCTTGAACATGTCGAACATGACGTCTTCAGCGTTGCTCGCATGATCCTGATCCTTCGTACTGTAACGATATAATTACAATTAGTCAAAATCTTGAAAAAAAAAAAAAAAAAATCACACAATTCAACAATAATAATTTTTTTTTCATTGTACTAATTAAAAATGCTACGTGCATATAAACATTTAAAAAGTGGATGTAGTTAGATGCATTTCAAATATTCTTCAACGATAAAACTCACAAATTTTTATTATACATATTGCAATTTACCCATAAATTCTGCAACCTACGATGCTGGTGTGCGACAATTTTTCTAACAACAATTTACATCTAAAACGTGAATGCAAAAACGTTTTTTTAATTACGAGAACACGTAAATAGTAATAATAAAAATAATAATTTGCCATACTGCTTTTTTCTGTTTTTTTTTTTTGACGTTCAGTGGATGTCGACATGCGTGAAGTGAGATACGACGAATTTTTGGGATTACAACTTTTCACATCAATCCTGACGTTACTCAATAATCAAAATAACAAAACATAATTTAGAACAATAAAGAATAATAAAAATAATAATAATAATAACAACATTAATAGAGAGGAATTAATTACTTGCTAGACGGTAAACAATGTGCTGAAATTAAAATACAATGAATAAATATATTTTACGAAACAAGAAATAAGATACGAAAAAATGTGACCTCTGAATACTCGATTGTGTGCAAGAAAATTTGATCTTAGGGTTCCGTACTAATAATCTCTATGGTGAGACTCGATCCATCCGTCCGTCCGTCCGTCCGTCCGTCCGTCCGTCCGTCTGTCCGTCCGCCCGTCCGCCCGTCCGCCCGTCCGCCCGACCGCCCGTTCGCGCGTCCGTCCGTCCGTTTGTCCGGCTGTCTGTCTGTCACAGGCCTCTAACTCCTAAACGGTGTATCCGATTAACTTGAAATTTGGCGTGCAACTAGAGTGAGATGTTCCAAAGATAGTCCCGTAGTCATTTTTTCCAAAGAACTACTTCCAATCGGAGAATGGTACGGAACCCTCGGCGCATGAAATTCATGCTTCAGCGTTTTTTATTTCATTCTCACTTTTCCCACAGCAAAAAAAATTAAAATTTCGAATAATAAAATAAAATCTCTTCGCTACGATGGGATAAATTGATGCCCATGCATTCATTTTCCATCGCATGGGTACTCACTACATATAGTGGCTGTCGTGAATGAAGCTGTACTCGCTGGAAAAATAATTTATTTAGACACAAATGGAATAAAAAATTGCCTCGTCATTACTAGCAATTTTTGCTTTTCGATTTTGCCACAATAAAATATGGTACAGCAAATAATTATTTTTCATGCAATTTCGAGATAAAAAATAATCGCTCACTCCCTCGAGCTGTCAAATAAAATCAATTTATTCACTTGCACGAGGTCTGGTTTTGTTCCGTTTTGTTTTTTTTCTCATTTGGCCACAATTCCAACACGGAGGATGTAAAATTTGAAAATTTTCGACCTTCCAGACAAATTGTTTCATCGCACTTTACGTACTTGCAAAAACTTTCCCGTTTGTTCGTGAAATCATCGGTGGAAAAACATTGATACTTCGCGACTTCGCGATAAAACACACACGTACATAAACGTAAATTTCGTAAACAAACATCGCGACATCGGGTGTAAATGAATAGTGTCGATTCTGAGGGAAAATTGATCTCGTAAAAAACAAACATCCGACGAGTATTTTTTCTGCGATTAGCATCCTTCGAAGGGTAAAACCCTTCTCGTAGGTGTGTTAATCGTAAATAATAAGGAAAGAAAATCACGAAACTGATGAAATATATTCATTTTTTTTAAATATTGAGCATTTTTTAAAAAATTCATAAAAACAAAAAAAATTCCCTTAAGGTGTTTCAATACCGAATCTGTGAATTTCTCGGATCCAGGAGACAACCGACTGGTGCATTCCGATAAAATTTCGCCGAGCTAGCTCTCTTCGAGACTGGTAGAACGGATCGTTTCTAAACAAACCAAGAAAAACAAGAACATATTATTTATCAATCAAAATTTGGGAAATAAGGAATAAAATTAAAAAATTGAATTCTTATTAATTCGAAAAACATAAAAATAAAACCACATAATCGGGTAACCCGTAGTTTTAAATTATTTATTTACTAACATCCCTTTAAGGGGGGGAAATAGGGTTAGACGGTTCAAAAAATCGATTTTTTCTTCATTTCATAAATTGTTAGTAAAACTATTGGAAAATATGTTCCCAAAATTTTAAATGAAAATTCCGACTCGTTCTATTGTTATAAGCCATTAAAGGGGGAAATAGGGTTAGGACAGCGTTATCTCAATAATTTTCATGAATTTTTTCATAGTATAAAAAATGAATATAATTTATTGAAACTTTGAGAATATTTTGTACATATATTTAAGTATATACTATAAAATTTTTGAAGAATTTCCTTGAAAAACACCGCAGATATTAGCGACCCCATATTGCAGGTCACAATCAGACTCGGCATTTTGCTATTTTTTCAAACGCGTTTTTCTGAAAACGACTTTTTTTGAACTTGCGTACACGCTAGTTTGAAAAGTTTTAAACCAATCATTTTGAAAATTGGCAGTTACTTTCTTCATAGTATTGCGTTCTATACGAACCAAAAATCGGAATATTATTATTATTTAAAATAATTTTTTTTTGCAAATAAAGTTGTACAAAATGGCAAAAAATCATGCTTTATTGTTTTGACCGCTGTGAAAAATTCAATTTTCTATTTTTTTGATAGCATTTAGGTTCATATAGAAGAGAGACATATAATAAAAGTAAATTCGAACCTCGTTTGATTTTAGATGAAAATTGCGGCTTCCAGAATGTACGCAAAATGCTGAGTCTGATTGTGACCTGCAATATGGGGTCGCTAATATCCCCGATGTTTTTCAAGAAAATTCTTCAAAAATTGTATAGTATATACTTAAATATATGCATAAAATATTCTCGAAGTTTCGATAAATTATATTCATTTTTTATACTATAAAAAAATTCATGAAAATCATTGAGAAAACGCTGTTCTAACCCTACTTCCCCCCTTAAAATTCCATTCGACAGGATGTTTTTTCTTCCTTTTTATTCTACGAAAAATAAAATAAAATGTATAAACAGAATGAAATTTAAAAAAAACATCAATTATTCAATGCGACTGCGAAAATTTTGCAAATATATTTTCGATTTTCAATTTTCAAGGGTTATAATTTTAATGCGACACCTTTTACGAGTAAAACAAAAAATTTTAATCAACACCCCTCTAAATCGTACAACGATGAGGAGCACGTGATTGCGAAGAAGAGGGTGAGTACTCCACAAGGGTATAACGTACCGTCTACAACCCCTAAACTCCACGATTTAGTGGATCGGAGCGGGGAAACTGAACGACGGTTGCCAGGGGTGGACTCTCCCTCACCGTGAAATATATTGATCGTACGATGTGTCAAAGAACAAAAAGACTCTCGTTATTTCTAAGCCGAAACTCTGAGGGTGCAAAAAAATCCACACGAGCATTAGTTTTCCGGTGAAAATGCGTAAAAAAAAACTCGTTATTGTCACATCGATCGAAAAACTCTATTTTTACATTTACCCTTCACGGTTCTCTTATCGCGAGTTCTTATCAATTCCTCATCAGAGAATATTGAGACATTTTGATTTTTATTTCAATAAAAAAAATTAAAAAGAAAACAACAAAAGCTTTTTTCGTGAAAAAATATTAAAAACGACATTTTTGTTAGTTTTGAGTGGGGAAAAAAAAAAATTAGATGCTAAACGGTGAATGACACGTTGACGATGCTCGTGGACTCAAGGTGCTAAGTACACCGGGTACGCGAAATGTATTTCCGTCACTGAAATACGGTCACTGCCACCGCCCACGTGGACCTTTCGACGAGCACACGTCAATCAAAAAACCCCCCCTTTTTTTTTTCTCAACAAACACTAGCTTCAAAGTGCATTCATCATTGATTTGCAATATTTTACAAATAGTATTTGCAAAATTACGAGTGCAATAAGAAATTTTGAAAAAAAAAGACGTTTTGTTTTAGATTCAAAATTGTGATTTTTAAGAGAGAAAAACTTTTTAACCGCCTCAATTATTCGACGTTTAAAAAAAATAGTCTAATTTTTAATAAAAGTATTAAAAATAATTAATAAATATAATAAATAAATATAATTTTCCTTGAGGTAATCTCAAATTGAATAGAAAAAAATTTGTTAATAATAATTAATTTTTAATAAATTTTCTACAAATTAATTATTGTCAAAATTTTTTTTGTTAATTTATTATTATTATTAACAACATTTATTATTAACAGAATAAAAAAAAATGTTAATAATAATTAATTTTTAATTAATTTTTAATAAATTTATTAAAAATCAATTATTAACAAATGTGTTATTATTTAAAATTAATTAATCAACGCAAGGAAAATTTTTGATTGAGTCACAATTTCTGTTTTTCACGATGGAAAAATATATTTATTTATTAGCTCGAGTGTCAATGAAGTAAGAAAAAAAATTAGGGGTTGTTTTTCTTTGTTTTTTTTAAATTGTAGTGTTAAAAATTTTTTGGTATTTTCGCACCCTCCTGAATAGATTCATCCCTTTTTCCACAATTAATACGATTTTTATTATTTAAAAAAAACTATTATTATTAATATCATTATTGTTATTACCTTATTGCTCGTGTGAAATCTTCGGAGATGAGTGGCCGGTGTTTTCGGAACATTGACCAATTTCACACTATGAATTATTACCTCCCTTAACATTTTTACAATTTAATTCACCGTCAATGAGAATTATATACTACAGTGTTTTTTTTTTAGTTTAATTTTTTTCTATTTAACAACTAATTTTTTTATTATTTTTCATGCACCCCTTTTTTTTTAATCTCACTCACACCGGTTCGAGGGTCCAGTCGATCGGTGCCTCGACGACGACTAAAAGCTACTGCGAGTCGGTCGCGTCGTTGTTGGGGTCGAGATACACACCACGTAACTGCCTGCAAACGCGAGCAAAATCGTGCTCTAATTCAAGAGCATGCGCGATTTTGGCAGTGATAATTCTTGTTTTTTTTTTTTCATCTGCTTTTTTTTTTGCTTCCTCAACCCACTAAAATTAACGCACACGCGGTTGTTATGAACATTTTCAATTTCACCAGACCGTGATCAATTAGTGCAGTTGTTCGGACATTCGTCGAGAGGAATTTGCGAATAATAAAGTTTTACGTTCAATTAAAATTTCGTAATATTGCCGCACGACGATTTTGTAATTCATGGGAGAAATTGGTTTTTGTTGTTGTTGTTAGAACCAATATTTTTTGTCAATTTAATGCACTTTTATTGTATTGTTATTACAGGACTTTCGTCGAGATGGCCCTTTGAAGGGGTCGTACGACGATACATTTTTCTTATTTATCGCGTTTCAGATTTATGGAATTTTTTTATTTTTCAAAAAATCAATGAAATCGGCAACACTCAAATTGCAACTTTTTTCATGGGCTCGCATACCGCTGAAATTTTCAAAAAATCGTTTTTTTTCAACAGATTTTGATTCTTTATGCTTGCAAAAATTAAAAAAAAATAAACTTTTAACAAAATTCCACTCCGTTACAAAGTTACAGCATTGAGGGGGAAATAGGGTTAGGACAGCGTTTTCTCAATGATTTTCGTGAATTTTTTTATAGTATAAAAAATGAATATAATTTATTGAAACTTTGAGAATATTTTATACATATATTTAAGTATATACTATAAAACTTTTGAAGAATTTCCGTGAAAAACACCGAAGATATTAGCGACCCCATATTGCAGGTCACAATCAGACTCAGCATTTTGCGTACATTCTGGAAGCCGCAATTTTCATCTGACATCAAACGAGGTTGGAATTTACTTTTATTATATGTCTCTCTTCTTAATGAACCTAAATGTTATCAAAAAAATTGAAAATTGAATTTTTTACACGAGTCAAAACAAAAAAGCATGATTTTTTGCCATTTTTTACAACTTTATTTGCAAAAAAAATTATTTTAAATAATGATAATATTCCGATTTTAGGTTCATATAGAGCACAATACTATGAAGAAAGTAACTGCCAATTTTCAAAACGATTGATTTAAAACTTTTCAAACTAGCGTGTACGCAAGTTTAAAAAAAAATCGTTTTCAGAAAAACGCGTTTGAAAAAATAGCAAAATGCTGAGTCTGATTGTGACCTGCAATATGGGGTCGCTAATATCTGCGGTGTTTTTCAAGAAAATTCTTCAAAAATTTTATAGTATATACTTAAATAAAAAAAAATCGATTTTTTGAACCGTCTAACCCTATTTTCTCCCTTAAATGTGACCGGAGATCGGAAAAGACATCTCGAACAATCTCTCGCTCGGAATTTGTGATTTTATGTCTTTTTGACGCGTGATAACATTTTTTTTTTTTTTTTTTGAGTGTATAAGAAATAAATAAAAATCTATCGTGTCGGTAGCATAATTGTTTATTGTCTCGTGATAATTATTGCTTGATAATATACAATAAATTTTGTAGAAAGAGAAACTGGACCCATTAAAATTTTAACGTGGTTGAGAAATGTTATATTATCGACGATCGGTCATTTTCAATTAATCCTATAATCGATAATTCGATAAATTGATAATCGATTTTTTAATTTATTTGATTGAATAATCTATCCGACAATGTTTGATCTCTCTTTCTACGTAAAATACAATAATTCTTAAGTACTTATTACTCCATAATGTGTTTTTGTAAAGTTACGTACTAGATGTAAAATTATCTGCCGTTTGTAAATCGATACGATCTTATTTCATACATTGTACATGATTATTCTTAAAAATAAAAAATAAAAACAGTAGTAGTAGCGGGCAGTATTTCGTAGCTTATTATATCTAATGATATTTAATACTTTGGTTCTCACATCTCATCATCTCACGATTATTATTATTATCGCAATTCTTAATCCTCACGAATATTATTTAGAAATTTTTCCGTAAATTATTATTTGTAATGATTTATATAAAAATCAAATTTTCATATAACTCGGAAATTTTTCAAAATCCCTTCCGTTACGTAATTATTATTATTTTTTTTTCACTCTCTTTGTCACATTTTCGACATTGCACAATGTTTTCGTTGAATGTGAACACGAAAAAAATACAAGGGGGTGAACACAATAGCGGATTTAAAGAAAAATCGAAATTCGTAATTTCTAATGCTACATCACAAGCTTCGAAGGTGCAATTCAATGCGTCTAATGGAAAATAGTAAAAAAAAAAAAAATAACGCGATATTTTTCATTATTTGAATTATGATTTTTTGCACTGGAAGACTTAATCGTAATTATTTATTATGTGTTATATGTATATTCGGTGTATGATGTGTTTTCTTTTCACAAATCCATGAAGCAAAAAATTACCCGTTTGAAAATAGAGAAAAAAAATGAATTAGTGAAAAATCGTGATTGTCACTAAAATTTATTATCGTTATTTTTATTTTTTTAGTACCGTTCACACGATTATTCGACGATGAATTTATATTTACAGGTGATTTATTGGTAGCGATGTGATTTTGATTGAAAATATTTTATCTCATTTGAGATAAGAGATCGCTTATTTAAGATCTTTCGTCTTTTTTTTATCTGTTCCTTTATTAATTATTCTATCTTACGGATTATTTTAGGATATTTTTACGTTATAATCGAAATTCGGACCTTTGTAAAAGAAAAAAACCTTTGCGACATATCGTAAGTTTTCTTATTTCATTCGTATTTCGTCAAGGCCCGCAACTATCGCGTTCATTTTTCTATTGTTAAGTAAAGCTTTAAAGATCAGTCAAAAATCTTGTTGGATCACAACGAGAAATTGTTTTTTTCTACCCCCGCGTTGTGTCGCAAAACGCTGTCACTATCACGTTATCGCTAAAAGATCAATAATAGTAATAATAATAAATCGAAAATTCAATTTCCGATTTTACAGCTTGTACAAACGTCTTAGGATAAAAAAAGAGATTAATTTTTCACATTATTTCGAAGCGAGATGCGATAGTCCTCGATCGGTAAAACAGTTATCTGTCGATTTTTTTTGCCGACATACCATTCACGGTAATTTTATATTGAAAAACATTTACGGACGAGTGTTTTACCCTCTGGTCGGTTGATTCGAGTACAGGAAGAAAATAAATATCGAAAGAAAAATTGTCGAGAAAGAAAATCTATTGTCGACGGAGAACATTTTTCTTATCGACAGAGGAAAATTAGTGTTATCGGCCGGAATAATTGGTTTAACGACTGAAAAAAATAATTATAGAAAGAGAAAATTGCTTATCGACAGACAAATATTTGTTATCGACCGAAAAAATAGTTAACGACAGAGAAAAATTTGTTATCAACAGAAAACTGTAACTATCGACAAGAAACTATGGTTATCGACAGGACACTGTAGTTATCGACAGAATGTTGTAATTATCGACAGGAAACTGCCGTTATCGACAGGAAACTCTAATTATCGACAGAGCCAGTTGGCTTAACGACTAATAAAATGTATCGGCAGAATCTCGATTTCGCGAACAAAAAAATGTATCGACAGAGGCTAAGAACTTATCAACAGAGGAGATCTAGTGTTATTGTCAGAAAATCATACTAAAAATCTCAATTATCTCAATTTGTACAATAAACCCGCTCGAACTAAAAAAAACCTGCAACAGAAAACTGCTCTGACAAGTGAGCTTTGAACAAACAAATAAATCTTAAATAACCGTATCTTGATAAGCGGGAGGCCCACTGAGAACAAATTGTCTCTGACTCTGTCGAACAATGTCAGTTCTGCTCGGTACTTGCGGTGTCGCTCTAACGCCATGATAATTGCTATAACTCGATCTAGCGCTTGCCGGCCTATTACCATAGATGTCGTCAATGTCCTCGACGCCATTTAAACTCTGCGTGCTAGTCTGTTGAAATGTCGGATTACTCTGACCCTGCCATTGCATTGGACTCAGCTCGCTGTTGTTCTGCCAATTGTCCGTTAAATTTCTCGTTGACACATTATTGACAGCTGTCATCCATGTTGTTGGATTATTGTCAATTGTAAAATTCGCAGTGTTCGAATAATTTGGATCTGGTGCCCATAATGTTGGCGACGATACTGTCATGTTGACGGCTTCGGGCTGCCAATTGGCATTTCTGTCACGATCCCAATTGCCCGCTATGCGATCGTAATTCAAGGTCGCCTGCGACAACGTACCGACATTCTGATTCGTCAGCGTTGACGGCGCCATTGTGTTAGCGTAAAGGCTCTCTTGCTGTTCCATTATACGATTGACAGGATTTTTACGACGTGACTGACGCAACGAGCTACGACGACTCGAGCGTCGGGTACCGTCGCGCGATATTACTGAACGTCTTTTAACCCTTCGCGGTGTCATTGGCTTTGGCGACACGCTCTCGTCCTGCAATGGCGTCTCGGGCTGTGTGTACTCTATGCTGTAGAGAGGACGCTGTTGCTTTTTCCGCTTTTTAGTTTGTACTGTGTATCATAGAAAATAAAGAGAAAAACAAAATCCAAATTGTAATAATTTTTTTTTTCTTACGATCTTGACCAACGAGGAATTGTTCGGATAAGTGTTATATATTTGACACGACGAGTACTTGAGCAGTCAAAGTACATTCAACGAGTACTTGTGTACTCAACGTACATTTAATGAGTACCTGAGTAATTAAGTACATTTAACGATTATCTGTACCTGAGTACATGTACCTGAGTACATGTACCTGAGTACATGTACCTGAGTACATGTACCTGAGTACATGTACCTGAGTACCTGCACCTGAATACATGTACCTGAGTACCTCTGCCTGAGTACATGTACCTAAGTACCTATACCTGAGTACCTGTACTTGAGTACCTGTGCCTGAGTCCCTGTACCTGAGTACTCGAAGTAGATTCAGCGAGTACCCGAGTACTCAAAGTACCTTCAGTGAGTAGTTGAGTACTCGTAAGGCACTCAACGAGTACTTGACTAATCATTGCATCATAGTACTTATGAGTGCATTAATATTTTCCGAAATTCCAAATTTTTATTGTCGTTTTTTTGAGAATTTTTTTCAAGTCTCTCTTTACGAAATCGTTCGCTCAATGGCAGTTTAACTTCTCAGTATCCGTGGGTATTGACCGTACTCGGAAGAGTTACCTCTAAATGATCAAATTTTTGTTTTATTTTCTCATTTAATCACGAAGAATTTTTCTTAATTTTCACACCAATCCGAACTTGTCCAAGTTGCTCAGATTCTCTCGATTAATTCGTGTTTGAAAAATAATAATAACAACAATGCATCACACAACTTGCATCGAAAAATATGTAAAAAATGACAAATGCTATACGCATTTTTTAGTTATTATTGTCAATAAGATTTTTGACGTTTGTTTTGGCAATTGTTTTGGCAAAAGAATTAATTCACGAAAAACAAAATAACTACATGAACAAGAAGAAGTCAAGAAAAAAATACCCAGAAAATTCCACGATAACCAGAGCGAGGGAGAAATAAAAATCCCGATGTTAAAAGTGAAAGATAGTGTGGCGAGGAGGGGTTAAGAAAAAACGAAAGGAAAAAAAGCAAGCGAGTGCGTTGTCGCATCGAACCTTTATTTTTGCCACGAAAATTCCAACAAATAAAAAAAAATGTAACATTAACATTAACACCAAATCGTATAATGCTGATGTTCGGGAAAATTATAGAAACGAAGAAAAAAAATCGTCCACATCGTATGGAATATTAAAAATATGCATTTTTTTTATTATTTCGATAAATCAAACGATAATTGAGTGTAAACGGACCGAGAGTCCTTTAAAACTCGTCGAACATAGACCGAAGAAACAAAATTCAGATTTTAGTCGTTTTTTTTTATTTTGTTAAAAAAAAATTTCTTTCGAATTTTTAAATTTATTAAATTTTGTTTCTTATTTCCTCTCGTTGGACAAGTTTAAATAACTAAGCTACTGGAACACACACAGAAAGTACAATGTCTACCATGCATTAATTGCGAAATTATTCGTTAACGTGTGCTTAAATAGAAGAATAAAATAAAAACGGAAAATCATTACGGAAAAATTCATGTAATTATTCTCGAACACTGGTACAGATTGCATAAATATATTTTTCTCATTAAACTACACGATATCGTGAGTATAAAAAATTACTTAGACAAATATTATCAAAAAGAAATTAATTTGCGTAATGTTCATATAAATTTTTGTGTTTTTCTTAAAAAATTATTATCGTGATAAATAAAAAAATACTACGCACACACACACTCACACACGCGCGCGCCACACTATAACGATAATAAATAGAGGATAGAAAATAAAAGTGAAATGAGATGGAAATATATTTGGACAATTGCATTTGTAACGCCAAAGGCCAAAAAAAAAACCTTTGTAACAAAAATTCATGCGTTTGTAGTAGAAAAAAAAAACCAGAAAGTTTATCGAATCCTCTATCTCAACGTGCAAATTTCAACGTCTCGTCGGATTATCTTGTTGATTCGACACAGTCCTACATATCACAGAGAATACATTATGGTAATTTGGCAAAAGAGCGAAAAAAAAAAAACGTTTTCATCAATAAGAAAAATATTATTAAGCATTTTTTAAATATCTATAACAATTTTTTTATATTTTATTTAAAAAAAACAATAAAAGAGAATTGTTTCTGACATTTTCATATAATAAAGCTGTTTTGTTTATTTCATTTTTTATCATTTGTATAGAAAATTGTTACCGATGTCCCTTCGTTGCCCGAATATTCATTCGAGCTCCGAGTCAGCACGAATATTATTTTTTTGATTTCCAAAATTAATTCCCGAAAATTTGATCTTCTTTTTGATGTAAAAATTTTTTTTCCCAAAGAAAAACCTTTAGCCTTTTACAATAATTACCGGTATCCCTTACAAGTGCATCGTGATGTTAAAAAAAAAACAATTATTCAACAGTCTAGAAATGATTCGGAAAAAAAAAAAGTTTTTCTACACTCAAAACGATAAAAACTCATTTAAGTACGGAACGACGATTTTGTCTACTTTTATTTATCGCAGCAACAATAATAGAGACTCTATTTTCGTAATAAAATATAACACGCAATATAGGAAGGGGGGGGGGACAAAAAAAAATTATATAGACGATTAAATATGCAAGTCACTGAACGAAAATTAAATCTGTAATTTATATAAATATATATATATAGAGAGAGAGAGATTTTTAAATATATAAAAATATTTTTGAAAAATCTTCGGCTGATCTAAAATTTTCGTAGACACGAAAGGAAAAAAAATCAACGAAAATTCCTACAATCTAAACATTCTAAAACTACAGACGTTTGGCAAGTTCGAGGAAAAAAAAAGTAAAATGAAGAAAAAAAATTGTAACTTTTCCATCGTTCCAAATAACGACAGAAAATAAATAAATAGTCTTTTAACAAAGTTTAGCACCTTTCGAGATTAATTCGTATATACGTACATCGTGAAATCCCGAAGAAACAAATTTTTCGTTTAGTTTATAAAAGAAGAAAGAACAAAATCGATTTTTTAAAACGGCGCGATTTTACAAAAATAATTGTCAGTTCAAAATTCGATTATTTGAAACAGATTTTTTTTTTTTTTCAGGAATTATTTCCGTACAGAGACAGGGGTCTGCTGTCTCTTTTCGAATGCATTTTATTTTCATTCTGTCGTTCGACGGACAATCTCGGATCCGAATAGAACGATCTTAATGGCTGTTCGCGCACGTGATCGGTAAATATTCGCGTTTTGTTCGAAGAATTTTTGTTATTGCCACGTGAATTTGTCGTCAAGCGTGATCTTTGCATTCTCGGTGAAACGACAGGACTGTAACGGTTCGACGTTGAATTTTGCGCATCCACGTTTTTCCGATATTTCATTCGTAAATCGTACGAATTTTCGAAATAATTCGCGTCATTGTTGCGAGACAATGTCGACAATTCGTCGTTCGTCAAATTATTCGCCGGGTTACATTGACGGCCGGGAATTTTTAACGTATCGTCGACTTTGACAAATTTCTTTAACGACGCCACGCTTGCGTCGCGCATTGCGAAAGATTGTTGAGAGGTAAGTGTCGCGCCGCGATTAAGACTTTTGTTGGAATTAATCGTGCTATAGACGGGTGGCGGAAGTGCCGAGTAGCTAACGTACATTGGATGCAATGGCGTGTGGCCAGCCAGACCAAAGTCACCGCCTCCCACAAAGTCAACTGAAATTTCATTTTACAATCCGTCACCATTAGAAATTTCACCATTTTTTTTTTTTTCGATATGTTTTTGCGAAAATATTAAGGATGAATACGTTTTAGACAGTTTTTTGTTTTGACACATTTTAGAATTAGCTTGGAGATTTTTAGAAATTTTCTGGAAAATTTTAGTACATTTTTTTAGAAAATTTTGGAAGTTTTTAGAATGTTTTAGAAAATTTTAGAAGTTTTTAGAATATTTTAGAAGTTTTTGGAAAGTTTTAGAATATTTTAGAAAATTTTAGAAGTTTTTAGAATATTTTAGAAATCTTTTTAAAAAATCTTGGAAAATCTTAGGAATTTTAGAATTTTTTGGAAGGGTTTTAGAAAATTTTCGGTGATTTTAGAAATTTTAGTAGTTGCACTTAGAACATACTGCAATAACGTTATACAAATTTTAGAATTTGTGTTCTGAATATTTCGGAATTTACGTTTTAGATACGTGAGAATTCGTATTTTCGATATTTTAGAATGAGAATTTTAGGTGTTTTAGAATTGATGATTTGTATATTTTAGAATTTTTTTGTTTTGATGGATATATATTAGAATTTAGATTTTAGACGTTTCAAAATTTAGATTTTAGAACTTGACAGTTTCGACATACAGATATTTTAGAAATTTGTCTTCATTCACCGTTTAGTGACTTGCGAAACCGGATATTTTCGAAAATTTTACTATGTATATTTTTCGTCATAGATTGTGGAGTTGAGTTTGTTCTTTTTAGAAACATATTTTCAAGATTTTTCGCTTCAAACATTGTCGAGGCTCGTTGTGCGCACAATGAAAAAAAAAAAATTCATTCGAATTCCCGAGGAAATGAAAAAAAAAATATATCACTAATTTCGGAAATTAATCGTATTGTAAAAAAACCGTTTGTACGATTATCTTTTCTTCGTTTGTTTTTCAATCTACACGACTACGATCCCAAAATGCAACATACGAAAACAAACACATATTGTACGAATTTTTTGTTCGTGTTCGTTATTTTTTTTTTGTTCGTTTTTTTGCAAATTCTGATTTTCGCGAACTAAGCCATTCCTTCCATGCCATTACGAGAGACCGCTATTACACGTTTTTTTGTTCACTAGGTGTCTTGCAAAACTTACCAAAATGGAGGATCAAAGCCACCAATGAAATCGACTGCAACCGACAACTAGCTTAACACTTTTTATCTTTATTTTTATCCTCTAGAATTATAGAAACGAAAATTTTTCTGTTTCCATTCCTTGACCAAAAAATCGCGTGAAATTTTTTTGCAAAGCGCAATAACGGACGAAATTAATTTATCGACGGTGAATTTTATTACGGCATAACTAGCGCGATGATTATTCTCGTTTTTTTTTCTTCACAATTATAGCGCGAAAGTTAAACAGTTTTTTTTTCGTCAGATTTTCTTATTCGGAAGATGAATTATCTGAGGACCAAGCACCCGTGAAATGAAAAGTTACGGAATTGCGGAAATTGTTTATGTTAATAATGACAAAAGAGAATAAGTTCTATGAATTAAAAAAAAAAAATACTCACAGCTATCGTCCTCCTCCAGGAAAACTCGGCTCAAACAGATTCCACCCACGATCGCCATGAGCTACCAGGGAGGAGAAAAGAAAAAAATTGACGTAGAATTTAAAATTCGAACTTTCCGAAAATTAATTATACGTTATTTTAGTAATTTTCATTTATCTTTCATCTCTCACCCCTAATATACATTGCGTCGATGCGTGCATAACCTCAATTATTTCGTAGCTCAGTATGCAATCTGTGACATTGGCCGGACGCGAAGGCCGATAAATTTCCGGCTCGGTTATTTCATTCGCGCTGTTACAGCCCGGTCCATTTGTTTGCCACCATGAAAAACTACCGGTGCCAAAATTCAGGATATCACTGTTCTGGAATTGCAGCCAAAATGGAAAATTTTATTCGGAGCTTTCTAGGATTGTTTTTTTAGAGAAAATTAACGTTTTTAGAAAAACTAAAATATTTATTTATTAAACGTCTAAAATGTATGCTGTTACGATCGATAACATTACTTTTTTTTTTGGTAAATATGGAGCAAAGGGGACCCACTTCCGATTGACTTGCCTTTAATATATGTTGTCTAGGGACCCTTTCTGAACAACTTTTTCCTCTGACACAATTGGGGGTCATATTTATTAAAAAGTTATTAACAAATAAAGTTAATAATTCATATAGCTATTTTCCTTATAGCAGCCAGTCCGAATCATCTTGTCCGTCACATGTGTTGTTAAGAATACCCCCCTGAGTAACATACCAAAAGTTTTATCCGTCCTCATTGTTTGTTAAAAAGTTATTAACAAAAGAAAATTCATAAATAGAATATGAAATACTTGCATGGTGGCCAGTACACGTATGACCAGAGGGGCTGCGGCCCCCCTGCCCCCGCCGCATACCAGCCCTTAGACAAACCAAAAACAACCCAAAACAACCCCAGTAACCTAAAGAAACAAACAGACAAACCCAACAATGAAACAAACCCAAAGCAAACCCAAACGAACAAACCCAACAAACAAATCCAAAACAAACCCAAACCAAAAACCCAAACCCAATAAACAAACAAATCCAAAACAAACCCAAACCAAAAAACCCAAACCCAATAAACAAGCAAATCGAAAACAAACAAAAAACCCAATTAACCTAAACAAACCAAAAACAACCGAAATAATCCAAACAAACAACCCAACTAAACAACTTAACCTAACAACCTGAACGAACAAAACCAACAAACCCAACAAATCCAAAATAAACCCAAACCAAAAACCCAAACCAAAACCCAAACCAAAAACCCAAACCCAAACAACTTAAACAATCTAACTAAACAACGCAACCCAACAAACGAGCCAACATTTATAAAACTTTTTTTGTTAATAACTTTTTAACAAACAATGAGCGACGGATAAAACTTTTTGTATGCTACTCAGAGGTGTATTCGTAACAACAAATGTGAAGGACAAGATGATTAGGACTGGCTGGTATAAGGAAAATAGCTATATGAATTATTAACTTTATTTGTTAATAACTTTTTAATAAATAACGACCCCCAATTGTGTCAGAGGAAAAAGTTGTTCATGACGGGTCCCTACACAACATATATTAAAGGCAAGTCAATCGGAAGTGGGTCCCCTTTGCTCCATATTTACCTTCTTTTTACTATTCTAAAATATCGATATTTCAAAATTCCAATAATTCTACATTTTTTCAATCGAAAGATATTAATTTAAATAAAAGAATATTTTACCTTATCTAAAATACCAACATCGAGGTAAAAGCATATTGCAAATATATTCCATCCCAGCCACAGTGTGTTCCAGACGCAATACTAAAAAACAAAAACAAAAGAATAATAATTATTATTATTTATTATGATAAACAAATGTTGGAATACCGATTGTATTGGAATTTGATTGAAATAGTTTTTTTTTTCTTCCTCAAATTTTACTTTACCGATATGATATATTTAGGTCTGTACTGAAAGGCCCCGAAGAATCCTAGAATGACGAAGATGATATTGAAGAAATTGACCAGTATCGGTGCCCACATAAAACCCAAAAAGTCGAAGACTTGGCGCTCTATGGTGGTTAGCTGTTTGGTTGAAAAAAAAACAAAAACAAAATAAAAAATAAACATAACTAAATATTTCAATAACATTACGATTTTTTTTTTCGTTTAAGGGAGGAAATAGGGTTGGACGGTTGAAAAAATCGATTTTTTTTTTATTTCATAAATTGTTAGTAAAACTATTGAAAAATATGTTCCCAAAATTTTAAATGAAAATTCCGACTCGTTCTATTCTTATAAGCTATTAAGGGAGGAAATAGGGTTAGGACAGCGTTTTCTCAATGATTTTCATGAATTCTTTTATAGTATAAAAAATAAATATAATTTATTGAAACTTTGAGAATATGTTATACATATATTTAAGTATATACTATAAAATTTTTGAAGAATTTCCTTGAAAAACACCGAAGATATTAGCGACCCCATATTGCAGCTCACAATCAGACTCAGCATTTTGCTATTTTTTCAAACGAGTTTTTCTGAAAACGACTTTTTTTTAACTTGCGTACACGCTAGTTTGAAAAGTTTTCAACCAATCGTTTTGAAAATGGGCAGTTACTTTCTTCATAGTATTGCGCTCTATATGAACCTAAAATTGGAATATTATCAATATTTAAAATAATTTTTTTTTTGCCAATAAAGTTGTAAAAAATGGCAAAAAATCATGCTTTTATGTTTTGACCCCTGTAAAAAATTCAATTTTCTATTTTTTTGATAGCATTTAGGTTCATATAGAAGAGACACATATAATAAAAGTAAATTCCAATCTCGTTTGATTTCAGATGAAAATTGCGGCTTCCAGAATGTACGCAAAATGCTGAGTCTGATTGTGACCTGCAATATGGGGTCGCTAATATCTTCGGTGTTTTTCAAGGTAATTTTTCAAAAATTTTATAGTATATACTCAAATATATGTATAAAATATTCTCAAAGTTTCAATAAATTATTTTCATTTTGTATACTATAAAAAAATTCATGAAAATCATTGAGAAAACGCTTTTCTAATCGTATTTCCCCCGTTAATTAAAAGAAGACAATTCGTTGAATTGTTTAATTAATTAAGAATACTGTACTTTCGTATTGAATTTTTTTTCCAATGGAATATTAATTGACTGTTCATTGAGAATTAATTCGTAATTAATTAAATATCCATTTTCTATCAACAGGTAATTAATTTCTTTTTTTTAAACGCTCTTCTTTGGTTTTTTTTCCTTGTTATGGTAGTTTTTTTTTTTTTTTTTTTTTTTTCATTGACACTATATCAACGGATCACGAAGAATTGTACATTCGAATTTACGTCACAATACAAGAGAGTGAAAGATCTTTTTCAATTTATTTCAATTGCCCTATAGTCTAAATACTCTCCGGTTACAATTGATTGTAATATCGTGTACTATATTTATATACGAGAGTTAAGAGCTTTATCCAACGAAACGATTATTCGCTGTACTTGCGAGACCGCGTTCATATGTACTATCTTTTGTACAGGAAGAATTCATGGTGGAGTGAACACGCAAACTATCGTACAATTAGTGGCCTACATTAAGGGGAAAAAAAACTCCGACGGAATTCCTCGAGAACAAAAGGAATAAAAAGTGTTTATAAAAAAAGCTCTCTCTGTCTGTTATTTTTTAATTACTTTTTATCATTCTTGTCTTTCGAAAATTTTCGCGAAAATAGACCAATGTATTTCCTTGAAATGTCAAAAGTTCAATTACAATTATGAAAGAATTATATTTGTCAAAAAAATTGCGGGAAAACAATGTTTTTTTAAAATGTATCCTTCGTAAAATGATTTTTTATCAAAACATTAAGAATATATTTAAAATTGATGTTTCGAAAAAAATAAAAATCCAGTTTAAAATCGTTCGGAGTAAATTTCGTTGTAAAATTATTGGCGACTTGCTAAAATGACGAAAATTCAATTGCAATGAATTTTCGCAATTTCCATCAATTCGACTTTGTGCACAACGACGTTTCGATCGCAAAACATTTTTATTACAAATAATATTACATTGACGATGACTTTTTGGAGTAAATTTTAATTCAAACATTCTCGCTGACTCCAAAACTTGAAAAACAATTGCAACGACCAAACAGCCGTTCAATTTTCACTTCGTTCCTTATTCAGCAATTTTTTTTAACTCCCACAAGCACTTCCAATTCGAGAAAATCATTTTAGCCTTAAGGGCTCGCATATCCCTGCGCGCGCTGAAAACCTCGTAAATTTAAAAAATTATTATAAAGGTTAGACGGTGAAAAAAAAATTGAATCGTTGATTTCACCTTTTTTATTAACTTTTCAACTATAAGAAAAACATTTAAAAAATTTTTTTTTGCACATTAACATTATTTAAGGTAGGAAATAGGGTTAGACTAAAAGAACTATTGAAAAATATGTTCCCAAGTTTTAAATGAAAATTCCCACTCGTTCTATTGTTATAAGCCATTAAGGGAGGAAATAGGATTAGGACAGCGTTTTCTCAATGATTTTCATGAATTTTTTTATAGTATAAAAAATTAATATAATTTATTGAAACTTTAAGAATATTTTATACATATATTTAAGTATATACTATAAAAATGTTATACATATATTTAAGTATATACTATAAAATATTAGCGACCCCATATTGCTTGTTTTTCTTGGTACTATTTTGTCAAACGCGTTTTTCTGAAAACGACTTTTTTTTAACTTGCGTGCACACTAGTTTGAAAAGTTTTCAACGAATCGTTTTGAAAATTGGCAGTTACTTTCTTCATAGTATTGCGCTCTATATGAACCTAAGATCGGAATATTATCATTATGTAAAATAATTTTTGTTTGCAAATTAATTTGTAAAAAATGGCAAAAAATCATACTTTTATGTTTTGACCCCTGTAAAAAATTCAATTTTCTATTTTTTTGATAGCATTTAGGTTCATATAGAAGAGAGACATATAATAAAAGTAAATTCCAACCTCGTTTGATTTCAGATGAAAATTGCGGCTTCCAGAATGTACGCAAAATGCTGAGTCTGATTGTGACCTGCAATATGGGGTCGCTAATATCCCCGGTGTTTTTCAAGAAAATTCTTCAAAAATATTATAGTATATACTTAAATATATGTATAAAATAATCTCAAAGTTTCAATAAATTATCTTCATTTTTTATACTATAAAAAAATTCATGAAAATCATTGAGAAAACGCTGTCCTAACCCAATTTCCCCCCTTAACATTATTTAAACGCGTTTTTCTCGAAACTAAGTTTTTAGACAGTGTCAGCACGATAACTCAGTCAATTTTTAATATTTTTTAACTTTATTTTTAATCCCATACTAAAGTTTGAAAAATTGTAATTTCTTTATTTTAGAAAAAATAAATAAAATTTTACGAAAATTCCACTCCGTTACAAAGTTATAGCAATAAATTTCTTTTTAAATCTTGACAATTATTTTCTCGATAGTCTGACGAGAGGTTTTTTTATTTTTTTGATTAAACAATTTTTCATAAATTATTAAACACTAATTTTGCTTTTCTTTTAAAATTGCATACTAAAGTTTGAAATACTGTAATTTCCTTATTGTTGAAAAATAAATAAAAATACCCTCCGTCAGACTATTACTACTACATTATTTTACTGGAATCTTTTTTATTTTCGCAGATTGGATAATTTTTTATGAAGTTATGATGCCGAAAAGGAGGCGCCATGGTTTTCGCGCAGTAGTTCATTTATACCCATGAAAAATAATGTAAATAATATTGAAAAAAATTTTTTAATTTTTTTTCTTACAGTTGAAAAGCTAATGAAAAATGTGAAATCAACAATTTAATTTTTTTTTCACCATATACCCTTTACAATAATTTTTCAAATTCATTCGAATTTCAGCGCGCGGAGCGGCACGTGCGCCCCTAAATCTTCACTATATCGCTCAACTCAATCACGAAAATGTTACGTAAACCAACCAGGAATCTCACAATTATTTTTAGTATTGTGACTAACAATAACAATAATAATGAAAAAAAAAAAAAAAACAAAAATGAGAAGAAAACAAATTCGTTATTTCATCGCAGTATCAAAAAACCCAAATATACAAATATTTATAAAACGAAAAAGCGAAAAATGTTTGATTTAGAGAAGAAAAAAAAATGTAAATTAAAAAATTCCATATCAATATGTAAACACTTCCGGCTTATCCTTCATCGGTGTACAACCGATAACAGAGATAAAACTATGTGAAAGCACCTGCCGCTAAAATAAAAATAAAAGTGTCAAGAAGAAAAGCGAATTTTTTCGATGTCTCGAACAAGTGAACGAATTTTCGTAATGATAAATGCAAAATTGGGGAAAAAAATGATCGAAAATATATAAATTGTATTTCATCAACAAAACGTGACTCAACACCCACGTACACACACATGCGCGCGCGCTGACTCAAATTTAATTTTCCTAGTAAAAAAAAAGCGCGTAACTAGAACTGGTTATCTCGAGCGCACGTCCGTTCTAGATTTTTTATTATTATTTTTTTTATCCGCTCGAAACACGTTTATTCGCGTGTGTTTTTCCACGCAAAATGTCAACTCACAAGTTGTAGACTGCATATTGTCAGTAGAAAGTGTCTTCTGCTGCAAATTCCCATGTCATTTGGCCGTTCGAAATAGGAAGGCCCTTTTGCTGTTGGGTCTTTCAGCACTTTTTTCCCCTTCTTTCGGTATTCCTCGGATTTTTTTTTGTCTTCTCGTTTGCTCAATGAACTTTTAATTTAAAAAAAAAACCAACTAACAAACTTAAACCGACGCGACGAATTTTACAACGCACACGGTGCATCACACCTTAACGAAGAATTCCCGATGCCGACGCCATCTTTCGTACACTTGTTCATTCCCCCACTGCTCGTCTTGCACTGAAGAGAGTGACATATCCGTTTGGTTTTCACTCTCCGTAACCAAGCAACCCGTACCTCGCTTTTGCCCTCTTTTTCTTCGCTCTATAATGCCTCTTCCTTATTTTTAGCTCTCGCTCTCGCTCCCCTCTTTCCACGCGACGAAACCTAACCTGTTATTCCGCACCTGCGCTCTTCGCTATATATCCTCGTGTGACGAGTATTTGCGCATGCGCCAATGACGCCCACGCACTCTCGCGCGTAGGAAAAATTGGCGCGTAAATTTAAAATTTACCCCACACCCAACGAAGTTTTTCGCGGTCAATGTTATAAAAAGTATCGGAAATTAATGAAATACCGGTTATTTGTTTTAACTGGAGAAAATAGAGAATGTAACGTGGGGAAATTGATGAAATTTAAAAAACTCGGGACAACTCGTAAGTCTCACTCGCGCGCCTGTCCGTTATTCCGCACCTGCGCTCGTCGAACAACCCGAAGAGCGCAGGTCTCGCGCATGCGTCAATCATCCATCCACCCCACCCGAATACTTCGGTGAATAATGGCGGGAAAATTTGAAATTTACTTTAACCGTAGAGAAGTTTTCGCACACTATACCCAATCGCCATTGCCATTTTTTTTTTTGAGGTTACGTTCGAAGCTAAGTTCAAACTGAAATTCAAGCTTAAGCTTTACACCGAGCCTAACCGGATAAAAATCCTGATATCCTTTTATTTCTCGTCGTAGGCGTTCAATTTTTTTTCTCCACCCGTCTGAAGTCTCTCGACCAGCAGTCGACTGCCTTCACTCTCAAATTTCATACTACAACGCCGTGACACAAGATGTTTCTTTAAAAGTGCCAAACCGTTGAGGCAATTAGAAATATAAATTCCAAAAGTATGAAAAGTATTTTGATTATTGCACGTTGAAGGAGAGAGAGAATAATAAGTTGACGAAAATTCTAAACAAAATGTCAATCGTCCGCGGCAACGATCAAAGTGTTTTTTGAAGAACGAGAAAAATAACAGTAAAGTAAAAAAAAGGACAATTATGAAAATCCAACCTCGAGGGAGTGAGGTGCGACGAAATTAACGGACAATTTTCTCAACGTTTTTCAACATTTTTCTTCGCTACATTTGCTATCCGTGCTTTTGGAGCGCTTGTGTACTGAGTAGTGTGTTCGAAGACAAGAGGACAAACTCCGATGGTACGAAATTCATTTCTATCGTTGTACACAATTCAATCAACAAGTCAATTTTGAATAAAAATTTTCAATTCAAATTAAAAAAAAAAACCACAAAATATCTGTTGACCACGATTTAGTGCACGTTCATCGATCACTTACCAATGAAAATGATAATCGACTCGGCGATAATACGAGACTCATTTACGACCGTGGTGACGGCAAAAGCATCGACATTGTCGCCAGAAGAAAATCTTGTGGCGGACGCAAGCGTTCGCCGGATAAGTATATGGTTACCGGCAGTGGTAAAAACGCTCGTGTTGCCACTAACAAACGAGGCCGAAAACAGCGTAAAAATAATTCCACGGGCTATTATAAGAAAGGTTAAAAATATTTTAACGTAAACAAATTTTAAGTTATACCAAACAGTAATTACTACTTTTTCTTCATTAAAAATCAATGTATCGATATACCGATAAATCGATAAATCAATAAATCAATATTTCAATATTTCAATACAGCAATATATCAATATATCAATATTTCAATATTTCAATACAGCAATATATCAATATTTCAATATTTCAATATATCAATATATCAATATATCAATATATCAATATATCAATATATCAATATATCAATATATCAATATATCAATATATCAATATATCAATATATCAATATATCAATACATCAATATATCAATATATCAATATATCAATACATCAATACATCAATATATCAATATATCAATATATCAATATATCAATACATCAATATATCAATACATCAATATATCAATATATCAATATATCAATATATCAATATATCAATATATCAATATATCAATATATCAATATATCAATATATCAATATATCAATATATCAATATATCAATATATCAATATAACAATATATCAATATATCAATATATCAATATATCAATATATCAATATATCAATATATCAATATATTAATATATCAATATATCAATATATCAATGTATCAATGTATCAATGTATCAATGTATCAATGTATCAATGTATCAATGTATCAATGTATCAATGTATCAATATATCAATATATCAATATATCAATATATCAATATATCAATATATCAATATATCAATATATCAATATATCAATATATCAATATATCAATATATCAATATATCAATATATCAATATATCAATATATCAATATATCAATATATCAATATATCAATATATCAATATATCAATATATCAATATATCAATATATCAATATATCAATATATCAATATATCAATATATCAATATATCAATATATCAATATATCGATATATTTGCTAAATCGAAATGAAAAAAATCACATTTACTTTTATTTTTTGTTTGTTTTTCAGGCACGGCTCTTCTAAGATCAGCTGAGGGCACGTTTCGCGTGCACAAAATATACGGCGATGGAAATTGCATGTTCCGCGCTGTTAGTTACATACTGTGGGGCAACGAGGACGAACACAGAGCTCTTCGCACCCTCGTTAGTATAATCATTTTTTTCAATATTAATTATTCAAAAATCGACAAAATAAAAATAACTTATAGATAAATAATAAAAAAATAAATAAGGTGTGAACAAAATTTGTGAGCTTTCGAAAAAAAAAGACTCTTGGATTCGTGTCCGGAGAACGAAAAAAACATCAACGCAGTGTTCCAAAAGAAATTTGGTGCAGTTCGTTTCTTATTTCGCGACAGCCAATTTACGAGCGTATGAAGGTCCAACATTTTTAGGTTTAAAAAAAAAAAACGTAGTGAAAAAAAATTTGTTTTCCCTCTTTCCGCCGACTCAACGTGTTGGAAGATCTTTTGGGAACGGAAATGTCCCGCTGATTGCGAACCTTGTCGAGTTTTTACGCGACAACTCGAAAATTCGATGTCAAAATAATAAAAAAATAATAATATCACGATAAAAATAATGGAAAAAAAATGATTTTTCTTTTCATCAACAACCAACAGGTGACGCGACACATACAAAATCATTGGCGGGAATACGGACCGTTCGTGATTGCCGAATGGAACATAACGAGTCCCGGGGATTATCACGATTTTATGATTTCCGAGGGTGTTTTCGCGACCGAGCTCGAGTGTACGGTTGCCACAAAATTGCACAAAATGAATTTGTCAATATACCGAGAGACAAACGATCGTGGCGACGTCAAGAGGGTTTTTTATAATCGCGTAAACGGCAGTTACGATACGGCAAGATTGTTGTTCAGCGGACGTTCGGACAGCGGTCATTACGACGTACTCTATTTCGATCCTTGAAAGGAAAAATAAATACAAAACAACGTCTGCTTTGTCCTATACAGGAAAAAATCAAAATGACGATGAAGGAATTTGGGAAAAACAAATGTTTTTTTTTGTTCTCTTACGACTATTTTTACGTAAATTTGTACACTTTATTTAATTGGAATAAAAACATACATTATCGATACATTTAATAATGATAATAAATAACTAGTCTTGATTTTTGTACATAACAAAATGAGTGTATAGAACGTTTCGTAGCAACTCGACGTATGTGACCATTTTTTATATGTTCGAAATTGGAATGAAAAAAAAACAAACATTTAAGGGCTCACATACCCCTGAAGATTTCAAAAAATCAATTTTTTTTTACATATTTTTATTCTTTATAGATTTAAGAATTTTTCGAAATAAACAACTTTTAAGAAAATTCCATTCCGTTACAAAGTTATGGCGATAAACGTGACCGGACATCGGGTTGGAACGGCTACCTACCGGAAACTTTAAGGGGGGAAATGGGGTTAGACGGTTCAAAAAAGCGATTTTTTTTAAATTTCATAAATTGTTAGTAAAACTATTGAAAAATATGTTCCGAAAATTTTAAATGAAAATTCCGACTCGTTCTATTGTTATAAGCCATTAAGGGAGAAAATAGGGTTAGGACAGCGTTTTCTCAATGATTTTCATGAATTTTTTTATAGTATAAAAAATGAATATAATTTATTGAAACTTTGAGAATATTTTATACATACATTTAAGTATATACTATAAAATTTTTGAAGAATTTTCTTGAAAAACACCGCAGATATTAGCGACCCCATATTGCAAGTCACAATCGGACTCAGCATTTTGCTATTTTTTCAAACGCGTTTTTCTGAAAACGACTTTTTTTTAACTTGCGTACACGCTAGTTTGAAAAGTTTTCAACCAATCGTTTTGAAAATTGGCAGTTACTTTCTTCATAGTATTGCGCTCTACATGAACCTAAAATTGGAATATTATCATTATTTAAAATAATTTTTTTTTTCAAATAAAATTGTAAAAAATGGCAAAAAATCATGCTTTTTTGTTTTGACCCCTGTAAAAAATTCAATTTTCTATTTTTTTGATAGCATTTAGGTTCATATAGAAGAGAGACATATAATAAAAGTAAATTCCAACCTCGTTTGATTTCAGATGAAAATTGCGGCTTCCAGAATGTACGCAAAATGCTGAGTCTGATTGTGACCTGCAATATGGGCTCGCTAATATCTTCGGTGTTTTTCAAGGAAATTCTTCAAAAATTTTATAGTATATACTTAAATATATGTATAAAATATTCTCAAAGTTTCAATAAATTATATTCATTTTTTATACTATGAAAAAATTCATGAAAATCATTGAGAAAACGCTGTCCTGACCCTATTTCCCCCGTTTTAAATGCGTTTTTCTCGAAACTATATTTTTAGACAGTATAAGCACGGTAACTCAGTCAATTTTTAACATTTTTCGAATTTTTGTTTTTTGTAAATCTTGATAATTATTTTCTCTATAGTCTGACGAGATTTTTTAAATTCTTTCGTTGGACAATTTTTTATAAATTATCAAACACTAATTTTTTTTTTTAAATTGCATATTGAAGTTTAAAATACTGTAATTTCTTTATTTTTGAAATAAAAAACAAAATTTCCTCCGTCAGACTATTACTACTGTATTATTTTACTCGATTCTTTTTTATTTTTGCAGATTGGATAATTTTTGGTCTAGTTATGATGTCGACAAGGAGGCGCCATGGTTTTATCAATAGTCCATCTATACCCGTAAAAAATCATGTTAATATTTAAAAAAAAAAAATTTACATTTTTTTTCTCATAGTTGAAAAGTTAATAAAAAATGTGAAATCAACAATTTAATTTTTTTTTCACCACATAACCTTTATAATAATTTTTCAAATTTACTCGGCTTTCAGGGCGCACAGCGGTGTGAGCCCCTAAAATGAATTTGGCATTTAATTAAATATCGTTTTTTGCTGCGAAAAATATTTTTTAATTACGTCGATTTTTTCTTTTACGAATTGAACGAAGGTGGTGTTATTTCAGCACGCGAAAAGCAAAACTATGAAAAACGATTGTCGGTAAGTAATTTTGAAAAATTGTTACTATTTACTTTTTGTAATTTTTCTATGACTGATTTTTTTTTTGGTACATCCATCGTTTTTTTTCGATCGATTGCACGCGACGTATGAAAAAGTAATTCGCGTATAACGGTCGAGTCGATATTTACAACAACAACAAAATGTCTTCGCTAATGTTTGAAAAAATGAACAACGATATGCGTCAGTGTTTTTTTTTTCGTTTTTTCAGTCTGAATAATCGCAGCCTTGATTGTACAACCATCTTGTGATCGTCGTTATTCCCGCGTGAATCGCACAGCTGAAAGTTAAACCGATAATTTAAACAATTTTGACGAAAAAAAAAACAATTATATTCACGTTTTTGTTGAGGTGACGAAAAATTTTTATAAAATAAAAATGCTTACCTCATTTTATAGAGCATTGTCGAGCACCAGCTCGCACTTAAAGTGCCACGATCTCTTCTTACAGCTTGGACAACGTCTCTGGCGATTTGTTCCTCGCTCTGCTTCAGCAATCTTTAATATAAATTCATTTATTTGTAACGATCGACTATTTTTATCGATTCCATCGATAAATCCATTTACGGGCTCACATGCCCCTGAAATTTTCAAAAAATCAATTTCTTTTTTGCCCATTTTTATTCTTTATACTTTTAAGAATTTTGCAAAAAAAAACTTTTATGAAAATTCCACTCCGTTACAAAGTTATAGCAATAAATTTAAATTTTTTCAATTTTTTGGTTGAACAATTTTTCATAAATTATTAAACACTAATTTTGTTTTCTTTTTAAATTGCATACTAAAGTTTGAAATACTGTAATTTCCTTATTGTTGAAAAAAATAAATAAAAATTCCCACCGTCAGACTATTACTACTACATTATTTTACTAGATTCTTTTTTATTTCCGCAGATTCGGTCAATTTCGGTGAAGTTATGATGTCGACAAGGAGGCGCCATGGTTTTTGTCAGTAGTTCATTTATACCCGTAAAGAATAATGTTAACATTTGAAAAAAAAACATTTCTTATTTTTCTCAATATAGTTGAAAAGTTAAAAAATGTGACATCAACAATTTAATTGTTTTTTCACCATATAACCTTTATAATAATTTTTTAAACTTACTCAGCGCCAGCGGTAAGTGAGCCCTTGCATATATACATCGATTTATTATTTGTTAAACGAATATATTATCGTGGAAATTAATGCTCGAAGATTAATTGACGATATCAAATGCAATTTTATCGTACGTATTTATACGGACCTGGGATCGGCTTTTGGCGCAACCGTAATGAAATTGAGATTACTATTTCGGCCACCAAACTCTTGACCCAAACTCTCCATAAGACCTGCAAAATAAAAATAAAATAATTTCCACGCAGTTAACAAACAACAACAACAACAAATCATGAATATATTATGAAATGAAAAAAGAAACGATTGTTTCACCTTCATTTCATATTATCATTAAGGTTAACTTAATTATCGAATGTTGTGTAAATTAAATTATCACAAAAATAAAACAATATACCGGCAATAGCTGCTCTTGAGCCCGCGTAAGCATCCTCCTTTGACGAGGTCGGTGTGACCCCGACAATATGCGCTCTTTCGTGTTTCAACAATGACGGTAGAAAGGCAAGCACCGTCTAAATTCGATAAACAACCGAACGAGAACTTAAACGATAGCATTAACAATTTTTAATATTGAAAAAAAAATGTTTATATCTTTTTACAAAATAAGAAATATAAAAATGAAAAATATAATAAAAACTTGATAATAATAGTCTAAAAATTCAAAAAATATAATTAAATCACTACTGACCCAATAATGACTCATTAGTGTCGTGTTGACAGTGTCAAATATATCCTGTCCCGTTTGTCCAGCGCACGTAACGAGAACGTCGATTCGTCCAATATCATTGTTTATCCTCTTTGCGAGTTCTTTTATCGCATTACGATCCCAAAGATCGCACGCGTGATAGCGAGTTCGAGCCATCAATTGTCCCGATTGAGAATTTTCGTCCCGATGCACGGGACCAATTTTCACGATTCTCGGATAATCGAGAGCGAGCTCGTTGGTCGTCTTTTCGAAAATTTCCTTCTCACCGTCGACCCGCAAAATTGTACAACCGTTGCGTGCAAATTCATCGGCCATTGACCTTCCCAAGTTCGAGGTTGCGCCTGTCACCTGGAAATATTTCCATATTTTGGAAATATATGTCAATTATGATTTTGGGCTTTGGTACATTTTTTTTCAATTCTATAAAAATAAATTCAAAAATCAATTTCAAGATCAATTTTAAGATCAATTTCAAGATCAATTTCAAGATCAATTTCAAGATCAATTTCAAGATCAATTTCAAGATCAATTTCAAGATCAATTTCAAGATTAATTTCAAGATCAATTTCAAGATCAATTTCAAGATCAATTTCAAGATCAATTTCAAGATCAATTTCAAGATCAATTTCAAGATCAATTTCAAGATCAATTTCAAGATCAATTTCAAGATCAATTTCAAGATCAATTTCAAGATCAATTTCAAGATCAATTTCAAGATCAATTTCAAGATCAATTTCAAGATCAATTTCAAGATCAATTTCAAGATCAATTTCAAGATCAATTTCAAGATCAATTTCAAGATCAATTTCAAGATCAATTTCAAGATCAATTTCAAGATCAATTTCAAGATCAATTTCAAGATCAATTTCAAGATCAATTTCAAGATCAATTTCAAGATCAATTTCAAGATCAATTTCAAGATCAATTTCAAGATCAATTTCAAGATCAATTTCAAGATCAATTTTAAGATCTATTGCAAATTTAATTCTAAGATCTATTGCAAAATTAATTTCAAGATCAATTTCACAATAAATTTCAAGATCAATTTCAAAATAAATTTCAAGATCAATTTCAAGATCAATTTTAAGGTCAATTTCAAAATCAATTTCAAAATTAATTTTAAGATCAGTGGAAAATTAATTTTAAGATCAATTTCAAAATAAAGTTCAAGATTTCAAGATCAATTTCAAGATCAATTTAAAAATTAATTTCAAGATTAAAAATGTTGATAAATATTGATTATTTTCTTTTATTAGCTGAAAAAAACTCACCAAAACCACGTTACCGGTAAGATCCCTCGGTGGTTTCGGTAGAATTGACTTAACCAGGGCTAAAATTGCGAACGAACCGGAGAGAGCAGCGCCGATGAAAAATTCCGCGAATAGATACAGCCAAACGACAGACGATGGACTATCAATTCTCGGACTTGAAACCAAAACCTCCTGTCGAATCGGTACCATCGTCCCTGTGATACGGAAAAAAAAGAACAAAAAAGAAATTACCTAACGATCGTCAACAAAAAATTGCCACCCCAAATGATTATTAATAATATCAATAAAATTTAATTGATTACGATTTATTAGATCGATAATATATTTTTTTAAATGACGAAAAAAATTATTTGATAATTGAATTTGGTTTGAATTTAAATGAAGATATTAATAACAATTATACAAAAAACAACGCTATAATTAAATATTTTTTTTAGTAATTAAATGCTCGAATGTTTTTATCAACGAATTATTTCAATTTTTTAATTTTTTTACTTCCACACCCACAGGCGAAAGTACAATTTACACAAATGGCTCCGGTTTCACGTGGCACTACAATATAAGACGTTGCGTAACCACTGTAATAAAAATAATATTGAAAGAAAAAATATATTTAAAAAAATCACAAGGGATTATTGATCGTCAATTCGCGAGACTGCATGCTGGCCAATTACTTTCTCGATGAAATGCACGCTCGAAACGAAAACGACAGTTAAAAGTACCAAGCGAGAACTTCACGCTTCGATGCAGGGAATTATACGGAGGTTCGAAAGAAAAATACGAATAGTCACGTGTAACGCGAGTACAATGAAAATTTAATGCCTGTACACCAGCAGCAATTATTCTTACAAAAAAAAAACTGTGAAACAAAAAACTAAAAAAAAAAACTAAAATGAAAATTTATTTCCGGATCTTTAAGCATTTTCACATTAAGTTTTTGAGTTTTCGACGAAAAGTCTCGTTACATTGTAATCAGCGGAAAATTTCCGATCGAATAGAACGTTCAAAAGTTGTGAAGAAAGAAAAAAAAATTCCCTTCATTTCCTCACTTTTTCGAAAACGCCAAAATATCGAATTTTCAAATGGCCCTAACTCGGCCACTGTTTCACCGATTTTGTCTTATAGGGAGACTTTTGAAAACGTCGCGGATAGATTTAGAGAATGCTTTTTAATTCATCCCGCTATCTGAATTTTGTGTATTGGAAAAAGCCCTTTGAAAATCCGCGAAACGTTGCCCAAAGGCGACGCGAAAATGCGAGGAAATCGAGTGTTCGAAATGTGAAGATTTCTAAAAAATTGAAAAAACATCGCAACTCAATGAAACAAGTCGCATTTTTTAGCTTAAGAGGAGAAATGGGGTTAGACGGTTAAAAAAATCGATTTTTTTTTATTTCATATATTGTTAGTAAAACTATTGAAAAATATGTTCCCAAAATTTTAAATGAAAATTCCGACTCGTTCTATTGTTATAAGCCATTAAAGGGGGAAATAGGGTTAGGACAGCGTTTTCTCAATAATTTTCATGAATTTTTTTATAGTACAAAAAATGAATATAATTTATTGAAACTTTGAGAATATTTTATACATATATCTAAGTATATACTATAAAATTTTTGAAGAATTTTCTTGAAAAACACCGCAGATATTAGCGACCCCATATTGCAGGTCACAATCAGACTCAGCATTTTGCTATTTTTTCAAACGAGTTTTTCTGAAAACGACTTTTTTCGAAATTGCGTACACGCTAGTTTGAAAAGTTTTCGACCAATCGTTTTGAAAATTGGCAGTTACTTTCTTCATAGTATTGCGCTCTATATGAACGTAAAATCGGAATATTATCATTATTTAAAATAATTTTTTTTTGCAAATAAAGTTGTAAAAAACGGCAAAAAATCATGCTTTGTTGTTTTGACCCCTGTAAAAAATTCAATTTTCAATTTTTTTGATAGCATTTAGGTTCATATAGAAGAGAGACATATAATAAACGTAAATTCCAACCTCGTTTGATTTTAGATGAAAATTGCGGCTTCGAGAATGTACGCAAAATGCTGAGTCTGATTGTGACCTGTAATATGGGGTCGCTAATATCTGCGGTGTTTTTCAAGGAACTTCTTCAAAAATTTTATAGTATATACTTAAATATATGTATAAAATATTCTCAAAGTTTCAATAAATTATATTCATTTTTTATACTATAAAAAAATTCATAAAAATCATTGAGAAAACGCTGTCCTAACCCTATTTCCCCCCTTAAACCGTTACGAAGAAAATGAGCACAGAGCGGAGTCTCGACGGCATCGTAAAACAAAAATACAGCGATTTCAGTGAACCAATGCCGTTTTTTTTTTTTTTTTTTTTCGTATAAATGAAAAAAAAACCTTGCTGAATTTTTCTTCTGAGATTCGTTCCGAGTCTTTTACGGACCATACACAACACCAAGAGTCTTTTTAACGAAACAAAAAGTTTCCATATTGTTTTTTATCAGAAAAATTCTAAACAGCAAAATAATTAAAACGAGCAATTCTACAAGAAAACAAGAACAGAAAATGATATCCTCCTTGATGCTTTGTATCAGTTTCGTTTTTTTTTTACTTCCAACGAATGAATATATTTCCAGACGGTTGAAAACCAGTTTTTTACTTATAACAAAGTCTTTAATAGCAATATTTTTTTTCCTACCCTCTCGACACGAGACAAATCGTCGGGGATAACAAAATGGACTGCAAAAAATAGCCTCTCGATTTTCTTGCCTATCGAGCTCGATCAAAAAAAAATTGCAATCAGGAAATAATTACGTCTGCTGGCGAAAAAAAGCCTGCAAGAATTTTCGATTTGGGATTTCGAATCGATCGACCCCAAATCGATTTTATGAAAAACAAAAAAAAAAAATCTCACTAAATTCAATTGAACGATGGTCAGGAGACCATCGTTCAATTATATCCTATTTAACTTGGAAAATTTTAATGGAATTTGACGAAATCTGCAAAAATTAATAACTGAAAATTCAAAAATTTTATTAAACCCTCTCAATGGACTTTCGCGAAATTTCGTGTCGAACATTTTTTTAAATGATACTCTATTTATGTAAAAACAATTAGGTTCGCCTAAAAAATTGCCGAAGCCAGAACTGTCAGTAAAGATTTTTGAAATAAATTAAAAAAAAAATACAAAAAAATCTCAGACTCAACAATTAATTAATTATGACATTTGAAATTCTATCGTTTTACCTGCGTGTTAAAACTGTTCAGGTATTCCATCATTGTTTTGTATCACCGTAAAAATATTCAAGTCTCGAACGTTGGACTTCAAGGTCAATAAAGTGGGGGGAAAAAAAAATCTTCCGCTCGCGGTTGTAATAACATCTCGCACGTAACGTTGACTGGTCGTGGGGAAGAAAAAAATAAACAACAACAAGACTGTAACAATTATTTGATTTGAGTCATTTTATGGGAACTCAAAATTTTTTTGGGAACTTCTGACATCGCCCAATTTTGCTTGTGTCACTTATATGGGACATTCAATGTAAAATCAAAATTAAAAAATGAAAAGTGTAAAACAGAATTTTTTTGAGCCATTAAAAATTGTGATTTTTTTTACTTCATTCCCACACTCGCATCCTCGAGTTTAGCGAATCGGGAATATCTCGAGGAAATTTTTTAAAGCGTTTTTTGACCAATTTTTTTTAACTTACTCTTCGGCCAAAAAAAATAAAGACCGGGATGTGTGTATTTCGAAAATTTTCCAATGTGCACACGAGAATTAGGGAAGTAAATATTTAAAAAAAAAAAAAATGAATTATTGCCCAAATGGTAAACTTTCACCAAAGGAGATAAGAGAACGGATGTGTCAAATCTTAGCTCTACTTTTGTCGATCACTCGAGCCTAAAACCACACTGAAATCACCGTAAGGGGGAAAATAGAGTTAGACGGTTCAAAAAATCGATTTTTTTTAATTTCATTAATTGTTAGTAAAACTATTGAAAAATATGTTCCCAAAATTTCAAATGAAAATTCCGACTCGTTCTATTGTTATAAGCCATTAAGGGGGGGGGGGGGGGGGGAAATAGGGTTAGGACAGCATTTTCTCAATGATTTTCAAGAATTTTTTTATAGTATAAAAAATGAATATAATTTATTGAAAGTTTGACAATATTTAATAGGCATTAATAGCGAAAAAAAAAAAAAAAAAATTAGTAAACGTACAAAAGATTGAGAGAAGTGAAAAAAAAAAGTCTCTTTGAAAAAAGCACATAACGAATATTGACAATTTAGAATTATTGCTGACGTGATAATTCGACGAGGAGAATGATTCGGAAAAATGTCTACGTTAATTGCAATCTCACACAAATTACCAAAAATATTTTTCTTTTTTTTTTTTTTCTATATCAGATCGTGAAAAATTGTATGTTAACAATTAAATTGCAATCGACGGTCTATCTGGTCTAGTATTGTTTTGTAAATGAACCACTTTTAAATATCATTTTATTTTATTTACTCGAAGAATTGTAAATTGAAAAAAAAAATTACATTCTTTTTCAATTACATTTTTCAAATACCATTTAATTTTATTCAATTCAAGGAATTGTGAATTTCTTTAAGAAAAAATTAAAATAAAATATTTATCATTTTTGGCTAGATTGCGAAAAAAAAAAACATCAACAAGGATTTTCCCCGTTGATGGTCAAGAGTCAAGGACAACAACCTCCGCAAAGCGATACGTAGGAAAAAAAATCCTCGTGGCACGAATGACGCACGTTACATGCTATTTTTTTTTTTCACTTGTTTATACAATTTTGTCTTCCGGTACGGAGCAACGAGAAAAAAAAAGACATTAATAACACGAAAAAATTAAGATTTACTTTGACTGTAACGAAAACTTCCATGTCGACGGGAAACGAATTTCGTGGCGAATGGCTTGATTCGAGCAATTAACTCGTCACGATCAATTACTCGTAATTATTTTTCTAATAATTTTCCTAATTAGCTCGCGCTCGATTAATATTTTATTTATTTTTCCTTTTTTTCGCATCTTCGCATTAAATTGTTGTGCAATTGGGTAATCAGTGAAAAATTTTTCAATCGAGTCAACGACTTGGAACGCAGTGAAGAGGTGAAAAACAAAAGTCCACTTTTGTCCTCACACTTTACAGAGACGTGGTAAAAATATTAGAATTTCAAATTGCCATAACTCCGCTCTCGTCTGTCCGACTGAGATGGATAGGAGGGATTTTTTAAAAAGTCCACGAACGGACTTAGAATACTTATTTGTCGATACGGTCGTTGGAAGGATGATTTTTTTCGGCAGCCTTTAAGGGAGGAGATAGGGTTAGACGGTTCAAAAAATCGATTTTTTTTTTATTTCATAAATTGTTAGTAAAACTATTGAAAAATATGTTCCCAAAATTTTAAATGAAAATTCCGACTCGTTCTATTGTTATAAGCCATTAAAGGAGGAAATAGGGTTAGGACAGCGTTTTCTCGATGATTTTCATGAATTTTTTTATGGTATAAAAAATGAATATAATTTATTGAAACTTTAAGAATATTTTGTACATATATTTAAGTATATACTATAAAATTTTTGAAGAATTTTCTTGAAAAACATCGCAGATATTAGCGACCCCATATTGCAGGTCACAATCAGACTCAGCATTTTGCGTTTTTTCAAACGCGTTTTTCTGAAAACGACTTTTTTTTAACTTGCGTACACGCTAGTTTGAAAAGTTTTCAACGAATCGTTTTGAAAATTGGCACTTACTTTCTTCATAGTATTGCGCTCTATGTGAACCTAAATTTGGAATATTATCATTATTTGAAATAATTTTTTTTTTGCAAATAAAGTTGTAAAAAATGGCAAAAAATCATGCTTTTTTGTTTTGACCCCTGTAAAAAATTCAATTTTCTATTTTTTTGATGGCATTTAGGTTCACATAGAAGAGAGACATATAATAAAAGTAAATGCCAACCTCGTTTGATTTCAGATGAAAATTGCGGCTTCCAGAATGTACGCAAAATGCTGAGTCTGATTGTGATCTGCAATATGGGGTCGCTAATATTTTCGGTGTTTTTCAAGGAAATTCTTCAAAAATTTTATAGTATATACTCAAATATATGTATAAAATATTCTCAAAGTTTCAATAAATTATATTCATTTTTTATACCATAAAAAAATTCATGAAAATCATTGAGAAAACGCTGTCCTGACCCTATTTCCCCCCTTAATAGGCTGACGAAACGGAAATAATGACTAGCGGAGGCAAAAAAATGTATGTTTTTGTTGCTAGCCCTTGAAATTTATTTTAATGGCTAAAATTAATGTCAAAATCGAAAAAAAAAACAAATATTTCGAACAATAAAAAAAGCAAAATCATGAAAAATACAGATAAAATAATTCGATAATGACAATTGTAGCAATTGAATAATTTCAAATTTTCCCAGCTACTTAAGGGACATTGTTTGCAATTTCTTGAAAATAGAATAAAAACATTCCAACAAGAAATGTGGAACGTTTGTCGAGAAAAAAAAACAAGCGAGATTAATATTTTTTTTACCTTCGTTTAGTAAGCTGACGCTCGATTCAAAAAGGTGGCGAACGCTTAGAAGTGAACTGTTGGAGAACGAAAATTCGACGAAAAAATTGTCACAATTCTAAAAATGTTGCACCACAATTTTATTATTACGGTAAAATTTAATTGAATAAATAACACAAATTATTATTTAATTCGCAATAAAGTAAAGTAAATTTTGTCTACTTCGTCTCTGATTACACTAAAATCAATTGATCAATTGATTTAATTAATTATTTAAAAACAGCACGAATTCCTTTTTTTTTCTAATTATCGTTCGATTTTTATTAATTCATAAAATAGGACCATTGAAATTTCGTCCCTAATCCCGAGTGCGACGAGTTTTAACGATTTTTTTTTTCGTGATCGTCGATCATCGCTCGAGAGCGGAGAGGCGCTGGTATGACATCGCGAAACGCACGGAAATCACTGAATCTCGAGATATCCGAGAGTTTCAAAGCAGCCTCACGGCTCGGCTCGAATCTCTGGACAGGTTATAACTGCATTGGTCGGACGTTTTATGCAAAATTCCTCTAGTCTCGTGAAAATACAAAAATAATGTATGGGGCCTTTGATGCAAAATCGACATTCAAACTTTTATGTATTATTTCATTTATTTATTAAGTATTTTTTAATCACTTAATTACGCGAGGAAACAACAAAATAACACGATTATCAGAGCATATAGGGAATTTCATGTGAAATCTAACTTTTTTTTTCTAAATAACAGAAAAATAATGTATGGGGCCTTTGATGCAAAATCGACATTCAAACTTTTATGTATTATTTCATTTATTTATTAAGTATTTTTTAATCACTTAATTACGCGAGGAAACAACAAAATAACACGATTATGAGAGCATATAGGAAATTTAATGTAAAATAGAACTTTTTTTTTCTAAATAACAGAAAAATAAGGTACGGGGCCTTTGATGCAAAATCGACATTCAAACTTTTATGTATTATTTCATTTATTTATTAAGTATATTTAAATCACTTAATTACGCGAGGAAACAACAAAATAACACGATTATCAGAGCATATAGGGAATTTTATGTGAAATCGAACTTTTTTTTTCTAAATAACAGAAAAATAATGTATGGGGCCTTTGATGCAAAATCGACATTCAAACTTTTATGTATTATTTCATTTATTTATTAAGTATTTTTTAATCACTTAATTACGCGAGGAAACAACAAAATAACACGATTATCAGAGCATATAGGGAATTCCATGTAAAATCGAGCCTTTATCTAAATAGCAAAAAAAATCTCACCCGAATGTCAGCTCGACGAAACATCAAGCCCAAAAGTCCCGGGTTACCAAAAATGGTACGCTCAAAGTACCATTTCGTGGGCAGTGAGCAGCAGTAGTTTTTTTTTTACTACCGTAACAATAGCCGCGCGATTGGCAATCAAATGGTTAATGGATGAATAATGGTACCTCGGAGGTACCTTAAGGGCTCACGTACCGCGGCGCGCGCTGAAAACCCGAGTAAATTTGCAAAATTATTATAAATGTTATACGGTGAAAAAAAAAATTTAATTCTTGATTTCACATTTTTTTTTAACCTTTTAACCATAGGGAAAAAAAATTAAAAAAAATTTTTTTCCCATATTAACGTTATCTCTTACGGTTATAAATGGTCTACTGACGAAAACCATAGCGCCTCCTTGTCGACGTCATGAATTCACCAAAAATTATTCAATGTGCAAAAAAAAAAGGAAATCTAGTAAAACAATGTCGTAACAATAGTCTGACGGAAGGAGTTATTTTTTCGATAAATATGGAGCAAAGGGGAACCACTTCCGATTGACTTGCCTTTAATATATGTTGTGTAGGGACCCTTACTGAACAACCTTTTACCTCTGACACAATTGGCGGTCGTTATTTATTAAAAAGTTATTAACAAATAAAGTTAATAATTCATACAGCTATTTTCCTTATACCAGCCAGTCCTAATCATCTTGTCCTTCACATTTGTCGTTACGAATACACCCCTGAGTAGCATACAAAAAGTTTTATCCGTCGCTCATTGTTTGTTAAAAAGTTATTAACAAAAAAAGTTTCATAAATCAAACATGAACTACTTGCTCTAGTGTATGGTGAACAGCACACGCATGAGAGTGGGGGCTGCGCCCCCCTGCAATCCTCCACTCACCGGCCCAAAGACGAACCAAAAACCACCCAAAAACAATCCAAAAAAAACCCAAAAACAACGCAAACAAACATATAAACAAACAATTATTTGTTTTATTCATTATTTATATTATGAAGCGGATACATGGTACTCATAATGTCGAAGAAACTGTCGATACGCTGGGTTTGGGTATTGGGTTTGGGTTTTTGGTTTGGGTTTTTGGTTTGGGTTTTTGGTTTGGGTTTATGGTTTGGGTTTTTGCTTTGGGTTTTTGGTTTGGGTTTTTGGTTTGGGTTTTTGGTTTGGGTTTTTGGTTTGGGTTTTTGGTTTGGCTTTTTGGTTTGGGTTTTTGGTTTGGGTTTTTGGTTTGGGTTTGTTGGGTTTGTTCGTTTAGGTTGTTTAGTTGGGTTGTTTGTTTGTATTATTTCGGTTGTTTTTGGTTTGTTTAGGTTATTTGGGTTTTTTGTTTGTTTTGAATTTGTTTGTTTATTGGGTTTGGGTTTTTGGTTTGGGCTTGTTTTGGATTTGTTGGTTTGGGTTTTGGATTTGTTTTGGGTTTGTTTGTTTGTTGGGTTTGTCTGTCTGTTTCTTTAGGTTACTGGGGTTGTTTTGGACTGTTTTTGGTTTGTCTATGGGCTGGTATGCGGCGGAGGCAGGGGGGCCGCAGGCCCTCCGGTCATACGTGTACTGGCCACCATGCAAGTATTTCATATTTTATTTATGAATTTTCTTTTGTTAATAACTTTTTAACAAACAATGAGGACGGATAAAACTCTTGGTATGTTATTCAGGGGGGGTATTCTTAACAACACATGTGAAGGACAAGATGATTGGGACTAGCTGCTATAAGGAAAATAGCTATATGAATCATTAACTTTATTTGTTAATAACTTTTTAATAAATACCGACCCTCAATTGTGTCAGAGGAAAAAGTTGTTCAGAAAAGGTCCCTAGACGACATATATTAAAGGCAAGTCAATCGGAAGTGGGTCCCCTTTGCTCCATATTTACCATTTTGTCTTTTAAAAAATAAAGAAATTACAGTATTTCAAACTTTAGTATGCAATTAAAACGAAAAAATGACTGTTTAATAATTTATAAAAAATTGTTCGACCGAAAAATTAAAGCAATTCATGAGTCACTGACAAATAAAAAAAAAAAGTCGGGATACATTACTGAGGACCAAAGGATACGAGCGGTCGAAATAAAATATTTGAATTCAATAAATATTCATGCCTTGACGTCGAATGAAAATTTATTTTATCCATCTCTATCGTCGAGTCGTTCATTGCGTGATAAATTATTTTTCGACGGATATTTCACGACGAACCGTTCGAAATCTGTCGAGCTCGAGGATCGTCGTGAAATTGCCAACAATTTGATCGATAACAAATTAATTTTGAACGCTAAAATGATGAAAATGGAAAATTCGTACTACTAACAAATTTTTCATAACTCACAGAATGATTCCTCTCGACGAATCACTTTTTTTCTTTCTTCTACATTTCGATCTCACGAGATGTTTTCTCGATATCAAAAAACACCCATTCGTAAACTACAAATATTACATTTATTTTTCTTACACTTAACGGCATTGCGTGCGATGAAAATAAATCGAAATAATAATAATAATTTGAATATATCCGTTACAATAAGAAATGAACAGATTAACTACAAAGAATATCGAGTATTTTCGGTAACCTTGAAAATTGAGCACCGCTCGTACAAAAAAAAACTCAGAACCTTATCTAAATGAAAATAATAATAAAAAAAAAAAATAGTATCACAAAGGTTTGCCCGTCGCAAAGAAAAATCTTACGAATCAAATCTTATTTTCTCATCGGTAGCGTTTTTGTACTGGATTAGAAAAAAATAAAATAAATAGTTTTATACAAAATAAACATTTTTCGAATCTTACATTTAAATTATTTTTTTCTCTTTCGCTCAAAAAAAAAAAAATTGCTAATTAATCCGATCCCTTCTTTTTTTATCGCAATATCTTTCGTGATTTACCGGCGATTTTTTTTTTCTCGTTTCACCGCTACCTGCGGCATAAACAGGGTGAAAAAAAAAAAAAAAACAAACTTGAATACGACGAAGTAGATTTGAAGAATACGAGAATACTGACATTTTTTTCTCCATTTACTCTAAAAATCAACGAGTGTTGCAAAAATATATATTTTTTTTCTTAATTTCTACACTTTTCTTCCCGGTCTCGTCCTCTTTCGTCCTCGGGTCGAGACTTTTGTTTTGTTCGTCGGCAATTTTTTCGTCCGATTATCGTCGTTGTTCGCATTGAAATTAACGGCTCGCAGATCCTTCAATAATTCCACCTGTTCGTTCGCATCTTTCTCATCGGACGACGCGTCGATAACTGGAAATTTAACGTTTGAATTAACAGAAACAAAAATCCATTCTCACCTTTTTTTTATCTTTATAACGATCGACCAATTTCTCACCTCGTTCATCAATAACGCTTATATCATCGTCCATGTGCATCTTCGAAAAATGAACATTACGTTGAATCAACGGTGTGCTAGAGACGAGACGTTTTTTCGACGGAAAATTTGTTTTTACGGATTTACGACGAGCGTCGACGACTTCACGAAGAATTTTCGAAAATTGTCCGTCCGACTTTGCTTCTACGATATCATTGTTATTGGACGAACGAAGTTGCGACAATTTCGTACGATCGTCATCGACGATCGTACGATCGTTTGATAATTTTTTCATTCCTCTCGACAAAACTGTCGTCGATCGATCCACGCGATTCTCATTAAGATCTTTGAGAGGCAAACTTTCGCGTCTTTTTTTTGTCGACTTAATTTTTTCAACATTCATCCTTTCAACATTTGATTTTCTCATTTGGCGCAAATTATTATTGTTGTTCCTCCCGCGCTTGTTCGTTCCGTTGGAAACTTTAGAAACGTCATTCGGTGAAAATTTATCGTTGGATAAATTAATCACATCATCGTTCTCAGTCTCGCTGTGATTGACTTCCTTATTTACACGTTTTCTCGTGTTTCTCGATGATCTTTCTAATAATATCGTCGAGTTCGATTCCATATCGTCACTCTGGTCTTCCTGTTTGTGCGATAAAAAAAAAAAAAAGAAAAGAAGATTACAGACATTGACATTTGTAAGAGGCGGTAGTGTCGGAAAATGTCAATCCAACATTATATCGCGAGTCAGGAGTATTGAATAAGGTAAATAAAAATTTTATTGAACCGACAGCAGTGGACGCGCGGTCAGCGCGCGGCTTGAACGATTTTTCATGTTCAGCGGTATTGACAGCGGTCAGTACTGAAATGGGTAGAACGTCTAAAGATCACGTTGCAATAAATTTACTCGTAATAACATCGCAGGCGAAAACTACACAGCACATATTCACTAGGGTGGTTCTTAATTTAGTGACGTTGGAAATTCTTTGGTATTGTTTCTCAAAAGTGATCAACATATCTAGAAAAAAAATTGGGCGCAAGCGGCACTTTGTCCAATAATTCTAACCCACCCCACCGAGCTGACGAATTTTTATATGAAAAAATGCATGCATTCAAAAATTTTGTTAAGAAAATTGTTTATTATTTCAAAACTATTTATGATAAAAGAATTTTATATAACGTTTTTTGTAGGAAATATAATGCTCTACAAAAAAGGTATCTTGTGAAATTCTCGTGAGTCTAATATTTATCACGTAATTAGCAAAAAACTGTCATCATTTATTCCGAAAGTCGATCATTATGGTCAAAACAGGAGTTTGACGTCGAATAGCTGCAATTTATTTTTCGTATGTATATAAGATTATAAAGAAATACGTAGCGCACTCAACAATGAAACGTAAACGATATTCAAATTTTCAATTTCGCTTTGTTAAGGGCGGGGTAAGGGTTTTCACTTTCGAAAAATCGAATTTTTTTTTGTCTTATCTTATTGTTTAACATTTCAAGAATATGTCTTAAAAATTTTTAACCGATCTAAGCAATATTCTTGAAGTTATTGTCTTATTAATCTCCTGGCCTTTAACGCCATACCTTTAACAGCTGCGGGCGGTACGGGCTAGCAGTGCACTTTAGACGCGTTTTTCTCAAAACTACTTTTTCAAAGTCCGTGTTCACTGCCATTTAAAAACTACTTGTCCGATTCATTTCAAACTTTGAACACATTTTCTACATATAAAATACCTCCCCCCAACGTTTAGTTAAATTTTTTTTTTTTTACATTAAGGGTGTTTCCCACCGACAAAATGGCGGAATTTTTCGTGGAAAATAACAGTTCACACTTTGGATGGCCGCCAAAAATGTTTAAATGAAAAAAAAAATTATCAGAGAACGTTGGGGGGAAGATTTGATTATAATTTGACTAAATTTTCATGATTTTTCATTTTCAGATAATTTCCGGCCGAGTTATAGTGAACACCGCAAATGGTTTTTTTTTCCAAGACGTTCTGGGGGAAGCTCTGTTACGGGCTTACGCTTCAATATTTCGGCATGAAAAAATTACACAACATTGTCAAAAGTATGCTCAATAATGTACAAAACGTTCGAATAAAATTGCTCAATCCATATTTGAGAAAAAAAAATCGCAAAAAAAGTGTTTTTTTTTACGCTGAAACCCTTACCCCTCCCTTAATATAAGGATATTTTTTTTTATATTCTACAATTATTCGTACAATGAATTGTTTCTGATTTTCGTCATAAGTGAGACGATCATTGTACTCTGTAATAAGTTTCACTCATCTTTCTGCAACATCGTTAACCACTTTAATTCCTTTAACTATTTTTAAGCCTTGTAAATAATTTTCATTAGAAATCCACTCGTTCACATCGATCTCAAAAAATGAGGAGTTAATTTCAAATCTTTCGAAAAAAGCCGTCGATTTGGAACTGACAAAGAAATCAATGTCCTTATCGATCGAAGAAGAAAAATTTATCATGAATGATAATAAAATTGATAAAATTGAAAATTTAAATATCGTTCACACACTGTTATTGAGTGCACTACGTATCTCTTCATATTCCTAATTGCATATGAAGAATACATTGCAATTTTTTCGACGTCAAACTCCTGTTTTGGCCATAATGATGAACTTTTGGAATAAATGATGACAGTTTTTTGCTAATAACGTGATAAATATTAGATTCACAAGAATTTTACAAGATACCTTTTTTGTAGAGCATTAAATTTCCTATAAAAACACAATATAAAATTTTTTCATCACGAATAGTTGTGAAATAATAAACAATTTTCTTAACAAAATTTTGAATGCATGCATTTTTTCATTTAAAAATTCGACAGCTCGGTGGGGTGGGTTAGAATTATTGGACAAAGTTCCGCTTGCGCCTAATTTTTTTTCTGAATATGTTGATTACTTTCAAGGAACAATACCAAAGAATTTCCAACATCACCAAATTGAGAACCACCCTAATATTTACACATCCGTTTTAGTGGGTTTTGTTGGGTTTTGGAATTTGTTGGGTTTTGTTAGGTTTGTTGTGTTTTGTTGGGTTTTGGGTTTTAGTTTGAGGTTTGGGTTGCGTTGCTGGGTTCAAAACCCAATAAAACCGAACAAACCCCATTAAACCGCATGTGTAAGTATGTGCTGTGTAGTTATCGCCTGCGATGTTATTATCTGTAAAGTAATTGCACCGTGATGTTTAGACATGGAACCCTGGAATGGGTGACCGCTTAGCCATGTCTGGCTTCCACGTCAACTGCTGAGCCAGTTTTTCTGAGTTTCCGTTGGGCGCAACAACTGAAACTCTGAAAAATAAACGTCGCCCGTATCGGCGGGGCTTTCTGTAGTTTCTACGCACAAGAATCTAGAGGGTATCGAGGATGGATGAAAGAAGGGAATGGGTCGTAAAGACCCAAAAGATTATCCGCTGGAACATACATAGAAAAAATTTTTGATCACAGTACCGTCACATCGATCTCAATGACATCGTCCTGTGACACGCGCTTCCAGATTATTTTGCTATTGAACGACGTTAGAACCTTCTCAGCGGCATCTTTGAGATCAAGCTCTTTGAAACTCTTGAAATATAATCGAAAGTCGTTTGACTCCTCCTCGGACAAGGCTTCGATATTGTCGCAATCGACAATGATTCTCGTCGGTCGTGTTTCGTTGCTCTTGTAAAATATATCGACAAATATAATAGACATTTCGTCGGACGAGGAGCAACAATCTTTGAATAATTTCATCGTTATACGAGTGAATCCGTTACCGGCCTCTACGCAGCAATTGTAAAGATCCAGATCGCTCATAAACATCTGGAAAATAAGATTTTTCAAAATTCTTTGTACTCCGCTCGCGAATAAAGCAATCGTTTAATTCGCGCGGAAAAGTAAATTATTTTAATGCTAAAACAAGAGCGTACGGAAACAATACTTGTAATTACAGCTCTCGTTGCGCTGTAATTTCCATATTAAACGTTTTTTTTTAAATTATTTCAGTACCTCGAGCTCCCTGTACTGTTGATGTCGACGATTGTAACAGTCAATCTCGTGCTTGCATTCTCTCAAGAAATATTTCATATTCGACGCCGAATCAATGTTGAAACGCAACAAAATCTGTTTAACGTCGATAGACATTGGCAATATCCACTGGCCAATTTGCCATTTGCCACCGTCGTTGAACAGCTGTATCCAATAGGAATTATCCAATCTCTCCGTGTCCCAACATTGAAAACTAAAGATAAAGCCGTTGCCAATTTTTTTGCAATATATACCGGCGAATGTGTGCAATTCATTTTTTATTAACGCATCAACGTTAACGAGCTTTGTAACAACGACGCCGCGCTGTTCGTTCCATAGATCCTTTGTGTCGCAGATATTTTTGAACTTAAAGGTACCGAGGCGACATTCGGTCTGCGTTATCAAAAGTTTCAGCGTTCGTATCTCGGTCAATAATCTCTGTCGTCGCTTCTCCAAAGTGTCACCTAACGAAAGAAAACAAAGGAAGCAAAAAATTATGTGTATCGTCATACATGAATTACCATTTTTTGCTTATATTTCAAATTTTAGTTATAACATTTTTTTCAATCCTGATGGGAAAATTGTATTTTTCACAATTTTTCAATGTTTACGCGCGATATGAGTTTCGGATTTTTAAAGAATTGGAATTCGTGGCTTGAAAAATGTTAGTTTACCTTTATTTCTTTCGCTCGTATCTTTTGCATTCTCCGTTCTCTGTGTCACACTTTCGCCTGAGTTTTCCGACATTTTTTCGTTCTTCGGTTATTCTCACATAAAAACACTTTTTTTCTAGAGGCAATTAAATGAAAAATTCAAACAAGCAACAAGCTAGATTTTGAGGTTAATTTTTAGTGGTAAAGTCGCGCTCACGGTCTTGTATACAGGTTAGAAACTCCCTCTAAATTTCATTGGCGGGGGACGGCCCGTTAACGAAGCTGTTTTTAATTTCTGTAGTAGCCACTAAAGGCGTTGCGATCGGATAATGCCGATAGACATAACCTGAAAAACCCTCGATATTTCTCGCGGTTGTCTGTCTCTGTCCCACTAACGGACACCGCGTTACACATATTTATTATATGTAATTATAAGCTATTAATCCCGTAAACTTTCATGAATATACCGAATAAATATGCTCTTAATTTGAATTGGGTTTTAAACATTCTAACTGTTAATCGAGCATGATAAATATAAACTATTTGTAAATATCCGTGTCATATGAATATATATTAGGCGAAATAGTTGTCTCTTGACGGATCGATCTCCGTTAGATTTTCTTTTAAATCCTACAAAATAAAGAAAAGTTTTCATTTACAAAAATAGAAATACATCCAACCGTTTCATATATTTAATTTGATCCTCTTTCATTATATTTTTGTGAAAATTGCAGGTACTCAAATAAAGAGAAAAGTTTAAGAATTTATTTTCCTTTGTAATTACTTGATTTTGAAAACTGGAACACTTTTCGAAAACCTAAAAAATAAAGTGTAAGAAAATGTAAAGAGCTGATTTTTTATTTACCTCAATTTACTATTTTTTGGCACGCTACTAAATACTGTCCATTTTGGAATATTGACAAAACTCAAATAAAGAGAAAAATTAAAGTATTTATTTTTATTCATACTTCCTTGACTTCGAAAACTCGAACACTCGCAAAAACTTAACATAAGATTTATCCGGTAGTTAATTTCGAAAATTTTTTCTTAAAAAAAAATTTCTTTTTGAGTTTAAAATTTTCCTGGTGCGCATATTGCCTCATTCTTAATCTTACATAGTAAATTATGGCATATGATAAGAATTCAGACGCATGCTCTTTACAGGGATAAGCGAAGGTGTATGAATTAAATACTTCATCTAGAGTTATATCGAAGACATCAATACGAGAGGAATATTTTGTAAATGATGCTTCGATATGAGGGATCGGATGAAAGAAATAAGGATTTGCGTGAATCAGGCTACCGCGTGATCTCATTTGCACCAGTTGCGCCTCTGAAGATCCGCAGCTGGTTTTCAATCTCACAGCTTCCCGACACGCTGGACAGGATTCATATTTTTGATGGAACTTCAGGGATATCTGAAATATCAATAGAGGAAATTTATGTAAGTTTAAATTACTTTTATTTCATCGCTTTTATATACTAACGATGCAATAGATACATTCTCTTAAGGAAACTTACCGAGGCGAGTACTGATTCCTTGAATTGACGATTTCGTGACTCCGAAGGACGGAACAGTGCTCGGAGAATTTCTTTCAGAATTCGATACTTGTTTCGCACATCCATGCTCTGGCACACAATTTTCCTTTTCTACTCAGATGTCATCGAATCTTGTTCGCACAGCAAACTCTTTGAGTCGCATTGTTTTGTATGGGACCTTACATATTGAAAATACACGATACGAGCAACTATCTTCTCAAACTATGTGTAAAATCTTTTCATTAAACTTACCCGTGCAATTACTTGGCCATTTGCGTCGAGCTTGACCCATTCGCGAACTATGTCTTCATTGTTAAAATGTCACATACACGATTCGTGTGTTGTAATTTTATAATGCCTGGAATAGATTGTTCCCACTTTTTCCACATATCAATGTTTTTAGGCACTCGGAATGTACAACATTTTTTGTTTATTTTGCTACCGGTTTTACAATGTGGCACCACACACCGATTCGTCATTCTTAATATAATAATTACTAAAAGACTGTGATGTACAACAAATAAACATAGTATTCAGGCATAGCAGTATCGAAAGGTTTTTAGGTTATGTCTATCGGCATTATCTGATCGCAACGCCTCTAGTGACTGCTACAGAAATTAAAAACAGCATCGTTAAGCAGCAGCAATCCTCGAAGTGTAGTTCGCGAAATTCCCGCTAGAATCGCTCTTAACTGACAATCGACGAATTCGTAACATAGTTCAGTATCTCTCGTTGTGATAAAAATTATTGTCATTAATATGACAATTTATATTAATTTTTCAATCTTCGATGTTTTGACCTGTACTTGAAAAAAATGACTTTTCGGCGGCCATCTTGATTAGTTCAAATTTTCGCCACGGTGAAGAAACATCTTACACTGATCTCGCACGTAGGTTGTGCAAGATGCAAGATGTATAAAAAAAAAAAATTATTCAACTTATCGAAACGTGTAGACCGATGAGAAACAAAATGGATTATTTAATTACTTAAAGACTATCATTTCTAAACTATTATTATACACGTGACGATGATATATTACGAATATATACAAAAGCTTCGAAGCAGTAAATTCAGTGTGAAAATTGCGACGGTTTAATTTGCCGCGACATCAGCAAAAATCGTCGCAATTTGGAATTCATCGTAAAATACTAGAGTCAATTAAATTAATTCAATTAAATTCGGGTTAATTTTTCTTTTTTTGCTGTAGAGCAATCGGCAATGATTCTTGATATTGTCTGACCAATTGTTCCTGTACGTCCATCTGGCAGGGACTGTATCTCGAGTATTCCATTGCAAATTCGCCCTTGCCCTGCGTCGACGATCTCAATTCAGCGGAATAACCGAACATCTCGTTCAACGGCACTTCGACATAAATCGTGAACCAACCTTCGATCAAATCCGAACCGGTAATTATTCCTTTCCTCTTGCTCAATTGTCCCATTACCGTTCCCTGAAATAATGTGGGTTTATTTTTTTTTCTTTCAATTCTTCGTTGTTATTTTATTCATTCCGTCGTACCTGAAATTCCTCGGGCCCGGTAATTTCTACGGTCATTACTGGCTCGAGAATCTGCCACGAGCCATTTTCAAAAACTTCTCTTATAGCTCCCTGGGCGGCTAAATTAAAGGCCAAATCGGACGAGTCGACGCAATGATTGTCACCGTCCAATAGACGAAACTTCAAACCCGCCAATTTGTGTCCCGACAACAAACCTTTGTCGCACATTCGACGAAAACCCTTCTCGATACCGGGAATAAATTGTCTCGGTACATTGGTACCTATGGTCTCGTCGGAGAACAATATTTTTGTATTCTCACGAGCGTCCAGCGGCTGTAAAAATCGATGTTTTCCATTATTTATCGACAATTAAAAACTTTTCAATTCAACATTTTCAATTTTGTTTAATCATTTTTTTGTTGTTATTTGTCGAAAGTTGAGAAAAAAAAAAATTTAACTTTGTCGAATTCTCACCTCGAGGATACCGATCACACGCGCATACTGTCCAGCGCCGCCCGATTGTTTTTTGTGCAAATAATCAAACTCGCACGGCTCGGTGAGAGTCTCGCGAAATGATACTTTAGGTTTGCCCAAAACTATCGGACAATTGTACTCGCGCTCGAGTCTCTGACCGTAAATTTCTAAATGCAATTCACCCATACCGGAAACGATACTTTCCTGTTGACAAAAAAAAATCACCCCCTTTAAATCCTTTCCCGAAAATTTATTGGAGAAAAAATATTATTTTGATAAAAATATTTGACCTTGCTGTCGGTGTCGAAATGAAACCTAAAGGTCGGATCCTCTTTCGTAAATCTCTGTATACCTTTGGCAAAATTGTCACGATCCTTTGAATCTTTAGGCTGTATCGCCATCGACACAACGGGATCAGCGACGTATATTGATTCCATGGATATTTCTAATTTTGGCTGATTCGTAAATGTATCACCGGACGCACAATCGATACCGAACAACGCAAATATATCGCCGGCCATAACCTCATTAACGTCCTCCATTTGATTAGAATGCAGACGCACCAATCGAGCTATGCGAATTTTTTTTTTCGTTCTTGTGTTATATATCGTATCGGCTTTCTCGATTTTTCCCTGATAACAACGGAAATACGTGAGCTGACCAAATTTACCGGCCTCGAGCTTGAATGCGAGACCGACGAATGGCTTTTTTCCATCGCGCGCCGGATCAAGTAAAATTTTCCCAAACTTTTCCCTGTACAAAAGAAGAAAAAAAAACCGAAACAAACTATAACTTTGTTGGAAAGATTGTGAATGTTTTTTTTTTTTTTTTTTTTAGTAAAATTGAATGAAGTGTAAAGAATAATTTTCTTTTTCAATAAGTTAATCCATTTTTCATTGAGATTACCGTGCAATTTCGTGAAGTGCTCGGTTCGTTACCTCACCGGGATTTGGCAAATAACGCAAGACCGAATCGAGCAACGGCTGTACACCCTTGTTTTTCAATGCCGTACCAACCAGAACGGGTGTGAAAGTTCGTTTCAAGCAACTTCGTCTTATGGCATCGGCAATATCATTTTCATTAACGGAACTTTCGTTGAGAAATAATTCGCCGACTGTCTCGTCGACGTTGCTCAAATGTTCGATCAGCTCCTGACGACGATCAGCCGCCTCTGGCGAATACAATTAAAATGAAAAATGTAATACAAGATTAAAACTGACAATCTCACGAATTGCACATCTTTCGAGTAATTAATTGAAAAAGAGCATTATTATTGTTTAATATTTAAAAAATAGTAGTGTTGTATATTTAAGTTTTTTTTTGTTAATTAAATATCCCAAAAACATTAATAAAGAAGTTTTTAAGTTTCACTAGCTAATATTCAAACCTTTGCAATTATAGTATCTCCAGAAGATGTGAAATAAATTCACAAAATTTATCGTAATTTTCGGACTGTAATATTTTCAAATAAACTCGTAAATTCTAAATTATCTAAAAATCGTTATTTCATTAAGGTAGTAGTCTAGTAACTCAAGCCGATTTTCATGTCTTTTTTGGAGGGCGTTTTTTTGTAGGAAAGTAAAAATGAATCTTTTTGGATATTTAGGATGTTTTTATTTACATATTAAAGAAACAAAAAAAAAAATTTTTGAAAAAATTTAATAGTTTATTATTATTGTTATTGTTGATCGAAGTTGGCACCGCGAAAAAAAAGCGCGTGGGTGGCCCCGGTGATTTTGGCTCTTGATTTTATCTGAAACGAAAAATTCTTGATAATTCTTAATCTATAGACATGTCATTCTGGTCGGAACTACTGAAGTTAAATTTCATGGATAAATAACAAAATGGCGGACTTTGGAAAAAAAAACTTTTTTCCAAAGTCCGCCATTTTGTTATTTAAAATTTTTAATATTAAAATATTGAAATATTAAAATATTAAAATATTAAAATATTAAAATATTAAAATATTAAAATATTAAAATATTAAAATATTAAAATATTAGAATATTAAAATATTAAAATATTAAAATATTAAAATATTAAAATAATAAAATAATAAAATAATAAAATATTAAAATATTAAAATATTAAAATAATAAAATAATAAAATAATAAAATATTAAAATATTAAAATATTAAAATATTAAAATATTAAAATATTAAAATATTAAAATATTAAAATATTAAAATATTAAAATATTAAAATATTAAAATATTAAAATATTAAAATATTAAAATATTAAAATATTAAAAGAAATTAAACTTCAGTAGTTCCGACCAGAATGGCATGTCTATAGATTAAGAATTCTCAAGAATTTTTGATTTCAGATAACATCAAGAGCCAAAATCACCGGGGCCACCCACGCGCTTTTTTTTCGAGGTGCCAACTTCGATCAATAATAATAATAATAATAAACTATTAAATTTTTTCAAACAAATTTTTTTTTGTCTCTTTAATATGTAAATAAAAACATCCTAAATATCCAAAACGATTCATTTTTATTTTCCTACAAAAATTTTCCTACAAGTTACCCAGACTACTACCTTAAATCCAATTATCATCAAGAACGAAAAATGTTAATCCTCAAAAAGTTATTCTCTTACCAAATCTCATGTCGGCAGGTATCTCATCGATCCTGACAACAGTACCGAGAGGTTCGTCAAAGTACATAGCTTTGTTGCCAACAAGGTCAACGATGCCCTGCGTAGAGCTTTCAAGACCGATGGGAATTTGTATGAAAGCTGCGTTGTGATGCATCTTTGTTCTCAATTGATTGAGAACTCTGTTTGGATTCGCGCCCATTCTGTCGAGTTTATTGATAAAAGCAAGACAGGGTACGTTGTAACGTTTCATTTGACGATTAACAGTGAGCGTTTGTGACTGAACGCCACCGACGGCGCACAGAACAAGTACAGCGCCGTCCAGTACTCTCAGAGCTCTTTCCACCTCAACGGTAAAGTCCACGTGTCCCGGAGTGTCAATTATATTTATATTGTGATCTTTCCATATTGTATAAGTGGCGGCTGATTGTATCGTTATTCCTCGCTGCCTCTCGAGTTCCATACTGTCCATTACGGCACCTACGTTATCTCTGCCTTTGACCTTAAAAAAAAAATTTGTTCTTTCCCTCTTCTCTACAATTGTCATTGTTATTATAGAATTATTTAAATGGAACTAAAAAATGAATTGCTAAAGGCGCGCATAACGCCAAATCGTAAAAATAATAAAGGAAGAATAATGGATTATTCGTTTTAACGAAAAGCTAACCAACGCATCGATATTCCATTTCTTGTTATCAATAATTGTCAAAATAATCGACAATTGGAATTGGATTTTCTAAAATTTCCATTCGGCGGAGCGCCCAAGGTTACAATCGTTAAACGTTGTTTTTCGAGTGATTCGGTAGAAAAATAAATTGTATAAAATATCAATAATTATCCTATGTAGAAAAAGACATCACGTAAATAATATAGAAAAATAATAATAACAATTGAAATCAGTAACCTCGTGCATTTCGGAAATTCTTCCGGTATAAAACAAAATACGTTCGGTGAGGGTAGTTTTGCCGGAATCAATGTGAGCTGAAATTCCAATGTTACGAATTTTTTCCAAAGGTTTGTGCTCCGCGTATTTCTCGTAAGATGCCATAAATCTTCCATTTTTCTGAAAAAGAATATGAGTATATTTATTCTTTGTCGACATAATTTATTGGAAATGGATAACTACTGAAATAGGAGTTTCACGTGTTAAACCTAAAAATTTTGTACTAATAAGAGAGCTTACTTGATAAACGAAAGTTGGCAAGCGCGACAACCTTGCCGGCGATAACCGGCACTTTAACAAAGTCCAAATAGTCATGATTATCAACTAACGTACATCGATCAATGTGTCTATAAAAGTTTCCAATGTTTTCGTCAATTTCGACGAAAAAACTGAAACAGTACGAGCAGAAAACACTTTCATTAATATGATCATGAAGTATGTGGATAAAATTGTTTTGGGTGGGTAACATTAGGGAGAAAATTTCGTTGAGTACGCGAGTGCTCTGGTGGCGAGATTTCGATTTAACGAAATGACCGACGTAAACTAGGACGTGTGTAAAGAGTGTGATCGAGTCATTACGTCGAAAAAAACGGGTTAGACATGCATGTGAACCGAGAAAGCTGACTTTTGGATATTGTGTGGGGGGCGGGCTTAGAAAAGCTCAACTTCAAATTGTCCACCAAGATTTCCTATGTGCGTTCTGCGCCATCTTGAAAAAAAGTGTTAAATTTTGTTTTATTGCAATAACTCGGCTCTCCGTCGAGATACGAAAATTGCGATGGGATACTTTTTTGTTGCCTCTTTTACGCTCTACAATTTAGGTCGTATACATTTTTCACCTACCGTTCGTCGTTGTTGAGATATCGAACGAGAAAGTAAAAATTTTTTTTTTTCTACAACAACCACCAAAATATTGTAAAAGATTGTTAAATATAATTTTACAGTTTATTGTCAAATTTACTTGAAAAAGTATCTAAGAAAAAAGTAAGTAAAAAAGCAAACATGAAAATATATGTATATATATTTTTATGTGTTTCACAGTCGCGCCTCATTCTTGCCGTCTCCTCTTTGTGCGGTGATTCGCACGTTGTCCATGCTCGCCCGACGATTTATATACACGTGTGTATACAAATGTCTACAGCCAAAAACAAGTTTCACAACCTGAATTTTTTACTTTCTCGTTCGATATCTCAACAACGATGAACGGTAGGTGAAAAATGTATATAACCTAAATTGTAGAGCGTAAAAGAAGCAACAAAAAAGTATCCGATCGCAATTTTCGTATCTCGACGGAGAGCCGAGTTATCGCAAAAAAAACAAAATCAAACAGTTTTTTCAAGATGGCGGAGAACGCACATAGGAAATCTTGGTCGACAATTTGAAGTTAAGCTTCTCTAAGCCTCCCCCACACAATATCCAAAAATCAGCTTTCTCGGTTCACATGCATTTCCAAATGTATATAATGACTGGAATAGCGGGCAAAGATGGGCAAAGAGGAAAAGAGTCGAAGCAGCAAAAGACCCTAGAAATTCAATCCGGGCGTCTAGGGAATTCTTAATTATTATTAACCATCGATTGTACCACAGTCTGGTAAAGAAGAAAATCTATCCGACGGATAACCAATCAATGATATGGAGGGATTCATTTTACCGAGGATCGAGCAACCGGCTCCATAAGATGATAAAGGACAAAGTTGTACGAGAAAAAGAGCAGGACTTTAGAAAGATGATTAACTCATCAAGGTGGCCTTGCTTTCGTTTTGGGGGTTTTTTCATATTTTATATACGCATACTATATAACAATTTCGTATATTACGTCCTGATTCTTCACTACCGGAGAAATCTTCCTCCACCGCCGCGCTTTTCATTTATTTTTATTTTTTATATATTCTATGTTTTTATCTTTCTTTGCGCAATGAGTGACGCGTTAAAAAATGATATTAATTCCAACGGCGGCGGGCGTGATAATTATTTTGACGTTATAATTGTTGGTTCGGGACTGACCGGTCTCACAGCCGGGTACAGAATCCTTAAAAAAAACGTTGGACTTGGCACCCTTATCCTCGAAAAGAATGGTAACTGCTTTTCTTGATATTGCAACGTAAAACATATATAGCTAGGGTATATATATATTATATTAGGGCGATATTTTTTTTCAGTCCCCACCCGAAATTTTGTTGAATATGTCGAAAAAGAAAATTCCCTGAAAGTTACAGCCCTTAATATTAATTCTAAGAACTTTTCCTTAGCGCGAAAAGATTTTCCATCTAAAATACACGTAAGTCGAATTTTTTTTTTTTTTTTTCAAATTTCTATAACTCAGCCGCATTTTATGCTATCATATTGTTCTTGGTTTCGATTTGCTCGGAATGAAACACTCTAAAAAAGTGCCTTTTGCGGCGAAAGTGTAAATTGTACCGGTGAGTTGGTACGGCCCACTGAAGTTGATTTTTACCCAAAATTCTCGTTTTTTGCCGTTATCTCCGAAACAATTGACTTTACGAAAAAAATGTGAATGAAAAATTTGTTGGAAATTTAATTTCCTACAAAAAAGGTCCTATCGATCCAATTGCTTAGATTAATATTTCTTGAGATATTGAACTTTAACTTACGAGTAGTATAAAATTTGTACGGTTTATTCTCGAAAAAATGAAATAAAAATGTTGCGCTACTCATAAGTTAAAGTTCAATATCTCAAGAAATATTAATCAAAGCAATTGGGTCGATAGGACCTTTTTTGTAGGAAATTAAAGATCCAACAAATTTTTCATTTACATTTTTTTCGTAAAGTTAATTGTTTCGAAGATAACAGCAAAAGAACGAGAATTTTGGATAAAAATAAACTTCAGTGACCCGTACCAACTCACCGGTACAATTTACACTTTCGCCGCAAAAGGCACTTTTTTAGATTGTTTTATTCTGAGTAAATCGAAACCAAGAACAGTATGATAGCATAAAATGCGGCTGAGTTATAGAAATTAAAAAAAAAAAAAAAAAAAAATTCGATTCACGTGTATTTTAGATGAAAAATCTTCTCACGCTTTGGGAAAGTACATAGAATTAATACAAAGGGCTGTAACTTTCAGGGAATTTCTATTTCGACATAACCAACAAAATTTCGGATGGGAACAGAAAAAAAAGAAAATCGCCCCAATATATAAATCGTTAATATTAATAGATGCCGTAGGAGGAAGGATACTTTGGGAGAAGGATAGCCAAGCATTTTTCGGGAACTATTCTCAAGATAATATCTCAACATTCGTCGATCAATTGGGAATTCCGACGGAAACCGTCGCTGGCCATTACACCGATTATCAACATAATCTGTTATTTCTCACAGAGGATGCGAAACCATTAAAAGATATATCTCGCCTCGTTTCCGGTCAAGTATATTACTTCCTGAAACTGGTACATCGATCGTTCACGATATTCAAAACTAAACATTGTCGAAAACGTTAACAACAATAATAATAATAAGAGGAAAAAAGAGAGAGATGTCTTCAACATGGTAGATTCTAATGCTGTGCGCATTGCAGCTTCATGCGACGAGCACGAGATCAACGTATGAAAGATATTCGCGTCACGAGGACAATAAAAGTCTCGGAAAAATGAGTATAAATCGTTTGATGGAAAGAACGGTGCACGTTCTTAACGCACGCGCGATCTGCACAAGTTTGCTACGCGCTTGTTGTCCCGGCATTGAAAATTTGGACAACGTATCGGCTCTTTGGTTTCTGGTAATGTTGAACGGCGCTGGCGGCCTCTTTGGAAAATTATCGGTGACGTTGTCCAGCGATAAGAGATTCTTTATCGACGGTGGTTTTCAACGTGTTACAAAAACATTGGAGAGAATGATAATCGACCAAGGTGGAATCATAAGATTTTCCGAGAATGTTTTAAAAATCGAAAGAAACCCCGGCGCCGATGAGACTGTAGTTTACGTCACGACTTCGTCGTCAAAATTTAAGCAAGTAGCTGTATATATACACACATATGAATTGGTATTTGAGTAAAAATATACGGTTGATTTGTTTTGGTTTGGTTTTAGTGCAGATGCCACTGCGTCATAATAGCCGTTCCACCACCGGCTAGCGCTCGGATAATTGTCGCGGAAACGACGTCGACGCTAATACCTAAATTCTTTCTCGAGTCACAGAATCATTATTGCCAAAGTGAAGAGAGTATTTTTTTTCACGCGACGTACAAACAACCATTCTGGTCAGCGACTAACATTGTCACCGTCGCAACGAAGAACAATAGTGGACGAACAATAACGATCTACGACGCGACTCATAAACGAAAAATTCACGTTCTTGCCGGATTTTTATCGGCAAATATTATCGGCAGCAACAACAAGGACAGTAAAGACGACGACGTTGTCTTTGTCGCGTTGAAAAAATGCTTTAAAACGAGAAGGAGCGATTGTACGGGCTACACCCGGACGATAGGGGCAAGTTCGATGAACGTTATCACGCCGACTTCCATAGAGTATCACGTGAATCCAATGCTCGTTTCTCTCGACAAGTAAACCAAACAAATATGACTAGTCAACGGACGATTTTTGCGAGCGAAGAATAATACATGAATTATATGTGAATTTAGGATTTTTTTTGCCGCCAGCGAGTTTGCCACGAGATGGCCAGGCACAGCCGACGGCGCTATCGAAGCTGGCGAGAGAGTAGCTCGCTCGATTCTCTCGCGAATGAGACCTCAGGCTCTCGATCCGATTGAAGTAATAGCGTACACGAGTCGGTTCGTATTAATTCTCTATCCGTTATCATGGATTTTTCAATCAGCTTTACTCGCCTTTCTCGCTTGCCCTGTTTCTACCATCGACTCGTCACGGTGAACAGCGGCGTCGGTAACGCCGGCAGAAGAAAATCCACACTGGACGAAATGCTCGATCGGGGAATTGAAAGAGCTCACGCGATATGCCTGGCTCTCAACGTTTGTCTCTTCTTCTTTCTCCTCGACGACAGTTACAAAATATAAATAATAATTGCATTATCATTTCGTTCATTGACGCACATTTCATATTATTGTAATATAATATATATTAGGGTGGTTCTTAATTTGGTGATGTTGGAAATTCTTTGGCATTGTTCCTTGAAAGTGATCGAACATATCCAGTAAAAAAATTGGGCGCAAGCGGAACTTTGTCCAATAATTCTAACCCATCCCACCGACCTGTCGAATTTTTATATGAAAAAATGCATGCAATCAAAATTTTGTCAAGAAAATTGTTTATTATTTCAAAACTATTCGTGATAAAAAACATTTTATATTGTGTTTTTATAGGAAATTCAATGCACTACAAAAAAGGTATCATGTAAAATTCTTGTGAATCTAATATTTATCACGTTATTAGCAAAAAACTGTCATCATTTATTACAAACATCGTTATGGCCAAAACACGAGTTTGACGTCGAAAAACTGCGATGTATTCTTCATATGCAATTAGAAATATGAAGAGATACGTAGTGCATTGAATAACGGTATGTGAACGATATTTAAATTTTCAATTTTATCAATTTTATTATTATTCATGATAAATTTTTCTTCTTTGATCGATAAGGACATTGATTTCTTTGTCGGTTCCAAATCGATGGCTTTCTTCGAAAGATTTGAAATCAACTCCTCATTCTTTGATATCGATGCGAGTGGATTTCTAATGAAAATTATTTACAAGGCTTAAAAATAGTTAAAGGAATTAAAGTGGTTAACGATGTTGCGGAAAGAGGAGTAAAACTTATTACAGAGTACAATGATCGTCTCACTTATGACGAAGATCAGAAACAATTCGTTGTACAAATAATTGAAGAATATTAAAAAAAATATCCTGATATTAACAAAGCAACTTTGCTCCAACCGATGTGATTCATTATTGTAAGTTGATTTTTAAAATACATGACATCATTCATTATAATTCACAATAAAATTTATAAAATTGAAAATTTGAATATCGTTTACATTTCTTTGTTGAGTGCGCTACGTATTTCTTCATAATCATCTATACATACGAAAAATAAATTGCAGCTATTCGACGTCAAACTCCTGTTTTGACCATAATGACCGACTTTTGGAATGAATGATGACAGTTTTTTGCTAATAACGTGATAAATATTAGATTCACGAGAATTTCACATGATACCTTTTTCGTAGAGCATTATATTTCCTACAAAAACGTTATATAAAATTCTTCTATCATAAATAGTTTTGAAATAATAAACGATTTTCTTAAAAAAAATTTCAATGCATGCATTTTTTCATATAAAAATTCGACAGCTCGGTGGGGGTGGGTTAGAATTATTGGACAAAGTTCCGCTTGCGCCCAATTTTTCTTCTAGATATGTTGATTACTTTTGAGGAACAATACCAAAGAATTTCCAACATCACCAAATTAAGAACCACCCTAATATATATATTAGGGTGGTCCTTATTTGGGGTACTTTCGAATTTTTTTTCACGATAGTCATACATTGGTTCTACATGACGAACAAAAAATTCGTGCCAAATTTTAGCTTTCCATCTCAATTTTAACCCGTGCCCCGCCAGCGGTCAAAGTTTTAAACGGAAAATAACTTTGACCGCTGGGGTCAAAGTTATTTAGCCCCAAATAAGGACCACCCTAATATATATAATATATATATTAGGGTGGTCCTTATTTGGGGTACTTTCGAATTTTTTTTCACGATTCATTGGTTCACATACATTCACATACATTGGTTCTACATGACGAACAAAAAATTCGTGCCAAATTTTAGCTTTCTATCTCAATTTTAACCCGTGGCCCCAGCGGTAATATATATAATATATATATTAGGGTGGTCCTTTCGAATTTTTTTCACGATAGTCATACATTGGTTCTACATGACGAACAAAAAATTCGTACCAAATTTTAGCGCTCCATCTCAATTTTAACCCGTGGCCCGAGCGGTCAAAGTTATTTTCCGTTTAAAACTTTGACCGCTTGGGGGCCACGGGTTAAAATTGAGATAGAAAGCTAAAATTTGTCACGAATTTTTTGTCCGTAATGTAGAACCAATGTATGACTATCGTGAAAAAAAATTCGAAAGTAGCCCAAATAAGGACCACCCTAATATATATAAATTCCAGTTGGTCGGGTTTCCGGCAACCGATCTGCCGTCATCGAACAGTGCGTGGTACATCAGTGGTTCATTGTTTATTCGCGTAAAATATCGCGTATGCGAGCAACAGGAGAGCGATAATAACGGGTAAAAATTTAAAAAGCCGGCTCGTATTCGTCTTATCGAAATCGTCCCTCGAAGCCTTTCTCTCTTTTCCTCTGCGACGCGGTTTAAATTTTCTCTCGAATCGCTCGACCTCCGTTCGATTTTTCGCTTCCTCCTCTCTACGTTTTCTCGCCGCCTCAATCGCGCCGATCCTCTCCCGTTCTTCTCGGATTTCTCGACAAGTCTCGTCGCACTCGACGACGACAGCGCTCAACTTAGCCCGCTCGCGCAATTGCGCGCAAGGAAAATCCCTCTTGATCCTCCTGCATCCGCACCACACCTTGACTCTTTTGGCGCAAGCTTCGGCGTTTGGGCAGCCGCCCGAATGGCAATTTTCGACACAGCGATGTCCGCACGGATACTGCAATGAATTGAAATTTCTTGTACCGACGAATGTGAAGAAATAAAAATAAAACGGTAATAATCGGGGGGCAGAGGGAGGTGTGGGTGGGTGGAAGAAAAAAAAAAGGTATACCGACGTTTTTCGGGCACTGATTGCCACAGGTGAGCAAATTTTCCCGCGTTTCCGGTTGTTTCTCATTCGTCACCGATGAACGAGGAGCGGCCAACAGTTGAGCGCATCGTTTGTACAACGAATTGATTCCGCAGTGGCACGATACTCTTACGAGTTGTTTGCAGGGATAACACGGTTCTTTGTGACACAATCTCGGACAGAGGTGAGAACATCCCTCGGGTCGTGGCAGCGCGCAAGCTCTCTCGCACTCGTGGCAATTCGTATATTCCCGGGGATTATCGTCGGCTGATGGAAGAAAAACCGGGTGACACGGCATCTCGCAGGTGTGATTGGTGCATCCGAGGGTTCGACCGCACGGCCTCTGACACGAAACGGATATTGCTCTGTGACACGGCAGGGGAACCGTCTCGTGGCCACCCAGACACGTTATCATCACGGACACCTCGCACGGCGGACAGGGCAAATTTTTCAATTGCATTCTCGCCTCTTGTCCGGCGTGGCCGATATTCCCGAGAGCGTTAATAGCCGCGGTACCGTTTAACGGCCGTTTAGGGCCAGCCTTCACCCAAACTTTCGTGTGACAAATTGCCGAGCACGGATGAGCGCATTTTTTGTTAACGAGACCGCAAATCTTGCGGCACGGGGGACAGGGACCGTGATGGCACTTGTGCGATTCCCGTTTGCTATGACGACAGACGGGCGGTATTTTGCACAATTTGTTGCAATTCGGTGGCTTTATACGTTTGATACGTCCGCAGGGTACCGTTATTTTGCTATTGCCGCAACGGCACTGTACGACATTGGTACGTGGACAGGGATAGCAAGGTCCGCTGTGACACGGTGCCGAGCATTTGTGCTTCTGGCAATTGAGCGTATTGTCGCATAACTTTTCGCAAACGTTAAAGTTGTCGCGCAACAGGCAGTCGCAACATTTCTTGTTGCACATGTGATTGCCGCAGGTGCGCATCTGCGCGCACTTTTTGTTGCAATGAAAGACCTTAGCGCAGGCTATTTCCTTCTCGTAGCTGCGACAACGGCAGCTTTTGGTGACGACCTCGAGGCAAGGGCCGCAACGATCAGGGTGACAGCGCATGTTGCAATAATGCGAGCCGCAATCCAACGGTTTGCCGCAAGTATCGCCGCAGGTCGGTACCACTTTCTCCTCGCACGTCGCGCCGTAGTAACGTTTCTTGCCGCACGGGCACGAGCGATTTTTCCCGCTCGGACACTCGCCGCAGTCCCCCGAGCGATGACAAATGCCCTCGCAGACGTGAACGTCGCAGGAGTAACGTTTGCCGCAAAGTTTTTCGCAAAACCAATTGGCCTCGTCGCAGACTCGGCCCTCCGTTCTCTCGCCGCAGCGACAAGGAACCGCCGTGAGATACTCGGAGCACGGCGGACAGTCGCGACCCTTCGGATGACACTCCGCCTTGCAGTGATGCTCGCAATGCGGCAACATTTTCGAGCATACACGTCCGCAGCTCCAATCCTTCGCGTTGCAACGACGCGGCCGAGCCGGCTCTTTACCACAGAAACACTCGACTCTAACCATCTTTGGACAGGGCGGACAAGGTCCGGGATGACAGAGAAGTAGGCAACGATGACCGCAGGCCGGCTTCAGGGGTTTGTCACATTTTTCCGAGCACGAGTGCGCTATCGACCATGGCTCGTACCGCGGATTCGTCGTTTGACCGCAGAAGCACACGTATACCTTTGGTATTTTATCCTCCGAATATTCCGTCCGACATTTTGGGCACGCCCACAACGGAGTTATTCCTTTCTCGCGTTTGTAGCTCAAACTGTCCCTTATCCAATGCTGTACGCACGGTAGATGCATAAACGAGAAACACATTGCGCAACTCCAGATCTGCGTATAAAAAATTATTATCATCGTTATTAGCACACGTACAGTAACGCTATCGCCAAGTTCGTTCGTTCATTAGCGATCAATATTTTCCTTACCGGATCTGTCTTTTTAACCGACGAAATGCAGATTAAGCATATTGCTCCGCCGGATTGAAAAACATCAGTCAGATAGGACAAAGATTTTTCTGTATCGCCTCCCTCGCCTCGATAAGAGACTAAAACTTTGTCGACGGCTTCCCGCAGCGCATCTTCGCTCTTATCGTTCTCGTCGTCGCTGGACGAATCCAGATTATCAGAGCGCTCCAAGTGTTTCTCTATAGACGCCTGATTCTGGGCCTGAGCCCTTTTGAACTTTCGCATTTTTCCTCTCCTATGTACATCCAACGATCTAACGTCATTATTTATTATCGTTATTAGGTTTTTATATCTCTGTTGTTAATAATTGTTAGCCGGTTGCGCGAATAATATTACCAACTTGTAACGGAGAGTTCGGACTGTTTTTGATGAGATTTGAAAAGTTCAATAGTCAGCCAGCGTCGACCGACTGGACATTTTGAAAATGCTATTTAGTCGGGGATGATTATCGTCGCCGGGGACAGTTATCAAGAGTGATCGACACGATATCTTGGGCGGCTACATACGTCGGTAGGCTAATTTTCTTCACCTCCGATACGATACCGATGATAAAACCTACGGATAAACAGAGACAAACGGTAAGAATTAAAAAAATTAATTAATTATGGTAAAATGTTTAACTGATCCGAAAAACACTCTTTTCCGTTATAGACGCACAATATTATCTTTCCACGCGTAACGTAGCCAGTGTCAGCCAGTGTAGCCACGTACACACTCTTCATGACTTATCGCTCGCCGAAAAATATCTGTAAATATACAAAAAAAGCGCTCCCTGTGATGCTAAAGCACGGTCTTGTATACAGGTTGGAACTCCCTCAAATTTCATTGGCGGAGGACGGCCCGTTAACGAAACTGTTTTTAATTTCTATAGCAGCCACTAAAGGCGTTGCGATCGGATAATGCCGATAGACATAACCTGAAAACCCGTCGATAGTTCTCGCTATTGGCTCTCTATGTCCCACTCACGGACACTGCGTTACACATATTTATTTTATGTAATTATGAGTTATTAATCCCGTCATCTTTAATGAATATAATGCATAAATATGCTCTTAATTTGAATTGGGTTTCAAACATTCTAACTGTTAACCGAGCATGATATAAACTATTTGTAAATATCTGTCGTATGAATATACATTAGGCGATATAGTTGTCCTACCTCTTGATGGATCAATCTCCGTTAGACTTTCTTTTAAATCCTATAAAATAAACAAAAGTTTTCATTCACAAAAATACATCGAACCGTTTCATACATTTATTTTGATCCTTTTTCATTATATTTTTGTGAAAATTGCAGGTACTCAAATAAAGATAAAAGTTGAAGAATTTATGTTCATTCGTACTTGATTTTGAAAGCTGGAACACTTTTCAAAAACGTACAAAATAAAGTGGAAGAAAACGTAAAGAGCTGATTTTTACTTACCTTAATTTACTATTTTTTTTGGCACGCTACTAAATACTGTCCATTTTGGAATATTGACAAAACTTAAATAAAGATAAAAATTCAAGTCTTTATTTTTATTCATACTTCCTTGATTTCGAAAACTCGAACACTCGCAAAAACTTGACATAAGATTTATTCGGTAGTTAATTTCGAGAATTTTTTCTTAACAACAAATTTCTTTTTCATTTTAAAATTTTCCTGATGCGCATGTTGCCTCATTTTTAATCTTGCATAGTAAATTATGGCGTCTGATAAGATTTCAGATCCGTGCTCTTTACAGGGATAAGCGAAGGTGTATGAGTTGAATATTTCATCTAGAATTATATCGAAGACATCGATACGAGAGGAATATTTTGTAAATGATGCTTCGATATGACGGATCGGATGGAAGAAATGAGGATTTGCGTGAATAAGGCCACCGCGTGATTTCATTCGCACCAGTTGCGACTCTGAAGATCCGCAGCTGGTTTTCAAACTCACAACTTCTCGACACACCGGACAGGATTCATATTTTTGACGGAACTTCAAGGATATCTGAAATATCAATAGAGGAAATTTATGATTTATGGTTTAAATTACTTTTATTTCATCGCTTTTATATAATAACGATGCAATAGATACATTCCGTTAAGGAAACTTACCAAGGCGAGTACTGATTCCTTGAATTGACGATTTTGTGACTCCGAAGGACGGAACATTGCTTGGAGAATTTCTTTCAGAATTCGAAACTTGTTCAGCTTATCCATGCTCTGGCACACAATTTTCTTTTTCTAGTCAGATGTCATCGAATATTGTTCGCACAGCAAACTTTTTGAGTCGCATTGTTTTGTATGGGACCTTACATATTGAAAATACACGATACGAGCAACTATCTTCTCAAACTATGTGTAAAATCTTTTCATAAAACTTACCCGTCCAATCACTTGACCATTTGCGTCGAGCTTGACCCATTCGCGAACTGTGCCTTCATTATTAAAATGCTTTTCACATATACGATTTGTGGGTTGCAATTTTAGAATGCCTGGGATAGATTGTTCCCACTTTTTCCACATATCAATGTTTTTAGCCACTCTGAATGTACAACATTTTTTGTTTATTTTGCTACCGCTTTTACAGTGTGGCACCACACACCGAGTCGTCATTATTAATATAATAATTACTAAAAGACTGTGATGTACACCGAATAAACATAATATTCAGGCACAGCAGTATCGAAGGGTTTTCAGGTTATGTCTATCGGCATTATCTGATCGCAATGCCTCTAGTGACTGCTACAGAAATTGAAAACAGCTTCGATAAGGGATAACACCACTGTGACCGCCTGTTTTTTTTTACATTTTTCAAGAATTTTTTTTGTAGAAAAAAAAAGAGATATTCGAAAACTTTTTTTGGGTTTTGTTTCTTGTTTATTAATGTATCAAAAAACATTTTTTTCACATTTTTCACGCCGCATGGTGGCGCTGAGAAAACTCTCGCGTCAGGTGCTGTCATCTCCGCGGCACGCAGCAGAACTCTCTTCAACGTCGATCTGAAAAAAAATACCGAGTGTTTTCGTTAATAATATGATATTTTGAAGAGAAGTACATAGGGATTTGGAAAAATATTGTTTTAAAAAAAATAGGCACGCCTTTGAAATTGAAGAATGATTTTCGAGCAAAATTTCTCGTCGAAAATAGGCTATAACTTTTATAATTATTGAGATATCGAAAAAATCCTATGTACTTCTCTTCAAAATATCATATTATTAACGAAAACACTCGGTATTTTTTTTCATATCGACGTTGAAGAGAGTTCTGCTGCGTGCCGCAAACCACTGCGGAGATAACAGCTTCCCCAGCGCCACCATGCGGCGTGAAAAATGTGAAAAAAATGTTTTTTGATACACTAATAAACAAGGAACATAACCCCAAAAATTTTTTCTAATATCACTGTTTTTTTCCACAAAAAAAAATTCTTGAAAAATGTGACAAAAAACAGGGGGTCACAGTGGTGTTATCCCTTAAGAGGACCATTCTCGGCGGAGGAGCTTCCAGACCCGCATACAAGACCGTGGTTACGACTAAATAAGCTGGTAAAACAGGTAAAAGCTTGCCAGATTTTCTAGTTCTACTTTTCGCTTCTACCGTGTAAGGCGCGCTAGCTGTGCGTCGATAGTGGCGCACTCTGGACACGTTCCTTCTCACGTGAACTAATAATAGAGCCGTGGTTGTTTTTGTATTCAAGTGAACATGCCTCCAATGTACCGCGCAGTCGCGTACCCGTTGCCGGGTGTAAGTTTACTTTTTTGGAGCGGTTTAGCATTTTCGAGCGTCCCGTTTCCAGTAAGTTGTTTACGGCGTTATTCCGTTCATCGTCGTGTTTCTGTAGCATTCGAAAATTATTATTTACCTGTGAGCAGCGAATGTATATAGTCGGCGAAAAATAATTTCACAAAATATCTAGAGCCGACACCACGGAACTTTGCTCAGAATGGAGCCTGGAAGTGGGAGAAAGGTTAGGTGACGCTTTTCCTTTTCAACCTAACGATAATTTGTATTCTTCTCACGAAATCGAACGATAATCGTTTCAGGTCGGCGAGATCTTTACAGCGGCCGGTGCGGCGTTTAACAAACTCGGGGAGTTGACGATGCAGTTACATCCCACCGCTGACTCTCCCGCCGGGTAAGTTTATTTACGCTTAATTTCTCGTGACATTTCCAGCCCAGTCATTGATGAATTCACACTCGCGTCTCGGTACCCAAAGCCGTATCTTCGTGTACAACGAAATTGAGAAATATCGGCGAAACCAGATAATTTGCGTTATCTAAACGCGGCAAATAACGTACGGTAAAAGCGCGCTTTTCAGCGAAAGACAAAAGTTTAATTCCTGCGAGTCAGAGTTTATTACATTTTGGGGTCGAAGGATCCTTTCTCTCATTTGACAATGACAATTGCGGCAAGTATACGAGGTGTGTAAATTAAGTAATGAGACTGATTTTTTTTCATTTTTTTTATTCAAATAGAATTACAATTTTATATTGTCATCCTCAAAATGTAACTTCGATACTGGAATAGCCTTCAGCTGGTCGTTTACAGCGGCTTGAATGTTTTCGAGTGTCCCAAAATCAGTTGCCTCGAGGTGATTTTTCAATGTCGGGAAGAGAAAAAATAGTCGCGAGGACTCGAGTCAGGCGAGAATAAGGAGACTGAGGAGACGCAGGAATGTTTTTTCTGGCCAAAAACTCGTTTATTGAAATTGCCGTTTGACAAGGAGCATTATCGTGATGCAACACCCAGTTTTTGCAGATTTTTCTCATCCCCAATTCGTTGGTAAAAATCTGATGAACGGCGGTGCGAGTCAAATGCAAATCTTCCCCGATCATTGTGATTGTCGATCCGACGATCCGAACGCACAAGATCCCGGATTCCGTCGACATTTTCATCGGTTCTCGAAGATGAAGGCCTTCGCGGTTCATCTTCGATCGGCTCTCTTCCTTCTGAAAATGCCTCAAACCACCGAAAAACCTGGGCTCTTGACAAAACACTGTCTCCGTAAGACTGCCGAAGTTTAGCAAGAGTTCCCGTTGCGCAGCGCCCAAGTCCGAAGCAAAACCTGATAGCGGACCGTTGCTCGAAATTGATGTCACTCATTTTTCGAACACAATAGAAAAAACTGTTTGACAAAGAAAAATCGCTACGGACAACGAAATGACTCGAGCGAGTTTAAACCCGTACCGAAGGCGTATCACACGTTCCCCTGCCGCCCCTCCAAGTCCAGCGGCTCAAGTGTTGCCACATCGAACGCTACGTTGCCAGTCTCATTACTTAATTCGCACACCTCGTATGATTAAAGTTACTAGGGATGGGGTTGTCGTAACGAGGGAATTTGTTTGGCACGATGCTTCGCAGTAAATGGACTGACGAGGAAATTGAGATGCTCCGTCGCTCGGTAAAGACATTCGGGGAAGACTTGAACAAAATAAGCGAGCACATCAAGGGACGAACGGTGTAAGTTGATTAGAGGGCGAACGAGGAGAATCGCGATTCGATGGCCCTCAATTTCTACGTCAGACGGATTGAGCGTCGAGTATCCCTGACGCGATTTCCAAACTGTTGTCCTCGCAGGTCGCAGATACGAACGACTCTGAAAAAAAAAGCTTTCGAGGAGGCCGGCGTGCCGATGAGAAATCAGCAAGCGGCGGCGACGCAACAGGTGCAGAAGCAACAGCAGACCGTAGCCGGTGGAAATCAGGGTTTGATGGGAAAATCGTCCGAAGTTACTCTCAATATGCTCAACGCTACCGAATCGGAGGTCGACGTCGAGGGTCTTCCCGAAGAATGTCAGGTCAAGCTCGAGTTCGAAGGAGCCACGGAGGAAGTTGCGTCGTAATAATAATTATGAATAATGGCTATTACAGCTACGTCTTTGTCATAATAAATCATACGACAAGCCGTTCAGCGTCGACGCTCGAATCTTTATCATCTCAAAAGATTCGCGCGAAGGAGATAAACAAAAATTAACTATATGTATAGTTTTATTTTATTACGTCAATAATACTGATACAAGAGAAAAAAATCTTTTATTTTTTTATTTTCCCCTTCTATTATTTGGTCTCGTTCGACCAACAAGTTCAAATTGAAGGAGGTGGCGAGTGTGTGCTGGACGGAGAAAAGGTACCGACGGTCGCAAATGTAGGATTCTCTTAGAACGGTTCTAAAAAAAAAAACACCTCACTGACGGATTGTTAGTGCGTGAGTTTTCTCGTTTCCGCGGTCTTTCCGTCGCTCTTGATTCTCCTCGGTTCATTCTGTTTTGCGTTTCACGGGAAGAAAATCCACATCGAAGTAAGCTCATTTTTATTAAATATTAAGCTTAACACCCGTACACGGTAATAACAAACGTCCGGAGACTGTTTACAAGGACACCAATATCGTTATTCGATAATCGTGAGACATAATTTCTTTTTCGTTTTCTTCGCTCGCACGGTATTGATCACTAGCAATGGCGACCGTCGGAGAGCCACTGAATTTGGCGAGAGGTAAATATTATTATTTCACTCGTTACTTCATCTCTCTTGTCGCCAAAATTTTCGTAGTCTCGACGATTAATCTTCCGCGTGCACGTTTCAGATGTTAAACGATCGATAGAACTTTTGGACAAGTTACAAAAAGGTAAGCGGCGTACGAGACATTGTATCAGTTTGTTTTGGATTAACTCGCGTTAATTTCAAGGAGGCGAAATACCGAGCACCAAATTGGCCACCCTCCAGAAAGTACTGCAGAGCGATTTCTTGAACGCAGTGCGAGAGGTTTACGAACATGTTTACGAGACGGTTGACATTCAGGTGATTAGCGCGACGCAATAGAAATTTTTTCTTACACGTACGTACTAAATTCTGGTGATAATTGATAAATTTGATGCGATAATAATCGAAGGGTTCCCAAGATGTGCGAGCATCCGCTACCGCAAAGGCCACCGTAGCTGCGTTCGCCGCCAGCGAAGGTCACGCCCATCCTCGCGTTGTCGAATTACCAAAGACCGAGGAGGGTCTCGGTTTCAACGTGATGGGCGGAAAGGAACAAAATTCTCCCATCTACATATCGAGAATTATTCCGGGCGGCGTTGCCGACAGACACGGCGGCTTGAAACGCGGCGATCAGCTGCTTTCCGTTAACGGAGTGGTTAGTAAATCGTGCTTCTAATTACTTTCTTTTTATTCTACCACCGCCGCGCTATGTGCCAATCAATTTTCTTTTTGTTCTTCTCCCCGTATAGCAAATCGATATGGCAACTAGTGCCCTCTGTTAAAAAAATAGAATAACGATAAAGGATGTATTTTCAGTGTGTCGAGGGTGAGAATCACGAAAAAGCCGTGGAATTGCTGAAGCAGGCTCAGAATTCCGTGAAACTTGTCGTGCGTTACACTCCTCGCGTTCTCGAGGAAATGGAATTGCGCTTCGACAAGCAAAGAGCAGCCCGCAGACGCCAACATATGCAGTAAACAAATTCCGGGAAATAATCATTTTGTTTAAGTATATCCACAGTCTCGTTCAAACGCATTTAATCGTTATACCGAATTCCCCATTGACTCGTGTATCGTTACTTATCAATTGTGTGTACTATACCAGAAATTTTCTGCGTTTTATCGTGCGTTAAATTATTTATGCAAAATAGACAATTGTGCGCATCAGTTACGGACAATATTGACATTTTTCTTTTCGTCGCGGCGTAGGTACCAGATTGTGGAAACTCTCATACAAAAACCACGGCTCTATTATTAGTTCCCGTGAGGGGAGACACCACAGAGAGTGCGTCACTATCGACGCACAGCTAGCGCGACCTTTATAGTAGGAGCGAAAAGTAGAACTAGATCTTGGCAAGCTTTTTACCCGTTACCGACTTACTCGCAAGGGGACCTTCCCTACTTGTCATCACCGATTTCGCTAGAATCTATAGGGTATGTTCGGGTTGACGAGGAGTGAATGTGACCTGAGTGGGAGGGCCAGATGGGCAATATTTAACGGCGGGGTAGGGTTTTAAAGGCGAAAAAAAGCATATTTTTATGATTTTTTTGCGGCAACATGAGTAATATAATTTTATTGAATAGAATTACATATTATTGTACAACTATTGGAGTATCTCAGAAAAAATTTTCAATGAAAAATATTGATAAACAAGCCGGTGACGTTGAATCTCCAGAGGCGCCTTGATAAAAAGTGGTTTTGCGGTGAACATTATAACTCGTTACCGGATCATGTGAAACAAAAAAATTGATATGCATTTTAAAGGTGATGTATTTCTCGAGGTAATCAGGAAGAGTTTTTTTTTCTATTTTTTGCAGCACTTGGAAGTGAAAAACGCAATTTTAGCTCAAAAAATCGCGCTTAATTTGTTATTAAAAAATTGAAAAAAAAAAAAAAAAAAAACTCCTGATTACCTGTTGATTTATGTGAAGAAGTAATGTTTAAATTTTCAAAAGGATCGGTTCAGTTGATTTTTAGTTCTAATGTTCGAAAACTTCAAAAATTACGTTTTCGGGAAAATCGATTTAACGTTTTTTATACGTGAAAATCAGGTATCACGGCCGGTCGTTTGAAACGCTGTAACTCCGTTAGTTTTACTCCGATTGACTTAAAATTTATACACAATATTCTCGACATATTGTCCATGCAGAAAAAAAAAATAAAAAATAAAAAAAAAAATTTAAAAACCCTACCCCCCCTTAAGAAAATTAAAATTTTGCAAATTCAACAATACATAAGAAGTTTTCGTAGCACAATTTTCAATCACCGGCTGGCGCAGCGGCAGCAGCTCGAATTCCGAATGTGAGGGTCGTAGTTTCGTTTCCCCATGTGAAGACTTTTTTTTCTTCCAATCTTCTGTTTAAATTTTACGTTACTTGCACCACAAATATATTTATATAATGCATAATGTATTTTATTTATTTATATTTTTTAAAAATGTTATTATTTTCGAAGAATTCGAGTTTTGACATTTCTCATAACTTGGCAAGAGGATTGGGAAGATTGGGAGATTGGGATTGTAATTGAAGCGGACACGAGGAATTTCTATATCAAATGAGATGCTTTTATTATTATACAGTCGATGAATCGCGGGTGCCGGAGTGATATTCATTGTAAAAACAGGGGAAGCAGTAATTGTTTCGGCACCGTGCACACGTTATATGTACGATAGAATGTATTTTAATACAGTCTGTCGGTCGTACAGTAAGTAGTTTTTCTAACGTTCAAGCATTATACAATGTTTCAACGAACAAAACTTATTTAATAAAAATAATGAACACTAATAAAGCAAAAGCAATATCTTTAATGTCCCACGTCTTGAGGAACAAGGTCAAGGTGTCGTCGGTGTGGCATCGAAGGTCAACAAACTTCTGGCAATGGGACTGGACAGGAAGAAATTTGACAAAATCAACCCCGACGATAGATTCGAATGGGAAGAACAAAACTGTAACGAGCGCTTTGAAAACATACTTGAGAATGTTGTCGGAGCCTGTAATGACTTTTCAATGCTACAACAGCTTCACAATTTCTACCAGTACGTACAAAAATTTATATTGTCTCTCGAAAAATTCTCATTCAATGCCCGATAGAAGTAATTTTTGTGTTGGTTTTCTCGTGTTATAGATCAGGAATCACGTGAATCACTCATCAGCGATGTGCATACCCTTGTCTATCGTTTGTCAAAACCACGTTTTGATATTTTAATGCTATTGATGAAACATCTGCAAAGGTAATTGAAATAAACAAATAAAAATTCCGTTTATAACGAAATTTCTCCGGCAGAAAAAATTAATAATTAATGACTAAATTCCTTTCAGCGGCGGTATGTTTCGGTCCGATTTTGTTACGACCCGAGGAAGAGACGGTAGCTTCGATAATGCACATCAAATTTTATAATACAAACGACATATGATCCACTTAATGTAAATGAATGTAAATTTATATCTGTATATATACATAAATAAATTATTGGAAGAACTTTTTTTTTCATTTCTTGAAATATCTCTCTTTGATCTACTGTACCGACCGACTTTTTATTTTCATGCCCACTCTTCGTTCAAATAGCGCGCCGCAGCTGAACGTATATCTTTTTAGTTCCGACTAGAGGGACACTACATAGATAGCGCTACAAACAGTGGCTGCGCTTCTTAACACGGGAGTTTTTCCACACCCTGGCATCAGTACCGATGAAATAATCCCTTTTGTCGTTTCTCGCAGATGAAAATAAACACAGAATTAATGGAATAAAAACTAACGGAACTTCGTATATCGGCTTTACGTTCGATTACTTGGAAAAAAAAGTTCTCATTATGGTGCTTAACGAGGTTGAAAAGTTGCTCGGAGAGCTCGAAAAAATTGAATTGGAGGTTAGTACGTAATTATATTGTAGTGTTATTATTGAGGGTTAAGTCGTTTGAAATATTTATCCTCGATAGAATGATTTTGGAACGAAAAATGTAGAGAATTAACGGATATAACGGTTGCTCGATTAAACAGGCATCCGGAGGAAATCCACCGGGTCAAACCTACGCGCAACTATTGGCTATTTATCTCTATCAAAATGATCTGTAAGTCTCCCGGCCCGTCGACCAAATTCATCTTTGTACGACGTCGAATTCGGGAATGAACGGTTTGGTAATAATAAAAAATGTTTTACCGAAAAATTTCTCACAGTTGCAACGCCAAGTTTCTGTGGAAACGAATGCCGTCCGGCGTAAAGAGCAACAGTCCCGAATTGCTGAGAATATGGCAGGTTGGACGAAAAATGTGGCAACGCGATTGGCCAGCGGTACACGCGGCACTGAACGCCGAATGGAGCGAAGACGTTGGCAATATCATGAGCGCCTTGAAAGGTTTAGGATACCACTCCGCGGATAGAGCCAACGAGCGAAAGAAAAATAATCGGATAACTTTCTTTCTTTTTTCACCCCGCAGAGAGGGTCAGAGAGCGAGCGATGTCGCTCATTTCCGAGGCGTACTCGTCGGTCGAACTGACGGCCGTTAGTCTCATGACGGGCCTCGCAACCGAGGAAACCCGCCGGATCGTCGTCGAGAGAGGTTGGTGCCTGGACGAGACGACCGTGAAACCGCGCAAGAGCGACAGAGAACAGGGAAACGCGACGCAGGCAAGCCTCACCGAGGATCAACTTTACAAACTTACTCAATTTGTGTCTTTTCTAGAGAATTAGTCTCAATTATGTAATTCGTGGATCGGCCATCCGTGGGATAACAGCAACGAGATTAGCGGGGATACTACGTTTCAATAATTATTTCTCGCCATTACCGAGCAACAATTATTTCGATACCTGACGCCGCGCGCCAAACAGCTAAATCGTTAACGAAGGAAAGCGATAAATTGAGTACCGTGCATACGTATTCGCGTTCGCCGGAGAACGTCGAAACTCGGGGTGACCTCTTTGCACGGAAGAGACACTCCGCGAGCGGTACGGTGAGGGGCGGGGGGGTGCGCGCGGGAGACGATCTTTCGCTCCTTTGCTCGACGCGACCTTTGCTCGATCTTACGCTCTCCGCGTATACATACCGGTAAGTAACTCGAAGTTGTTTCTCAAACGCTTCCATCTCTAACCGCAGGTTCGTCGGTGTATTTGCATATACACACGTGCTAAGGCCCAACTCGCTCTCGCGTCCTTCTTCGATTCGCCACGAGATCGGGACGGAGCTCCGTGAATCCGTGACGAAATAACAACCGTGCACCACACGCACCCCCCGGAGGCTGAACAGCCTCGGCGAATTTTGCTCGGCGTTGTGTGCCTTGTTTTCAGAGCGGAGCGTCCTCTATGCTCCGCGTGTCTGTCGCAATAACGCTTCGAACCTCGATGCGAGCAAAATCACTCTATGTTATTCTTTTTAAATTCATTTATTTTTATTCTTTTATCGTCTTTCGCGGCGTCGCCCATAGGCAGTACGAGAGGGCGGTTACGCGCACCGTTCGATTGTTTCGTTATCGCGATCATCCTTCGTACACAATCGTACGCCATTCTCGGTGCCTTTGTTTTTTCCCATTGGCCCGTTGTCTCTTTTGAATTTCTTTCGATTTATCGCATTTCGAGAAACGTCGACGGGTTTTCATCTTGGAACGAGCGTGCTCGGTAACTCGCAAGCCATATAGATACGTACATGTCGTTGAGGGGCGCGAGCGGTAAATAAAATACGCAGGTATCTCGTATGTTCAGGCGTGTAAACCTCGCGGCTACGCCGAGAGACTCGCTCGCGACCCACGAGGCCGATACCGTACGACAAGCCGCTCAACACTTTGCTCGCATCTTACCCGTACACGTATCTCTATGGCCCCTTTCTCTACTTTCAATTGATGATGATAACCACGATGATCCGGCATTACCGCAACGTTCGAACCCTCCCCGCGATGCCGGCGGGGCGTCGAACGAGTCTCACCGATGTCTCCGGGCGCGTATACGCTTATTACAAGTACACGTAACGTACGTAAAACAAGTATATCCGACTGCTCAACTCGTACGTACTCATTTTTTGACTTGAAAATTAATGCATGATTTTGTTTTTTCCACAGAAATTGCCGAGTACCCAAATAAGAGCGAAACTCATTTTGTCAAGGCTCTTTGAAACGCGCGCGCACAGCCTCAATTGGTACGGTGTACGCTCGCGCGGGACTTAACTCGCGAGATTATATCAGTGGAGTAGTAAAAACGTCAGTTTCCATCGATTCCGTCGAAAAAAAAAGAAGGGAAATGCTCGTTTACACCGGATATGCACGTTTTGTTCGTGGAAAATGTATAAACGTGAGGTTCGAGGTAGAACGAATGACTTCACTGCGGTTCTCGAATCGAGATCATCGATTCTCCACAGGAACTCGCGTTTTTCCGTTTTCTACGATCGGAACGTGCAATTTCCGGTTGTAAACGAGCATTTCCCTTCATTTTCTCGTCCGAATCGCTCGATAATGACGTTTTCACTTCTTCAATGATCACAACTCGCGAATTAAGTGCGAATGAGCTTTGAAATCATCGAAACACTCGAGTTACGGATCTGAAATCGAGGATTTCACTATGTACTTCAAATGACTCGACCGAATCTACCGTTTTTTAACGTTTTCGACGATGGAATCCTGTGAATTTGATATACCAGGGGTGTTAGTTGAAATTTGCCGGGTTTTTTTTTTTTTTTTTTTCGATAAAGAACACACTTAATTTTCAGAGGAGTCTCAAAATTTTTTTATTCAAAGTATTGACCATTGGTTTCTGCACATTTCGCCCATCTCTCAGGCAAATTATCGATACCATCCCAAAAAAATTTTTTCTCTCTCGAGGTAAACCATTCGACGAGCCATTTTTCGACTTCTTCAAAATTAGCGAAGCACCGCTCCGCAAGGGAGTGTCCCATCGATGCGAAAAGGTGATAGTCGGACGGGCCGAGGTCTGGAGAGTACGGCGGGTGTGATAATATTTCCCAACTAAGTGTTTTTAATGTGTCTTTCACCAGTTTAGCGGTATGAGACGGCGCGTTGTCACGTTGCAAGATAACTTTGCCACGTCTTCGGGACCATTCCGGCCGTTTTTCGATCAACGCATAATTCAAATTGATCATTTGTTGTCGGTAGCGATCCTTGTTCACCGTTTCACCAGGTTTTAACAACTCGTGGTACACCACACCACACTGGTCCCACCAAACACGGAGCATTGTCTTACGGCCAAAGCGATTTGGCCTTGCGGTCGATGGGTCGGCTTCACCGGGTGAAAGCCATGATTTTTTTTCGCTTCGGGTTCTCAAAAAATAAATCCACTTTTCGTCCCCCGTGACAATTCAGATGCAGAAAAGATTTCCTCTCGAATCGTTGAAGCAGCATTTCACAAACGGTTTTTCGATTTTCCATTTGTCTATCGTTCAGCTGGTGTGCCACCCATTTCCCATACTTTTGGATCTTTCCCATGGCTTTTAAACGTTGGCAAATTGCTCCTCGAGTCACATTTAGTGTTTCTGCCAATTTTTGTTGCGATTCGGTTGGATCAACATCCAATAACGCCTGCAATTCCTCGTCTTCGAACTTTTTCGCTGCACCGGTATGTTCATTGTCTGTCAAATCGAAATCTCCACTTTTAAATTGACGAAACCATGTCTCACATGTTCCAATCACTGGAGCATGTTCGCCATAAGTTTCTACCAGCAACCGGTGAGCTTCGGCTGCTTTTTTCTTTTGATGAAATAAGAAAAGCAACGAATGCCGCAAATGCGATTTACTTGGAACGAAACTCGACGTATTCACTGAGGTAAACAAATATCACGCTATTATTTTGGCGGAATGTGACTTGCGTATTTTTGTAGGTTAATGTCAATAGAAAAAAAATGACACACATGCCAAATCATAGAAATGTATACATATTGCTAGGGACATCTACTGATAAAACCGGCAAACTTCAACTAACACCCCTGGTAAATGAGGGTCGAGCGTGGAAAAACATCGGTATCGAAAGTACAAATCTTATGATTTATCCGCGCTTCCTTTCTACACAGCGACGATAAGCCTCCACGTTGAGTCTGTGATGAAAAAGAAAAAGAAACCGTTAAAATTCCTAAGACCATCGAATCATCTCGATGGCGCGTCGCAATTTATTCGCGTTATTTCGTTCGCGCTCTATCGAGCGAACAATTCCATTGTCTCGTCCGCATCGGTAGATCCCGTACCCGATCGTTGTAATATACTTTGCTGAAAGCGGCGCGGTGTCAATGACTGGGACATATCCACCTTACACGGAGAGCCTCGCGTACAGGGTTCGCGGAGGCCGCGCCGTCGAGGAACGTCGTACAATTTTTATTCTTTATTTTTATTCATTTTTTTTTTTTCCATGCATTTCACAACCCGGCAAATCGCGCCTCGCGCGATCGGTGCTGTTGCCACGATCCGAAAGGTGCAGGTTACGGGAGGTGAAGCGAAGTGTGTGGCCGAGAGGCAACAGGCGCAATATGCAACAGGCTAGGTATCAGCCTCTGGCATATCTCTATGTATATATTAATATATATAGATATGTATACGGAGGAGAGACGGGTTTAGGTATGTGCGATCGAGAACAGTCTCTACGGGCTCTATGGTATATACGTATATCGGGTACCGCGGGGGGTTCCGGGAGGAGCACGCCGATCTCAAGCGCACAGTTGCGCGGTGAGAGCCACCGAGCGGCTTAAGGGGCGGGGGGGGGGGGGGGGGGGGGGGGGGGTTGAGAAACAGCGGAGGACGAACGACGAAGGTGGACGCCGTAAAGAGAACGGGATACGGGTTCAGTGGGGGGTTAGGGTTCGCGATGCCTGCGCGCCCACGCGCGCTATTGTCTATTCGTTTCGTTACGTTTTCCTTTCCTCATCGACGATATATACAACGAATACGTACGTACAGACTGAAATACATAGTTGGTACCACGCGTTACATATTACACGTTCGTGCAGATGCCGAGCACCGTTCGGCTTCTCAAATATATTTCGTTTTATCATCGATACCAAAAAAACTATATATTTCCAATTGATTCGCGATTATTGCAAAATACGTTCGTTGTTATTATAGTATGTAATATTGCGGACTAAAGTCCCTTTGTACAATGAATTTATGTTGTTATACACGGATCACGTCCGAATATTTTCACCATAAACATTGTAATTCGAATGATTTTGTTTGTTTCACGCGGTTTGGCCCGAAGCCACGCGGAAAAAGAGATATACGTATGTCGGAGGTATACGCGTTTATTTTATTGCGTCGTTACTCGTCGGGAAAGGTAGCGATCGTCGTTAACGAGAGAGATAGATAGATGAGCGAACTCGCGGAGAAAGATTCGCCGCGTCGAGCGCGGTGCCGAAACCGAGATGCCGGAACAATGCCTCGTACCGTTAACTCGAATGCAACTTTTGCCGAACCGGCTAATCGACAGCGAGGAACGAGGAAAGCGTCCGAACTCGGCACACCGAATCTTTGCGAACGATCGTTATCGCCGGTAAGTCAATATTCCCCGTGCGGTAACACGCCCGTATAATTTGATAGTTGCGTACGTCGTTTTCCCGGATCTGTTTCTCATCTCCGTTTCAGTTGACGCCACGTTATTCACGCCGCTGGAAATGAAAAATGAACGGCGAAACCCATGGGTGATCCTCGATCGATAATTGTCTTCTCGCACATCTCAATTCTAAGGGCGTCGGCCGCTCTTAAATTAATAGCAACATTTTGACTTTTTTTTTCAGATTCAACACGTTCGGAATGAGCGCCAAACAACGGTTAAGGGAGGGGTTAAGGGTTTCAGCGTTAAAAAAAAACACTTTTTTTGCGATTTTTTTTCTCAAATACGGATTGAGCAATTTTATTCGAACCTTTTGTACATTATTGAGCATACTTTTGACAATGTTGTGTTATTTTTTCATGCAGAAATATTGAAGCGTAAGCCCGTAACAGAGCTTCCCCCAGAACGTCTTGGAAAAAAAAAAACAATTCGCGGTGTTCGCTATAACTCGGCCGGAAATTATCTGAAAATGAAAAACCATGAAAATTTAGTCAAGTTATAATCAAATCTTCCCCCCAACGTTCTCTGATAATTTTTTTCTTTCATTTAAAAATTTTTGGCGGCCATCCAAAGTGTGAACTGTTCTTTTCCACGAAAAATTCCGCCATTTTGTGGGTGGGAAACACCCTTGATGTAAAAAAAAAAAAATTTTAATAAACGTTGGGGGGAGGTATTTTATATGTAAAAAATGTGTGCAAAGTTTGAAATGAATCGGTCAAGTAGTTTTTAAATGGCAGTGAACACGGACTTTGGAAAAAGTAGTTTTGAGAAAAACGCGTCTAAAGTTTACGAAGTAAAAAAGTGAAGAAAACATTTTTTTTTTTCCAAATCACACAGAATCATCGATTCCAGCTCCTTTCTTCGCTCGTTTCTTCTTTTAAAATATTGTAGTGTATAGTATACACTATATACTATATACACAATGGCAATGAATAAACTGTACCAGGGGTGTTAGTTGAAGTTTGCCGGTTTTACCAGTAGATGTCGCTAGCAATATGTATACATTTCTATGATTTGGCATGTATGTAATTTTTTTCTATTGACATTAACCTACAAAAATACGCAAGTCACATCCCGCCAAAATAATAGCGTCATATTTGTTTACCTCAGTGAATATGTCGAGTTTCGTTCCAAGTAAATCGCATTTGCGGCATTCGTTGCTTTTCTTATTTCATCAAAAGAAAAAAGCAGCTGAACCTCACCGGTTGCTGGTAGAAACTTATGGCGAACATGCTCCAGTGATTAGAACATGTGAGACATGGTTTTCGTCAATTTAAAAGTGGAGATTTCGATTTGACAGACAATGAACATCCTGGTGCAGCGAAAAAGTTCGAAGACGAGGAATTGCAGGCGTTATTGGATGTTGATCCAACTCAATCGCAACAAAAATTGGCAGAAACACTAAATGTGACTCGAGGAGCAATTTGCCAACGTTTAAAAGCCATGGGAAAGATCCAAAAGTATGGAAAATGGGTGGCACACCAGCCTCAACGATCGACAAATGGAAAATCGAAAAACCGTTTGTGAAATGCTGCTTCAACGATTCGAAAGGAAATCTTTTCTGCATCGAATTGTCACGGGGGACGAAAAGTGGATTTATTTTGAGAACTCGAAGCGAAAAAAATCATGGCTTTTACCCGGTAAAGCCGGCCCATCGACCGCAAGGCCAAATCGCTTTGGCCGTAAGACAATGCTCCGTGTTTGGTGGGACCAGTGTGGTGTGGTGCACTACGAGTTGTTAAAACCTGGTGAAACGGTGAACAAGGATCGCTACCGACAACAAATGATCAATTTGAATTATGCGTTGATCGAAAAACGGCCGGAATGGGCCCGAAGACGTGGCAAAGTTATCTTGCAACGTGACAACGCGCCGTCTCATACCGCTAAACTGGTGAAAGACACATTAAAAACACTTAATTGGGAAATATTATCACAGCCGCCGTACTCTCCAGACCTCGTCCCGTCCGGCTATCACCTTTTCGCATCGATGGCACACTCCCTCGCGGAGCGGTGCTTCGCTAATTTTGAAGAAGTCGAATAATGGCTCGTCGAATGGTTTACCTCGAAAGAGAAAAAGTTTTTTTGGGATGGTATCCATAATTTGCCTGAGAGATGGGCGAAATGTGTAGAAACCAATGGTCAATACTTTGAATAAAAAAATTTTGAGATTCCTCTGAAAATTAAGGGTTTTCTTTATCGAAAAAACCGGCAAATTTCAACTAACACCCCTGGTATACCTGTTCGACAGCTGCACTGCCAGCCCGACCGGCCCCAGCTGTTGAAGGTATAGCGTTAAAGGCCAGGAGATTAATGAGACAATAACTTCAAGAATATCGCTTAGATCGGTTTAAAATTTTAAGGACACATTCTTGTAATGTTAAACAATAAGATAAGCCGAGAAAAAAATCGTCTTTTCGAAAGTGAAAACCCTTAGCCCGCCCTTAATCGTGCGGACATTACGTTCGTAGACGAATTATTGAAAATCGTTTGTTCGCTTCGAACGACGATGCTCCGAGCGAAAGAGACGTCGTTACGGTCCCCGTGCCTCGTACATCGCGGCGAGTGTATCGCGATGTATAGATGTATAAGCGGGGAAACGGTGGGAATAATATTGGCCCTCCGGCGGATCGCACGACGCCGATACAACACCGCGATAGATTCGCTATGTAACACGAGGATAATGGTGTGTCATACGGCGTTACACACACGTACGCGCGTACCTGGTACGTGCAGCCGGTGGGTAAAAGGCACTCCCCGGTAGTGCGCGACGAACGTAGAGAATACGAGCCTCTCTATACGCTCGCGTCTTCGAAGTGAAAGGCGGGCGAGTCCCGGCTGTATCGCGGCGTGTGTCTCAACGAGCTGGTTTATGCGAGAGAAGCGTTTCTCGTTTCTCCCACCTCTCCGGTATCGTACGCGATACACACGATACACGATTATCCCTCGTACGGAGGTATAGGCCTCGCGTACACACACACACAGCCATAACGAATTCGTACGTATGCGCGTTCGATGGTACGGACAAAACTTATTATCTCTATCGCCGGTACGTCGGGCTCTCTCCTCTCTCGAGGCATAACACAAGGTCCCCGCGCCCACGGGGTCGTAGGTCGGCTCACCCACTCCCATGCACCTTCTCTCTCTCCCTCTCTCTCTCTCTCTCTCTTTTTCTATCTCCGTAACTGGCCCTTCACCTCGCCGGTTCTCGCGCGCACCTATACCGCGACGAGGCAACGGTGTACGTACGTCGAATCAGCTGCTCGTTCTTATACGGATAATACGGTAGACGCGTATGTAACGACGCGCGCACCGTACGGGTTACCGAGAACAGCGAGAGGAGACGGGCAAAGCAGAAAGCGGACCTCCTTGCTTTCGCGCGCTTCTAACCAGCGTTATAATGGTACAAACACAGTCGTCGAGCGACTGGTGGAGGGACCTCGACCAACGGGATCCCGATCTCGCGCGTACGCTACTTTTTATCTACGAACGCTCGATCCTTACCCACGTACAACACCGGGCCGGCGATATAATTATCGCGGCTCGTTCGATTTCCGTCCACGCGTTTTTCCGCAATGAAGACGAAAAACAAACCAAACCAAACCAAACCAAACCAAACCAAACCAAACAAACCAAACATTCCGTCATGTTTTTTTCCCTTTTCGCGGGTTGCTGCTTCGAGCTTTTGATTTGAAAAAAAAAAACTCGTAATCGCGCCAATGGACGGAGAAAAATATATAAATTTCCCGCCGATCGTACCGCGGACGATTCGTTTCGAAAACCTTTTTTTTTTCCTTTTTTTTTTTTCTTTTTTTGTCGAAATAACAACTCGTTTATTCTCGACTATTTGAAAATGACGAAACGTCCCGATTTACATACGGTTTATGTGCGAACCCGTTGAATTCGAATAAATCAATTCGTCCCGATGTGGTCGGTATATATAAAATTAAAGCCACCGTGTCAACGGTTAAAAAAAAAAAAAAAGAAGCCAATCCCGAGAATTTGAATATCGCGCGATTTCGAGTTTTGCACGAGCCAAGGCTACTTTCGTTGACACACGCGCGTACACGCATACTGAGATAATAGCTGGATTTTTATCTCACCGGGAATCAACTCGGGGTATCGCGGATGAACGGTTGTAAACGCTTTTTTTTCTCTCCAGCTCACGTTCGCGCGGCGCATTCTTTCACTTCCGGATTCCTCTTTTTTATTCTATTTTTTTTCTTATTACATTTTAATTTACGTTTTGAAACAGTCGAGGCCAACTACGTACACGCGCGTATGCATTGGGGATCGTTCGCCGGAATCGGCCATGTTATCACGAGCTTCGCCGTGTCCGTAAATGTAATCGCGTGGGGGAAGCGGTCCAGCATACAGCCACGGTCCATTCGCTATTCGCTACGCGCGTACCGCGATGCGACTCTTCGACGAAAGGTCGTGTCGCGCGGTACCCTCTCTCGATCTCACTCGCTACGCGATTTACCCGTGTCTCGAGGCAAACTCGAGAGCGGACAAGGTGCAGCGACGAGACGAGATCCAGCCGGTGCGCTTTGTCCCATCCTTCGCTCGAATCGAGCGAAGTATCGCGTACCCGTCCTGTAGTCCAGTCATTATGTACATTTGGAAATGCATGTGAACCGAAAAAGCTGATTTTTTGGATACTGTGTGGCGGGGACTTAGAAGAGCTTTACTTCAGATTGTCGACCAAGATTTCCTATGTGCGCTCTCCGCCGTCTTGAAATAAGTGTTGAATTTTGTTTTTTTTTTTTTTTGCAATAACTCGGCTCTCCGTCGAGACACGAAAATTGCGATGGGACACTTTTTTCTTGCTTCTTTTACGCTCTACAACTTAGGTCATATACATTTTTCACCTACCGTTCATCGTTGCTGAGATATCGAACGAGAAAGTAAAAAATTCAGGTAGTGAAACTTGTTTTTGGCGGTACACATTTGTATGCACACGTGTGTATATAAATCGTCGGGCGAGATGGACAACGTGCGAATCACCGCACAAAGAGGAGACGGCAAGAATGAGCCGCGGCTGTGAAACATATGAAAATATATATATATTTTTTTTCATATGTTTGCTTTTTTACTAACTTACTTTTTTCTTAGATACTTTTTTACGTAAATTTGACAAAAAATTGTAAAATTATATTTAACAACCTTGAAAAATATTTTGGTGGTTTTTGTAGAAAAAAAAAAAATTTACTTTCTCGCTCGATATCTCAACAACGGAGAACGGTAGGTGAAAAATGTATATGACCTAAATTGTAGAGCGTAAAAGAAGCAACGAAAAAGTATCCCATCGCAATTTTCGTATCTCGACGGAGAGCCGAGTTATTGCAAAAAAAAAACAAAATTTAATACTTATTTCAAGGTGGCGGAGAACGCACATAGGAAATCTTGGTCGACAATTTGAAGTTGAGTCTTACTAAGCTATCCTCCCCACACAATATCCAAAAATCAGCTTTCTCGGTTCACATGCATTTCTAACCCGTTTTTTTTCTACGTAATGACTGAATTACTAGCCGTACGCGCGTCTCAAGTCCGACGGCTCAATTAGATACTCGCCGGTCCGGTATCCAATTTCTAAGGACCAAAACGATGATTGAACTTGAATGAATAATTGTCCGAACGCTTATTCGTTTTTTCACGATAATTCGAATACTTTTATCGAAGAAAAAGCCATGTATCGAGGAAAGTTTTCGTACTCATTGATTTATATATTGGCGTGAAAACTAGGGCTTTTACTTTTATCCGGATTAGCTGGATACCCGAAAGTATCCGGGTATCCGGGAATTCGGATCCAGCATCTCAGATTCGAATACCCGAATATCCGGGTATTCGAGTACCCGAGTATCCGAATATTCGAATAATCACGGATCCGGGTAACCGGGTAATAACGAATAATGTCGGGTAATTACCAGATTTTTCGCGTACAGGCTCAAATGGGACCACCGGCGTAAAAAAAATAATGATATTGTATTAGTCTGGTCATCAAATAAGCCAAAAAGAGGGCGTTAATAGTTGCCATTGAAAAAAAATTGGAAAATAGCTTGTATCAATTATCGGCGGTAATTGCCCGATATTATCCGTTATTATCCAAGTACCCGGTTACCCGGATACCCCGAAACTATCCGCATATCCGAATCCGTTATTATCCGGATATTATCGAGTTATCGAGATATACGGATTTGAAGCGTCGGATTCGTGAAACCCGAATTACTCGGGTATCCGGATAACCGGAAAAGTTCAAGCTCTACTTCAGATTCGAATACCCGAATATCCGGGTATCCGGGTATTCGAGTACCCGAACATCCGGGTATTCGAGTATCCGGGTATTCGAGTACTCGAGTATCCGGGTATTCGAGCACTCGAATATCCGGGTATTCGAGTATCAGAGTATTCGGGTATTTGAGTACCCGAGTATCCGGGTATTCGAGTACCCGAATATCCGGGTATTCGAGTACCCGAGTATCCGGATATCCGAATAATCACGGATCCGTGTAACCGGATAATAACGAATAATGTCGGGTAATTACCCGATTTTTCGCGTACAGGCTCAAATGGGACCGCCGGCGTAGAAAAAATAATGATATTGTATTAGTCTGGTCATCAAATAAGCCGAAATATAGGGCGTTAATAGTTACCATTGAAAAAAATTGGAAAATAGCTTGTGTCAAATTTGCTCTGTTCAAAGAAATTGTGCTAAACTGCGGTAAAAATGAAAACTTAGTGTTGACGAATCAGACGTCACGGTTTTTCAATTTATAATAATTGTGTATCAACTCGGGAAAACATTTTACATGTGACACCCACAATTTTTTAGAATCCGCTGTTACGATCACAATTTCTTGCCTGCGCATATTAAGAATAGCCGAGATCCGCTTCTTCACATTCTATATTTTCTCTCCAACTCTAAAGTTCATAAAAACTGCACACACGCCCATAAAAGAAATATACATTTCAGAAACTAAGGATATTTATTAAATAATAATAAATCGTGATGAAAAAATAATATTAAAAAAAAAGCAAATAGTGCGGGTCAATGTTGATTACGTTCTTATGAAATGATCATGTGTTTCCGCTAACATTGTATAGAAGATTATGTCATTGCTTTTTTAATCTACACAAGAATGTTTTATTGAAATTGTAGTTTTCGTCGGATGTGAATTACAGTAAAGAAATAGTTTGGTAATAATAGTAAATACGCCTGCAAGATTCTTTCCAAAAATCTTCGTTATATTGATAATCTAATTTGTTTAATATCGATATCAGTCGGTAAAAATGGAAAATGGTCAACCAAATGATCGGACATGAACACCGATATAACCCCGGTTTCTCAATCTTCCGGTAATGATTTATTATTCGTCTTATAAATGTACTTCGCAAACATTATTCTCGGCAACGTCTACGCATGCCTCACAAATAGTGTAAATTGAACAATTATTTTCAGCATTTTCGGGATCAATTATCGGCGGTAATTGCCCGATATTATCCGTTATTATCCGAGTACCCGGTTGCCCGGATACCCCGAAACTATCCGTATACCCGAGTCCGTTATTATCCGGATATTATCGAGTTATCGTGATATACGGATTTGAAGCGTCGGATCCGTGAAACCCGAATTACTCGGGTATCCGGATACCCGAAAAAGTTCAAGCTCTAGTGAAAACGATTCGGGGTACCAAACAACGTTTTCCGTTTCGCCTCTCACTCAAAGGATTCGATTTGATCGAACGACGGGACTGTTAGCTCGCCTCTTCTCGATATCGTTCTTGGTCCATTCGTCATCTTTACTCCGATAAATTTGTACATTCATCCTCTCGTCGAGCAATTTATTATGACAAATTATATTCGTCAATTGGTCAATTGTAACGCTAGATTTCGATCTTACACCGCCCCATCTCCGGGCATTAGCAAACTCGGTACGGAGTACCGCACCCGATATACGGCACAAACTTCTCGTATTATCGGCTTTCCCTTTCACGCCGCGTCCATGTATCGAGCGTATCTATTTTCTGTGCGCTCGTGGATGTAGGAGGCTACGGCAGTTCGTGGCGCCTCCCGCCCACTAATTTTTTTGTATTTTTTTTACGGTCCTCCCTTGGACACTCGTATCGAGGCTTCTGCGGTAAAAATATATAATTGGACCAAATGAAATTTTGAGATAATTGGATATCGACGCGGGTTGATCAATTTGGACGCGTCATTCGCGTATAAAATAAATCTATATTTATTTATTTATTTATTTTCTGTATTTTTCATACTCGTGGTCGTCCTCGCGCGTGCTCATTTCTTATTATTCCTCACGGACCTCGAGGCCGCACGGATTCTCAATCTCTTCCTTCCTCTCCTCTCTCTCACCCGCATAATTAAGTACGAAGATTCCTCTCGTTCTGGTTTTTCGCGGTCGTCTCGCTCGCTTTCCGGTCCAATCCCGCCGCCCCGTCTAGATCGCGACCCGTGTCGCCGGACTTTCTCTCTTGCCGGCGCGCAACCATCGGTTAAAGCTCGCCGTGCGGCCGTTCGACGAGCCGATTAAATTATTTCGTATTATTATTATTACAACTATAAATAACGACGCGGTTTCGTCGCGGAATATTACGCAACTGATCTTTTAGGATAAACGTTAATCGGCGGACTCGTTGGTCATTCATGGTGACGACACAATTTATTTATTTATTTATTTTATTTTATTTTATCTTTTTTTATTCTTATTTCTGACGCAGCAAAATTGCAACGATCGCCAAAAAGTATACAATTTATCGAGTTTGATAAAACGTTCGTTGGTGTACGACGCGAACGTTTAATTTACGACGTTTCCTCGAGCAATGAAACTTTTGTCTGAAACATTTGTGGATATGATCAATGGTTTGAGTGATATTGCTCTGTAACACTTTATCTGCCTCACCCTGTGTATGTCTTTTCCCGTTGGACGCTCCGTACGCGTTCGACTCCGAACCCTCGAAAAGATATACGAGGTCCGTTCAAAAAGTATCGCGAATTTTCCATTTCCGCGGGCTACGTATGTTCGATTTTCCATTTTTGTTGTGGCGTTAGGTTGACACTCGTGTCCCTCACTTATGCTAAAAAAATCGGTCATTTTGAATGTTTAGTTAATTGTCGACAGCTGTTTTGGTTAGACGTGTTTTGGCTTGACTTCGATTTTTGCCTATTCCCAAAAAAGCAGCTTCCATTGCCATTATTGAGCTTTGGTTTCCACGTCATAACCATAGACCCATGATTCGTCACCAGTTATGACCCTCTGGAGCAAATTTGGGTCGTCCTGGACCGAGTCCAACGGCTCCTTAGCAATGTTAACGCGACACTGCTTTTGTTCAAAATTGAGCAATTTTGGCACGAATTTCGCGGCGACCCGTCTCATGCCCTAATCATTGGTAAAAATTAGAGCTTGAACTTTTCCGGGTATCCGGATACCCAAGTAACTCGGGTTTCACGGATCCGACGCTTCAAATCCGTATATCACGATAACTCGATAATATCCGGGTTATAACGGATTCGGGTATGCGGATAGTTTCGGGGTATCCGGGCAACCGGGTACTCGGATAATAACGGATAATATCGGGCAATTACCGCCGATAATTGATGCCGAAATTGCGGAAAAAAAATTGTTCAATTTACACAATTTGTGAGGCACGCGTAGATGTTGCCGAGAACAATGTTTGCGAAGTACATTTATAATACGAATAATAAATCATTACCGGAAGATTGAGAAACCGGAATTATATCGGTGTTCATGTCCGATCATTGGGTTGACCATTTTTTATTTTTATCGACTGATATCAATATTAAACAAATTAGATTATCATTATAACGAAGATTCTTGGAAAGAAACTTGCAGGCGTATTTACTATTATTACCAAACTATTTCTTTACTGTAATTCACATCCGACGAAAACTACAATTTCAACAAAACATTTTTGTGTCGATTAAAAAAGCATAATCTTCTATACAATGTTAGGGAAACACATGATCATTTCAGAAGAACTTAATCAACATTGACCCGCACTATTTGCATCTTTAATATTATTTTTTCATCACGATTTACTATTATTTAATAAATATCCTTAGTTTCTGAAATGTATATTTGCTTTATGGGCGTGTGTGCAGTTTTTATGAACTTTAGAGTTGGAGAGAAAATATAGAATGTGAAGAAGCAGATCTCGGCTGTTCTTAATATGCGCAGGCAAGAAATTGTGATCGTAACAGGGGATTCTAAAAAATTGTGGGAGTCACATGTAAAATGTTTTCCCGAGTAAATACACAATCCTTTCTTAAAAAAGACATGGCACTCGATTCTCGAAACTCTCGAAATGCGAGATAAATATATCGAATTTTGAAGCCAGTTTATCGTCAATCTGATTGGTTGTCGTAAAGCGCGCGTAATTCAAACACGATTTCGTTCACCATGAAACAACATCTATAGTATACAAAGATTCAATAAGATCAAAGATTCAATAGATTATTGACTCTCGCCTAATGCAATTCGCATAATTAAAAAACCTTATAATAAATTATGTACTATTTAACGAAATGACAACCGATCGACATGAAATAATCTTAGCGACTGCAGAATGGTGAGAACATCTGTTGTGTCGTTTGGGAAAAAGTATCTATAAGAATTTGCAGTTGATTCTTAATCTAAAGGACAAGTTCGAAATATGAAACATTAAGCGCGAGCGAAGCGAGCGCGTTGTTGCTAGTTATTATAAATTGGAAAACCGTGACGTCCGATTCGTCAACACTAAGTTTTCGTTTTTACCGTAGTATCGCACAATTTCTTTGAACAGAGCAAATTTGATACAAGTTATTTTCCAATTTTTTCCAATAGTAACTATTAACTACAGCTTGAACTTTTCCGGGTATCCGGATACCCAAGTAATTCGGGTTTCACGGATCCGACGCTTCAAATCCGTATATCATGATAACTCGATAATATCCGGGGAATAACGGATTCGGGTATGCGGATAGTTTCGGGGTATCCGGGTACTCGGATAATAACGGATAATATCGGGCAATTACCGCCGATAATTGATGCCGAAAATGTTGAAAACAATTGTTCAATTTACACAATTTGTGAGGCATGCGCAGATGTTGCCAAGAACAATGTTTGCGAAGTACATTTATAATACGAATAATAAATCATTACCGGAAGATTGAGAAACCGGAATTATATCGGTGTTCATGTCCGATCATTTGGTTGACCATTTTTTATTTTTATCGACTGATATCAATATTAAACAAATTAGATTATCATTATAACGAAGATTTTTGGAAAGAAACTTGCAGGCGTATTTACTATTATTACCAGACTATTTCTTTACTGTAATTCACATCCGACAGAAACTACAATTTCAACAAAACATTTTTGTGTCGATTAAAAAAGCAATGACATAATCTTCTATACAATGTTAGGGAAACACATGATCATTTCATAAGAACTTAATCAACATTGACCCGCATTATTTGCATCTTTAATATTATTTTTTCATCACGATTTACTATTATTTAATAAATATCCTTAGTTTCTGAAATGTATATTTGCTTTATGGGCGTGTGTGCAGTTTTTATGAACTTTCGAGTCGGAGAGAAAATATAGAATGTAAAGAAGCGGATCTCGGCTGTTCTTAATATGCGCAGGCAAGAAATTGTGATCGTAACAGCGGATTCTAAAAAATTGTGTGAGTCACATGTAAAATGTTTTCCCGAGTAAATACACAATTATTATAAATTGGAAAACCGTGACGTCCGATTCGTCAACGCTAAGTTTTCATTTTTACCGTAGTTTCGCACAATTTCTTTGAACAGAGCAAACTTGATACAAGTTATTTCCCAATTTATTTCAATGGTAACTATTAACGCCCTATATTTCGGCTCATTTGATGACCAGACTAATACAATATCATAATTTTTTTTTACGCCGGCGGTTCCATTTGAGCCTGTACGCGAAAAATCGGTTAATTATCCGACATTATTCGTTATTACCCGGTTACGCGGATCCGTGATTATTCGAATATCCGGATACCCGGATACTCGGGTATTCGAATCTGAAGTGTTGGATCCGATTTCCCAGATACCCGGATACTTTCGGGTATCCGGCTAACCCGGATAAAAGTAACAGCCCTAGTAAAAATCGAATAGCACGAGCCAATCAATATGTTTAGTTCCTCGGCAACTTCTCTAACGGTGATTCAACGATTGGCCAATATTATTTTCCTCGCTTCATCAATGTTTTCGTCCGTTGTTGATGTGCTCGGGCGTCCGGAGCGCATTTCGTTGTTCGCATCTTCTCGGCCCTCCGAGAACATATTGTACCACCGATAAACGTTGCTTTGGTCCAAGGTAGCTTCACCACACGCCACAGTCAACATTTCGAACGCGTCCGCGCACTTAATTTTCCTTTTCACACAAAATTTCATACAGATTAATCGATCCATTTTTTGGAATAGGCCAAAAATTCGAAGACAAGCCAAAACACGTCCAACCAAAACAGCTGTCAACAATTAACTAAACATACAAAATCGCCGATTTTCTCAGCATAAATCGAATATACGTAGCCCGCGGAAATTCCGAATTCGCGATACTTCTTGACCAGACCTCGTGTGGGAACGGAGCTTGTTCCTCCGTACGAGGGAGCGACTCGTCGAAAAATGGGTTTCCCCGCTCGTATCAATTATCCGAATTACGCAAAGTCGTTATCGCCGTGCGTTCCTCGGTCGATCGTACGGTCCGTGCCTCTGTCCGAACGTAGCGAAAACCTCCTTGATTCCGACGAAAAATCCTCGAAACGATTGGAAAATCTCTTTTTACACGTAACGGTGTTTACCGCCACTCCGTCGTTAGGTACGTAGCTACGCGGTGACGCGGATAGGCGAGATCAAGGGCAACCTGATCGTTAACGTCTGCGGGCTGAGGGGGAGTCGGGGGGGGGGGAACGATGAAAGATTCGATCCGGTGGTGGATCACCTCGGCGCGTACCCGCGATAAACGCAAAACGAGTATCGTAGTGATGCAACGAGCGAGAGGAGACGAGAAAAAAAATCGAGATCGAGCCTAACTTCTCGAATGTTATAGCCAAGACATACTCTTGTGTTCGAGTTTGACAGGCGAGTTTTTGTCTCGTCTCGATCTCGTCTCGAATTCTCGTTTGTATTCCAATATCGATCGGTTCGAACTAGAACCTTTTCAAACTGTCGTGATGAAACGCACATCGAGTGACATTGGACCCCACGTCGTTTACCGATACTGGAGAACAAAAGCATGTGCATCGATAATACTCCACGAAGAATGGTATTTCCATAGGGATCATTTTAACGCGAGGGCGCACACCCTTCGACTACTTCAAAAAGCGGAAATTGTACTTTCTCCGAAACGGCAACAACCGTCCGGACTCAGATAGCTTAGCCCGAGCAGAATTGTGGGATAAAGTGGTTAAGTTTTTGCTGTTTGAAAATAATCCACCGTTTAACAGTGGCTACAATTCTAATATTACAGACTGTCTCTTGCACTGATGTGCGACGTGATAACATCTAAACCATCGCCAATCATAGTACGGGTTCCCAAATTAAAACAACAAAACTATTTGACTATAATCGAGATTCTCGCTTGGTCCTCGCTTGTCAATTCAAATACATATCCGAGACGAGATTATAGAAGGCAATTCACGTCGTGCAATCGATATACAAATTTTATATAAATGACAATCGCGAGCGAGAACGAGTGAGACGTATCGAACCTATTATTTCGACTCGGTTGCAACGAGCGCGACGTCGTCGTCGTCGTCGCGCGCGCGCGCCACTTTCCAAAGGAATTCGTTTCCGAAGACCTTCGGAGGAGGCCCCCGGGCGCTCTTTCTCTCTCTCTCTCTCTCTCTCTCTCTCTCTCTCTGTCACTTCTCTCTCAATAGTATACCGCGGTATTTCTCACCAATTATCTCCCTTGTACGAACGATTCTTTCTCATGAGTAAAAAAAAAAAATTAAAAAGCCAAGCGTTGATCGAGGAAGCTTTTTATTGGCACAAACGCGTGTACTCTATGTACCGTCGGTAAACGCGCGAGTCTCACCGTTGTTGGAAGAACTCGGGGCTGTTTTGCCTCGTGTCGTTGCCACGGTTCACCACGGTTCGCCACCGTTCGCCACCGTTCGCCACGTGCGCTACAAACCCTTTCAAACGCTTTCAACCACCGGTCGACAAATTTCCTCCGTATCGTCACCTCGTTGCTCACCATACGCTGCACCACCCCCTCCCCACCGTATTCGACTGGCGACGCGTGGGTTCGGGAAGGAAGAAAAAAAAACGAGGATGGCGCACGGTTCGTCGAGCACGGCTATTTCCCATCCCTCTTCAACGCTCTTCACCGTTCTTCTACGGTCCGCCCGGCGACACCTTCCCCACGGGTTCTTCCGCCTCCGCGTTTATCGCCACGGTCGTTCGAGCCTCGCGCGCGCGCTATTCTTTCGAACGAACGAAAGCTCATTATCGCGCTTCCGCCCGTTTAACGATTATCCGCGAACCCGATCGCGCGTACTTCCTCGCGTTACGGAACTTGCTTATACGGGCTTCGGGGTGCCGGTACGAAGGCCACCCCCCCCCCCCCCCCCCCCCCTACCCCGAAGGAAAATATCCGCGAATCTTTCGAGGCGGCGAGTTTTTCAAAAAAAATTATGAAAAATGATCAACCCGTTCAGGGACTCGGCCGGTAAATTCGCCGGTAAATTCACGCACCCGCATACCTTTCGTCTAACGTTTTGCGTCCGACCGCTCTTATGAAAGAAAAAAAACGACAAAAGACTTTCGGCAATTACGCGACCTTTTATTTTCGAGAAACTTTCATAAAACTTTTATCGCGGACCATCGGAAATTCGTTTGGGAAATATATACTAGGGCTGTTACTTTTATCCGGGTTAGCCGGATACCCGAAAGTGTCCGGGCACCCGGGAAATCGGATCCAACACTTCAGATTCGAATACCCGAATGTCCGGCTATCCGAATAATCACGGATCCGGGTAACCGGGTTATAACGAATAATGTCGGGTAATTACACGATTTTTCGCGTACAGGCTCAAACAGGACCGCCGGCGTTAAAAAAATAATGATATTGTACTTGTCTGGTCATCGAATAAACCGAAATATAGGGCGTTAATAGTTACCATTGGGAAAAAATTGGAAAATAACTTGTGTCAAATTTGCTCTGTTCAATGAAATTGCGCAAAACTACGGTTAAAATGAAAACTTAGCGCTGACGAATCGGACGTCACGCTTTTACAATTAATAATAATTGCGTATTTACTCGGGAAAACATTTTACATGTGACTCGTACAATTTTTTTAAATCTGCTGTTACGATCACAATTTCTTGCCCGCGCATATTAATAACAGCCGAGATCCGCTTCTTCACATTCTATATTTTCTCTTCAACTCTAAAGTTCATAAAAACTGCACACACGCCCGTAAAGCAAATATACATTTCAGAAACTAAGGACATTTATTAAATGATAATAAATCGTGATGAAAAAATAATATTAATGATGCAAATAGTGCAGGTCAACGTTGATTAACGGGGTAGTCTGGTCTAGAGCGAGATTTTTGACGTCATTTCTAATGTGCAATAACGTTTAAACCGTTGAAGTTGTCTTGATGAAAATTTACACGTGCATTTATTGATCCTTAGAGAATACTTGTACATTAAAAAAAAAAATTATTTCAAGTATTTTCATGTAGTTTTTTGCCTTGTTGCAACATTGTGCGCCGAAATCGGCGCCCACTCTGGACGATGTTGTATGCATCGGAAAAAAAAAATATATATATATATTCTCAATCCGTATGAGTATTCTGAGCACTGGTAGCAGTATTGGTACTTAACAAAATTTTTTATTGAGTCGAACAATAATTTTGCCGACGTTTTATAACTCGTCGAATACCCGAAAACGTATGAAATATCATTAATGAAAGTTCAACAGGCCGCGCATTTTGTCAAAAAATTTTTTTAAGTACCAATTTTTTTTTTTTTTTTTTTTTTTTTCTATTTTTTGCAGCACTTGGAAGTGAAAAACGCAATTTTAGCTAAAAAAATCGCGCTTAATTTGTTATTAAAAAATTGAAAAAATTGAAGAAAAAAAAAAAACTCCTGATTACCTGTTGATTTATGAGAAGAAGTAATGTTTACATTTTCAAAAGGATCGGTTCAGTAGATTTTGAGTTCTAATGTTCACAAACTTCAAAAATGACGTTTTCGGGAAAATCGATTTAAAGTTTTTTATTCGTGAAAATCAGGTATCACGGCCGGTCGTTTGAAACGCTGTAACTCCGTTAGTTTTACTCCGATTGACTTAAAATTTATACACAATATTCTCGACATATTGTTCATTCAGAAAAAAAATATAAAAAAAATGCAAAAAAAATAATTTTAAAACCCTACCCCCCCTAACGCGGTTGTCTGGTCTAGAGCGAGATTTTTGACGTCATTTCTAATGTGCAATAATTTTTAAACCGTCGAAGTTGTCTTGATGAAAATTTACACGTGCATTTATTGATCCTTAGAGAATACTTGTACATTAAAAAAAAAAAATTATTTTAAATATTTTCATGTAGTTTTTTGCCTTGTTGCAACATGGTGCGCCGAAAGCCGCCTCAATCGGCGCCCACTCTGAACGATGTTGTGTTCATCTGAAAAAAAAAAATATATATATATTCTCAATCTGTACGAGTGTTCTGAGCACTGGTAGCAGAATTGGTACTTAAAAAAATTTTTTGACAAAATGGCGGCCCGTTGAACTTTCATTAATGATATTTCATACATTTTCGGGTATTCGACGAGTTATAAAATGTCGGCAAAATTATTGTTCGACTCGATTCTGCTACCAGTCCTCAGAAACGGGCCACCTAAGGTACGCGCAAAATTTGAGCTCGATCGGTCCATTAGTTATCGAGATATCGTGGGCGCCGATTTGAAAAACATAGTTCTGAGATAAACGCGTTCAAAGTTTTGACACCGTTAAATTAGCGACTCGGTAGCCTCTGCGTTAGCTGCTTCCCGACCGTGCGACCTGAGCGCGCGGCTTGCTTAGAATTTTTAATTCTCCGCTAATTTTTGAAATATCAATAAAACGGTTTTCAGGAGCGCATGAAGAAAGGTCTGAGGAATAAGAAAATGAAAAAAAAAAAAAAAATCGATTTTTTCAAATTTCTAGACCAGACCACCGCCTTAAGTTCTTACGAAATGATCATGTGTTTCCCTAACATTGTATGGAAGATTATGTCATTGCTTTTTTAATCTACACAAGAATGTTTTATTGAAATTGTAGTTTTTGTCGGATGTGAATTACAGTAAAGAAATAGTTTAGGTAATAATAGTAAATACGCCTGCAAGATTCTTTCCAAGAATCGTCGTTATAATGATAATCTAATTTCTTCAATATTGATATCAGTCGGTAAAAATAAAAAATGGTCAATCAAATGATCGGACATGAACACCGATATAATCCCGGTTTCTCAATCTTCTGGTAATGATTTATTATAAATGTACTTCGCGAACATTGTTCTTGGCAACATCCACGCATGCCTCGCAAATATTGTAAATTGAACAATTGTTTTCCGCATTTTCGGCATCAATTATCGGCGGTTATTGCCCGATATTATCCGTTATTATCCGAGTACCCGGTTACCCGGATACCCCGAAACTATCCGCATACCCGAATCCGTTATTATCCGGATATTATCGAGTTATCGAGATATACGGATTTGAAGCGTCGGATTCGTGAAACCCGATTTACTCGGGTATCCGGATAACCGGAAAAGTTCAAGCTCTACTTCAGATTCGAATACCCGAATATCCGGGTATTCGAGTACTCGAATACCCGGATATTCGGGTATTCGAATCTGAAGTAGAGCTTAAACTTTTCCGGTTATCCGGATACCGGGTATTCGAGTACCCGAGTATTCGAGTACCCCAATATCCGGGTATTCGAGTACCCGAGTATCCGGGTATCCGGATATCCGAATAATCACGGATCCGGGTAACCGGGTAATAACGAATAATGCCCGATATTATCCGTTATTATCCGAGTACCCGGTTACCCGGATACCCCGAAACTATCCGCGTACCCAAATCCCTTATTACCCGGATATTATCGAGTTATCGTGACATACGGATTTGAAGCGTCGGATTCGTGAAGCCCGAATTGCTCGGGTATCCGAATACCCGGAAAAGTTCAAGCTCCAATATATACGAATCGTTTTCTCGCAATCTCTCCTTTAAAAACTCGGCCCGAGACGCAACGAGCGCGTCGAATCGACGGCAATCGCGCGCCATTAAAATTCGTTAATACTCTTCATAACGATTTCTCGCTGATAAACGTTTTTATCTCGATTATATTGATTCTCGAACGAAAAATCCAAAATTCATAACATTTTTCATTCGTTCATTCAACTCTTGAAGAGATTCTCGGATCGGCCTTCTCGAAATCTTCTCGCCGGTTCGTGCCCGGTCTACTATATTGAAATCCCGTGAATTCGAAAGAGGCGATATCGCGCGCGAGTTAACCCCCCCGTGAATACCGCGACTGGCCATCGGCATCGACGCGCACATTAACGAATAATTATTTCTGATTTGAGAAGAGCATCGGGAAAAATGAGCTGCGATCGGATAAATCTGTTGGCGTCGAAGATGTCCGTCGATCGATGACATATCTTTTCGTCGGAGGGCATCGATCCGGTGGGTTCCCGCGAAACGCCTAACCGCGTTAGGCGTTTATCGGGCACGCAGAAATAATCCACGCGCTCACGAGGATGACTCGGGTCGGCTCGTTGCCCACCAACAGACGCTAAACTCGTGGCTGACCGGACCGAGGGTGGCGGTGTACGTGACGTCACCGTAACGACGTCACGACTTGGCGACCTCGGGTCGAGCGGGGCGGCAAACTGTCCGGTGGGGCGAGGCGGCGGTGCAGCACCGCAGCGCGGTTCGCCGAGACAAAACCGTGCCGAACAAGCCCCCGCGCGCGCAAACGCCGATGCACGGTCCATCGATCCGAGCGGTTCTCCCTCTCGCGTTCTCCTCACCGGTTCTTCCGTGACGTCCGCGATGACGTCACCGTAAGGCGCCGTTCTCGAAGCTACACACGGTACGGTTTTAATATAGCGCCGTACGGAAAGCGACTCCGACTCAGTTACGCGGTGGCCGGCTTTGCGTTTGCACGACTCGCATCCGAGGACCACCGAACAAAACTAAATACCCGGAAATCTTTCTCTCGTTATTTCATCTTTGTCCTTGTCGCTCGCTCTCAAAAGTTCGTTTCCGACCACATTTTCGTCGCTGCGTTATTTTCTTCCCGGCGTTTATCCCGTGGAAACGTTGAAAACGGCGAGACGAGACCGTGGCGTAAATTTATCGGGGTAAAAGGAAAACGATTGAGTTTCCCGCGTTTTTTACGGGCCGATCAATCGCCCGAGCACCGGGGGAAAAAAAACCATTCGACGGGAGTTTCCGAGTGTTTGTTGTTGTCCGCGTGCGTGGATCATAAAAATTGAAACGCGCCCGAGACGAGCAATTTTGGCGCGGATGCACCGGTCTCGCCGGTGACGCGCGTCGTACAACCGAAGAAACGCCTCGGAGCCGATCGTCGTTTAGCCGGTTCGCCGGTTACCACCCGACGATAATTGACGCGCGCTTGGTAGCGCACGAACGAACCGCCAACGGGGAACCGCACGAGGAACAACCGGGGAACGAGAGAAACAAAACGTTCTCGAGACAGAAACGTCCACGCCGATCGCCACGAATTCATCAGGTCGGTTGTGTCAAAAACGACTCGCAAAGATCTCGCACTCTTCGTGTTTCATTCGCACTCGTTGATACCACTCGTTCGTTCGACCACCATCCACCACCATCGTCTCACACCATCCCACCACCCCCGTTCCTTCATTCTCTCTTTGTTTTCGCGAAAAAATAAATAAACGGAGACGAACGCGTGTCGTTAAATTTTAAACGTACACGCGAGAGACACTTTCTCGTTCCGGTGCGTCGCTATGAGACACGCTAAAATATTCGTACACCCGATGAGAAACAACGACGACACCGCTGTCGACGAGCTATTGAAAAGATAAAGCATGCGCCCGTCTCGTCGAGAATATAAAACAAGATATATGTTTATATTATATATAATATATATAATATATTAAATATATACGCGGGCACACAAGCGCGTAGAGAAAAAAATCGTAATACCCAGTGAGGCGCGATATGCGTACCACCGGGGCTGACACCGCGACGGGAACGAAAACGAACACGGTGCATCCGTCGTCGGTGGTCGTTGGAACGGTGAGAAACCTCCGACGGGCCGACGATGCAGCTAACGATCGCGATCAAGAATGTAGGGTCGCGGCTCACGTTGGATCCACCGGTCCTTACTCCCAATTGCACGGAAATTTGCAACCGGACGGTAATAATAATCACGATCATCATCGGAATTTCGAGTCGACCGATCGTCCACCGACGCCCGCTCATCGTCATCACTCGTGGACAAAGTGTAAGTCAGCCTGCGCCCGCCTATATAACGGAGAATCGACGATCTTTTAGGACAAAATCGAACGCGAATCCATTCTCTCCAATCGTTTTTTTAACGAGATGAAATAATACGAGAATGAACATTTCTCTCGTACGTGAGCGTTTGGAAAATATTGTAAAGAAGAAAAAAAAATAGGATTTTTCTATGCTCAAACGCCCGCGATACTCGGGTTCTTAACCGTTATGTTGTCGTAGGTACGCGCTCCCTACATCTTATATAGTTACGGGATGCTGGATACACGTCCGTTATACCACGCTCTACGTGAATTATCGTCGAGAACGTATGCGCGATACGATGATGAAACTAACGGACCGCGATACAACCGATTTACCGAGCTCGTACACAGTTTACCGGCTGATGGATACGTGGTACGGTAGGGTCGACCGCCCTTATCCGTTATATATTATCAAACGACGAGTGCGGACGTTTTTTTTACTCTCACTCTCGCTCGCGGATCGTTCCCCATTGGAAACGACCGGTCCAAAAGACCGCTTTTGGGTATAATAATAATGGTAACAAGTAGAAAAGTTCTTTCTCCACTTAGATCGGTTATTCGTCGGGCGAACGACGCGGCGACATGTTTATTCTTTAATGAGAGTGAACATTGTAACGATCGGTGGATAGAGATGATCGAACAACGGGGAACGAGACTAGCGATGCAAAACGAGACGAGAATCTCGACCGTCTCGCACGTTCTCGCCTGCTATTGGCATTTATATAAAATTTGTATATCGATTGCACGACGCGAATTGCAGATATAATCTCGTCTCGGATATGTATTGAATTGACAAGCGAGACCAAGCGAGAATCTCGATTATAGTCAAAGGTTTTATTGTTTTAATTTGGGAACCCGTACTATGATTGGCGATGGTTTAGATGTTATCACGTCGCACATCAGTGCGAGAGACACAGCCTGTAATATTAGAATTGTACCCACTGCTAAACGGTGGATTACCAGGGGTGTTAGTTGAAATTTGCCGGTTTTTTTTCGATAAAGAAAACACTTAATTTTCAGAGGAATCTCAAAATTTTTTTATTCAAAGTATTGACCATTGGTTTCTACACATTTCGCCCATCTCTCAGGCGAATTATGGATACCATCCCAAAAAAACTTTTTCTCTCTCGAGGTAAACCATTCGACGAGCCATTTTTCGACTTCTTCAAAATTAGCGAAGCACCGCTCCGCAAGGGAGTGTCCCATCGATGCGAAAAGGTGATAGTCGGACGGGACGAGGTCTGGAGAGTACGGCGGGTGTGATAATATTTCCCAATTAAGTGTTTTTAATGTGTCTTTCACCAGTTTAGCGGTATGAGACGGCGCGTTGTCACGTTGCAAGATAACTTTGCCATGTCTTCGGGACCATTCCGGCCGTTTTTCGATCAACGCATAATTCAAATTGATCATTTGTTGTCGGTAGCGATCCTTGTTCACCGTTTCACCAGGTTTTAACAACTCGTGGTACACCACACCACACTGGTCCACACCAAACACAGAGCATTGTCTTACGGCCAAAGCGATTTTTTTTCGCTTCGGGTTCTCAAAATAAATCCACTTTTCGTCACCCCGTGACAATTCGGATGCAGAAAAGATTTCCTTTCGAATCGTTGAAGCAGCATTTCACAAACGGTTTTTCGATTTTCCATATGTCTATCGTTCAGCTGGTGTGCCACCCAGTTTCCATACTTTTGGATCTTTCCCATGGCTTTTAAACGTTGGCAAATTGCTCCTCGAGTGACATTTAGTGTTTCTGCCAATTTTTGTTGCGATTGGGTTAGATCAACATCCAATAACGCCTGCAATTCCTCGTCTTCGAACTTTTTCGCTGCACCAGGATGTTCATTGTCTGTCAAATCGAAATCTCCACTTTTAAATTGACGAAACCATGTCTCACATGTTCACTGGAGTATGTTCACCATAAGTTTCTACCAGCAATCGGTGAGCTTCAGCTGCTTTTTTTCTTTTGATGAAATAAGAAAAGCAACGAATGCCGCAAATGCGATTTACTTGGAACGAAACTCGACGTATTCACTGAGGTAAACAAATATGTGACTTGCGTATTTTTGTAGGTTAATGTCGATAGAAAAAAATGACATACATGCCAAATCATAGAAATGTATACATATTGCTAGCGACATCTACTGGTAAAACCGGCAAACTTCAACTAACACCCCTGGTATTTTCAAACAGCAAACACTCAACCACTCTTTTCCACAATTCTGCTTGGGCTAAGCTATCTGAGTCCGGACGGTTGTGCCGTTTCGGAGAAAGTATAATTTCTGTTTTTTGAAGTAGTCGACGGGTGTGCGCCCTCGCGTTAAAATGATCGCGGATCAAAATGTCCCTATGGAAATACAATTCCTTGTGGAATATTATCGATGCACGTGCGTTTATTCTCCAATGTCACTCGATGTGCGTTTCATCACGACAGTTTGAAAAGGTTCTAGTTCGTACCGATCGATATTGGAATACAAGCGAGATTCGAGTACGAGACAAAAATTCCCCTGTCAAACTCGAAAACAAGAGTATGTCTTGGCTATAACATTCGAGAAGTTAGGCTCGCACTCGATTTTCTCTTGTCTCGTCTCGCTCGTTGCATCACTAAACGAGACGCTTACGCGAATATAAAAAATAAATAACGAATAAAATTAAGAAAAAAAAAAAGGGACATCGATCGATCGTCATCGGCGAGGCTCGTTGGGAGCTACGGCGTCAATCGAGCGGTCTTTTTCCTTCGCGAAACGTTCGACCATCTTGCTCGAAAGCGTGCGCGCGAGCGACAGGTCTTTTACAGGTGTAACCGGTTCGTTTGAGATAAATATAGTCTGGCATTACGCCCGGCGATACTATCCACGAGGAATTTATTTCCCTCTCGCTCGTTCGCTCGCTGCACGCGCGCTTGCTCGCGCACGTACGTTCCCACAAAATAGCCGCGTGTATCTGTTTTTTTTTTTTTAATTATTCGCGCCCCGGTCGAATACCGCGCTCTGGTCGATGATGAAAAATCGGTAATCGCGCGCGCGAGACGAACGCGAAGCTTCCGAATGAACGGCGGGCAAAGGAGAAATTCGGCCTTATCGAAGTAGACGATAACGCGCTTAACGAGCGACCCGATTCTTTTCTTTGATCGTATAAAAATTTTGAGGAAAAAATCAGAAAATCTTGTCTCATCGTCCGAACCGCACGATCGAGCTTCGTCCCGACGTCGTTCCAATTCCGAACGCTATTCCTCGTAACCGCTGATCGAGACGCGGTCCGATTTGACCGATCGGCGGTACGCGCGTTTCGAGCGATTCGTACGCGCTTCTCTCGTCGCGACGAATAACGCGACACTCGGGTCGCGCTTCCTACAGTCGGGCCAAACTTCTGCATTGTTTTCTCCCGGTCTCTATAAATACGCGGCTGCCACCGTGGTCCCTCGACGAACGAGACCGTTTTATCACCGATACCATTTCGTACCACTCTTTTACCGGGCCCGAACCGAGCCAAAATCGTACTCGTGATCGTCGACGGGAACCCGTCCGTGTGTCGCACCGTGCGAGCGTGTGCCGTTTGAGAAGATGAGGGCGGAAAAAGAAAAAGTATAAGGGTGACAAAAAAAATTCGATCGAAAAGGGTGGCGGCGGCGGGCGGCGGCGGCGGACGACGGCGGACGTGATTGTTCGCCGCGAAGGCTCTTCGAGCCGACGAGCGTAGTAAATTATGCAACGCACCCCGTTCTCGTGAACGTACGGACGTATCGACTGATGAGCTTGCGCGAAGAAACACGCGGAAGAGAATCGAGGAAGAAGGAAGAGAAAGAAAGGAAAAAAAAAAAACCGATGACGTCGTAGCGCGCGCGCGAGTACGTTGGCTGTGCGAGCTTTTTTCGCGCGGGTGTCAAGCGCGATGCTACCGCCCGCTGAAATAATAATGAACGACGAGTTCTTCGGCGATACTCCCGTTGAAGGAAAAACCGTGCACGTGACGGCCGTGCACGTGTCGAGACGCGTGCACGATTTTGCCGTGTGTATACACATTTACGTTCGACGCCCTCACCACGACCGCGCACATGCTCCAATTTTTTTTCTTTTATATATATTATTCAAAAATTCTCGCGAGAATCAACGGAGTTGAAACGCTCGAATTTGTTATGGCATCGCCTCTTATCGTCTACCAATCGGATGTGATGTCGGATCAAGAAATTTCGATGCGTATACAGGTCGAGAGTATTTAAAAAAAATTATTTCCACGTACAGCAAAATATACGTTCCTTAATTAATTTTTCCATTTTTCGGTTTCTCGAATGGAAAATATTTAAGGGAGAACACCACTGTGACCCCCTGTTTTTTTTCACATTTTTCAAGAATTTTTTTTGTGGGAAAAAAAGAGATATTCGAAAAATTTGTTTGGGTTTTGTTCCTCGTTTATTAATGTATCAAAAAACATTTTTTTCACATTTTTCACGCCGCATGGTGACGTCTCGCGTCAGGTGCTGTCATTTCCGCGGCACGCAGCAGAACTCTCTTCAACGTCGATCTGAAAAAAAATACCAAGTGTTTTCGTTAATAATATGATATTTTGAAGAGAAGTACATAGGGATTTGGAAAAATATTGTTTTTAAAAAAAATAGGCACGCCTTTGCTGGGGAAGCTCTCGCGTCAGGTGCTGTCATTTCCGCGGCACGCAGCAGAACTCTCTTCAACGTCGATCTGAAAAAAAAATACCGAGTGTTTTCGTTAATAATATGATATTTTGAAGAGAAGTACATAGGGATTTGAAAATATATTGTTTTTAAAAAAATAGGCACGTCTTTGAAATTAACTTTAATTTCAAAGGCGTGCCTATTTTTTTTTAAAAACAATATTTTTCCAAATCCCTATGTACTTCTCTTCAAAATATCATATTATTAACGAAAACACTTGGTATTTTTTTTCAGATCGACGTTGAAGAGAGTTCTGCTGCGTGCCGCGGAGATGACAGCACCTGACGCGAGAGCTTCCCCAGCGCCACCATGCGGCGTGAAAAATGTGAAAAAAATTTATTTTGATGCATTAATAAACGAGGAACAAAACCCAAAAAAATTGTTCGAATATCTCTTTTTTTTTCCCACAAAAAAAAATTCTTGAAAAATGTGAAAAAAAACAGGGGGTCACAGTGGTGTTCTCCCGGAAATACGCTTTTACCGTGAGGGGATTCGGTGCTGGCCGTGGTACGAAAAGACGGATTTATTACAAGAGTAAGGCACAGTATTTATTCATAACAAATTACAAAATTAATTAGCAAAAATTAGTTGGCGCGGTGAATGAATTTGCGACCTGGCAAAGAGTCGGTTGAGTTGTTGTCGCGGCGCTTGTTCGTTAGGAACTGCTCTCGTCAACGAGAGAATCTCTGACGGTCTGCTCGTTGACGGAGAGAAAATATCGGAGAGAGGGTAGGAAAGTTTTTACGAGAAACAAAAATTTTGAAAATGCAAGAGTGCGGTGTGGGCCCTTTTCGTCGCCAGATGAGACTCCAAGTAAAACAGCCTCGTCTCGGCGAGAGACTCGATTGGGACCGGCACGCACGCGAGTTTTATGACAGGGAAAACTGAGAGATGGTTGTTCTATATTTGTAGACGAAGGAATGAAAGGAGTCAAAGAAATAAACGCGTGAGAAAGAATCGAGTCCTTACAAAGAAATGACCGTTGAGAAGAAAATTCATATTGAAAATGAAATAAAATGAAATAACATAAATGCGCGTTTATATGCGACCAGAGGGGTGTTGGCGACGCCGTGCAACCGCGTGAAAAGGTTCAAAGGTTCGGTGAAATTCGCGTAAAAACGATCGAACAGCCGTTCTAGCTACGACCGGTACTTTTCGATGTATGCATTTTTTACTATAGTTTTTTTCCAACTCAATTCATGGATTTACATTTCTTTTTGTTCGATTCCGTGTAACGAAGTCCGTGTTGCGGATCATCGGATGTTAAAGTTTCGGGCGACATGGAAAAATTTGCTGGCGGAAGGTGAGAATCGGTGAAACGTGCACGGTTCGAATATATTTATTTTTGAAAGCAGACACACGCGCGCCCGGTTTCGATGATTTTCGTTCGTTAATTCAGCCTCGTGTACGCGCGCACATGTACTTTTGGTAATTAGCCCCGGGCAACGGACTTTTCATTCTCCGGGTCACGAGAAGCACATCGCCCGGGTTATACTCGCGGACGGCGCGATCCAACGAGAGACCCTCTCTCGCTGGACTCGCGACCGCGTGAGCCAACATACAAATCGCGGATCGAAAGAATTCCAATATTGTTTATCTCTCGATGAATTATTATCACGCTTGTACGCCATCCGATGTGATTAACGAATTAGTGGGTGATCGTTAAACTCGCCAGTTAATACGATCTTTCTGTATAGAAAGGTATTTCATCCATGTTGTTTATTATTCAAAGTTTCGTTGATTTGCTATTTAATGACCCCAAACCGTCGAGACGGGCGAGATCGGGCGGAAAACGACTTTATTAAGGAAAAAAACGTCGCTAGAACGCCGCCAATAAATTCATCTCGTTCGTCTCGTATCGGTTCTCCAATATCGCAGACGGTTCTTCCGATAGGCGAGTCAACGTTCAAACGCGCGACTCACCGGCGATGATCCCGAAGCGGCGAAAAATTTTGTTCGTGCGTTTTTTCTTTTCTTCGGTCGGTCGAACTTTTGGAAAAATTTCTCGAGCGTCGAGTAGCAAAGTCGGATTCGGAAAGCGATCGGAAAGGGACGAATATTTAACGGGGGAAATAGGGTTAGGACACCGTTTTCTCAATGATTTTCATGAATTTTTTTATAGCGTAAAAAATGAATATAATTTATTGAAACTTTGAGAATATTTTATACATATATTTAAGTATCTACTATGAAATTTTTATACATATATTTAAGTATATACTATAAAATATTAGAGACCCCACACTGCAGGTCACAATCAGACTCAGCATTTTGCGTACATTCTGGAAGCCGCAATTTTCATCTGAAATCAAACGAGGTTGGAATTTACTTTTATTATATGTATCTCTTCTATATGAACCTAAATGCTATCAAAAAAATAGAAAATTGAATTTTTTACCGGGTCAAAACAAAAAAGCATGATTTTTTGCCATTTTTTACAACTTTATTTGCAAAAAAAACATTATTTTGAATAATGATAATATTCCGATTTTAGGTTCATATAGAGCGCAATACTATGAAGAAAGTAACCGCCAATTTTCAAAACGATTGGTTGAAAATTTTTGAAACTAGCGTTTACGCAAGTTCGAAAAAAGTCGTTTTCAGAAAAACGCGTTTGAAAAAATAGTACCAAGAAAAACAAGCAATATGGGATCGCTAATATTTTATAGTATATACTTAAATATATGTATAAAATATTCTCAAAGTTTCAATAAGTTATATTCATTTTTTATACTATAAAAAAATTCATGAAAATTATTGAGAAAACGCTGTCCTAACCATATTTCCCCCCTTAATGGCTTATAACAATAGAACGAGTCGGAATTTTCATTTAAAATTTTGAGAACATATTTTTCAATAGTTTTACTAACAATTTATGAAATTTAAAAAAAATCCATTTTTTGAACCGTCTAACCCTATTTCTCTCCTTAACCCTTGCGGATACCGTTATACGCATCGAAGTACTTGGCGTCTGATCCGAACGAAATATCCGTTTAAGGGTGGAATAGGGTTAGGACAGCGTTTTCTCAATGATTTTCATGAATTTTTTTATAGCATAAAAAATGAATATAATTTATTGAAACTTTGAGAATACTTTATACATATATTTAAGTATATACTATAAAATTTTTATATATATATTTAAGTATATACTATAAAATATTAGAGACCCCACACTGCAGGTCACAATCAGACTCAGCATTTTGCGTACATTCTGGAAGCCGCAATTTTCATCTGAAATCAAACGAGGTTGGAATTTACTTTTATTATATGTATCTCTTCTATATGAACCTAAATGCTATCAAAAAAATAAAAAATTGAATTTTTGACAGGGGTCAAAACAAAAAAGTATGATTTTTTGCCATTTTTTACAACTTTATTTGCAAAAAAAAAATTATTCTAAATAACGATAATATTCCGATTTTAGGTTCACATAGAGCGCAATACTATGAAGAAAGTAACTGCCAATTTTCAAAACGATTGGTTGAAAATTTTTGAAACTGGCGTGTACGCAAGTTCGAAAAAAGTCGTTTTCAGAAAAACGCGTTTGAAAAAATAGTACCAAGAGAAATAAGCAATATGGGATCGCTAATATTTTATAGTATATACTTAAATATATGTATAAAAATTTTATAGTATATACTTAAATATATGTATAAAATATTCTCAAAGTTTCAATAAGTTATATTCATTTTTTATACTATAAAAAAATTCATGAAAATTATTGAGAAAACGCTGTCCTAACCATATTTCCCCCCTTAATGGCTTATAACAATAGAACGAGTCGGAATTTTCATTTAAAATTTTGAGAACATATTTTTCAATAGTTTTACTAACAATTTATGAAATTTAAAAAAAATCCATTTTTTGAACCGTCTAACCCTATTTCTCTCCTTAACCCTTGCGGATACCGTTATACGCATCGAGGTACTTGGCATCTGATCCGAACGAAATATCCGTTTAAGGGTGGAATAGGGTTAGGACAGCGTTTTCTCAATGATTTTCATGAATTTTTTTATAGCATAAAAAATGAATATAATTTATTGAAACTTTGAGAATATTTTATACATATATTTAAGTATATACTATAACATTTTTATACATATATTTAAGTATATACTATAAAATATTAGTGACCCCATGCAGGTCACAATCAGACTCAGCATTTTGCGTACATTCTGGAAGCCGCAATTTTCATCTGAAATCAAACGAGGTTGGAATTTACTTTTATTATATGTCTCTCTTCTATATGAACCTAAATTCTATCAAAAAAATAGAAAATTTAATTTTTTACAGGGGTCAAAACAAAAAAGTATGATTCTTTGCCATTTTTTACAACTTTATTTGCAAAAAAAAAATTATTCTAAATAATGATAATATTCCGATTTTAGGTTCATATAGAGCGCAATACTATGAAGAAAGTAACTGCCAATTTTCAAAACGATTGGTTGAAAATTTTTGAAACTAGCGTGTACGCAAGTTCGAAAAAAGTCGTTGTCAGAAAAACGCGTTTGAAAAAATAGTACCAAGAAAAACAAGCAATATGGGATCGCTAATATTTTATAGTATATACTTAAATATATGTATACAAATTTTTATTTTATAAAAAATTTTTTTTTTTAGTATATACTTAAATATATGTATAAAATATTCTCAAACTTTCAATAAGTTATATTCATTTTTTATACTATAAAAAAATTCATGAAAATGATTGAGAAAACGCTGTCCCAACCATATTTCCCCCCTTAATGGCTTATAACAATAGAACGAGTCGGAATTTTCATTTAAAATGTTGAGAACATATTTTTCAATAGTTTTACTAACAATTTATGAAATAAAAAAAAAATCGATTTTTTGAACCGTCTAACCCTATTTCCGCCCTTAACCCTTGCGGATACCGTTATACGTATCGAGGTACTTGGCATCTGATCCGAACGAAATATCCTCTTAAGGGTGGAATAGGGTTAGGACAGCGTTTTCTTAATGATTTTCATGAATTCTTTTTATACTATAAAAAATAAATATAATTTATTGAAACTTTGAGAATATTTTATACATATATTTGAGTATCTACTATAAAATTTTTATACATATATTTAAGTATATACTATACAATTTTTCTACATATATTTAAGTATATACTATAAAATATTAGCGATCCCATATTGCAGGTCACAATCAGACTCGGCATTTTGCGTACATTCTGGAAGCCGCAATTTTCATCTGAAATCAAACGAGGTTGGAATTTACTATTATTATATGTCTCTCTTCTACATGAACCTAAATGCTATAAAAAAAATAGAAAATTGATTTTTTTACAGGGGTCAAAACAAAAAAGCATAATTTTTTGCCATTTTATACAACTTTATTTGCAAAAAAAAATTATTTTATATAATGATAATATTTCGATTTTAGGTTCATATAGAGCGCAATACCGTGAAGAAAGTAACTGGCAATTTTCAAAACGATTGGTTGAAAACTTTTCGAACTAGCGTGTACGCAAGTTCGAAAAAAGTCGTTTTCCGAAAAACGCGCTTGAAAAAATAGCAAAATGCTGAGTCTGATTGTGACCTGCAATATGGGGTCGCTAATATCTTCGGTGTTTTTCAAGGAAATTTTTCAAAAATTTTATAGTATATACTCAAATATATGTATAAAATATTCTCAAAGTTTCAATAAATTATATTCATTTGTTATACTATAAAAAAATTCCTGAATATCATTGAGAAAACGCTGTCCTAAACACCTATTGCCCCCGTCGATGGCTTATAACAATAGAACGAGTCGAAATTTTTATTAAAAACTTTGGGAACATATTTTCAATAGTTTCACTAACAATTTATGAAGTAAAAAAAAAATTCGATTTTTTGAACCAACGCTATTTCCCCCCTTAAATGCGATAAATTAACGAGCGTCGTAACGACCGTCTCGCGCGTGGCTACCGATGAGGAGTGAAAACGAAAGAAGAAAAAAATCATTTATCGTCGAAACGTACGAGTACGCGGGCTCTTGGATCGTGTTCGTAATCTCGATGCCTCACCGTACCGTGAAACAATGGGACAGATGTATACTCGCAGTACGAGCGTCACGAGCGAAGGAGGGTTACCGCCTTTATCGCGGCAACCCGCGGATGACAACGGACGGCAACGTCGGACGAAGTTTAAAGCCACCCCGCGCGACGACTCTCGGCCGCCGTGACAACGTTCGAATCTGACGTCACGATGCCACCCCTCCCCCCCCCCCCCCCCATCAGCCTGTTATCGAACGCTTTATCCGGGACGTCATACCCGCCGCTTCAAGGACGCCTTTCTCAACGACGCCAGAAAAACTAAACACACGTGCGGTCCCGCTGTAAACGCTTTCGTCTTTACCAACGAAATTCTCAGCGAATTGGAACGAGTGGCTGATCCGCATTATTAGATAAACCGCATTTTTCGCCCCAGTGCGAAATAGTTTTTATTTTTTATCGACGTCGCGACGGGTGTACAATCGACGAGAGAATTTCCGAGGATTCGAGAGGATCCAGGAAACAAGAAGAAAATTGCTCCCCGGAGATAAGGTGATTTTTTTCATAGATACAGTTATTTTTTATCCTTCGGACAACGCGCGCGGACTGCGTGTACTATTTGAATTGTGCAGACGCGTCGCTCGGTTGGAGAGCCGATTTGTGAAAGTTTAGAGCGTCCCGACGACCGTGTTATATTTTTCGTACTTACGTGGCGCCGCGGCGCTCGACTCGATGACGACTAGAGGACCGATCGATCGACGGAACTGCGGCGCAACCGTGACGTCATTGTGACCGCGGATTGTTGTAGGAGACGACGTCATAGCGCGGCGTCGATACCGAGCGGGTGGCGACCGAATGATCGAGACGGGGTGGTTTTCAACCGTATACGTATATGCATTTCTATGCGGGCATCTACGGAACCGTTTCACTCAACACACATTCGCCATCAGGCTGGGTCAACTCGATCGGTCTTGATGCACAACGGCGACCGGCCCTGTGTATATACACTTTGTGTATATACAGACCCACACGTATACGCGTTATTTACGTTTACGTACGTGTTACACGGACGTGGGATGGCAAGGCCGCCGCGCGGCGTCGCGTTCGACCGCGTTTCCTCTAGCACCACCCGCCACCCCCGCCTCTACTCTTAAAGGGGATCGTTCGATACGCGACTTTTATCCCGTTTACATCTATATTTTTCTTACGTTTACTCCCTCGTACTTGGTTATCGCATCGTTAACGCGCTAGTCTGGTCTGGAGCGAGACTTTTCACGTCATTACTAATGTGCAATAATTTTTAAACCGTTCGAGTTGTCTCGATGAAAATTTACACGCGCATTTATTGATCCTTAGAGAATACTTGTACGTTAAAAAAAAACTAAATTATTTCAAATATTTTCATGTAGTTTTTTGCCTTGTTGCAACATGCTGCGCCGAAAGCCCCCTCAATCGGCGCCCACTCTGGACTATGTTGTGTGAATCTGAAAAAAAAAAATATATATATATATTAGGGTGGTTCTTAATTTGGTGATGTTGGAAATTCTTTAGTATTGTTCCTCAAAAGTAATCAACGTATCTGGAAAAAAAATTGGACCCGAGCGGAACTTTGTCCAATTTTTCTAACCCACCCCACCGAGCTGTCGAATTTTTATATGAAAAAATGCGTGCATTCAACATTTTTTTAAGAAAATTGTTTATTGTTTCAAAACTATTTATGATTAAAGAATTTTATATAACGTTTTTGTAGGAAATATAATGCTCTACGGAAACGGTATCTTGTGAAATTCTCGTGAATCTAATATTTATCGTGTAATTAGCAAAAAACTGTCATCATTCATTCCAAAGGTCGATCATTATGGTCAAAACAGGAGTTTTACGTCGAATAGCTGCAATTTATTTTTCGTATGTTTATAAGATTATGAAGAAATACGTAGAAACAATGAAATGTAAACGATATTCAAATTTTCAATTTTATCAATTTTATTGTGAATTTTACTGTAATGAATGATGTCATATATTTTTTAAATCAACTTACAAAAATGAATTATATCGGTTGGAGCAAAGTTGCTTTGTTAAGGAAAGGGTAAGGGTTTCAGCGTAAAAAAAAACACTTTTTTTGCGATTTTTTTTTCTCAAATATGGATTGAGCAATTTTATTCGAACCTTTTGTACATTATTGAGCATACTTTTGACAATGTTGTATAATTTTTTCATGCAGAAATATTGCAGCATAAGCCCGTAACAGAGCTTCCTCCAGAACGTCTTGGGAAAAAAATAATTTGCGGTGTTCACTATAACTCGGCCGGAAATTATCTGAAAATGAAAAACCATGAAAATTTAGTCAAATTATAATCAAATCTTCCCCCCAACGTACTCTGATAATTTTTATTTTCATTTAAAAATCTTTGGCGGCCATCCAAAGTGTGAACTGTTATTTTCCACGAAAATTTCCGCCATTTTGTGGGTGGGAAACACCCTTAATGTAAAAAAAAAAAAAAATTTAACTAAACGTTGGGGGGAGGTATTTTATATGTAGAAAATGTGTACAAAGTTTGAAATGAATCGGTCAAGTAGTTTTCAAATGGCAGTGAACACGGACTTTGAAAAAGTAGTTTTGAAAAAAACGCGTCTAAAGTGCACTGCTAGCCCGACCGCCCGCAGCTGTTAGAGATATACCGTTAAATGCCAGGAGATTAATAAGACAATAACTTCAAGAATATTGCTTAGATCGGTTTAAAATTTTAAGGACATATTCTTGAAATGTTAAACAATAAGATAAGACAAAAAAAAATTCGATTTTTCGAAAGTGAATTGTTTCTGATCTTCGTCATAAGTGAGACGATCATTGTACTCTGTAATAAGTTTCACTCCTCTTTCTGCAACATCCTTAACCACTTTAATTCCTTTAACTATTTTTAAGCCTTGTAAATAATTTTCCTTAGAAATCCACTCGCTCACATCGATATCAAAAAATGAGGAATTGATTTCGAATCTTTCGAAAAAAGCCATCGATTTGGAACTGACAAAGAAATCAATGTCCTTATCGATCAAAGAAGAAAAATTTATCATGAACGATAATAAAATTGATAAAATTGAAAATTTAAATATCGTTCACATACCGTTATTGAGCGCACTACGTATCTCTTCATATTTCTAATTGCATATGGAGAATACATTGCAGTTTTTCGACGTCAAACTCCTGTTTTGGCCATAATGATGGACTTTTGGAATAAATGATGACAGTTTTTTGCTAATAACGTGATAAACATTAGAACCACAAAAATTTTACAAGATACCTTTTTTGTAGAGCATTAAATTTCCTACAAAAACACAATATAAAATGTTTTTTATCACGAATAGTTTTGAAATAATAAACAATTTTCTTAACAAAATTTTGAATGCATGCGTGTTTTTAATCTAAAAATTCGAACAGCTCGGTGGGGTGGGTTAGAATTATTGGACAAAGTTCCGCTTGCGCCCAATTTTTTTTCTGCATATGTTGATTACTTTCAACGAACAATACCAAAGAATTTCCAACATCGCCAAATTAAGAACCACCCTAATATATATTCTCAATCTGTACGAGTATTCTGAGCACTGGTAGCAGAATTGGTGCTTGAAAAAATTTGTTGACAAAACGGCGGCCCGTTGAACTTTCATTAATGATATTTCCTACATTTTCGGGTATTCGACGAGTTGTAAAATGTCGGCAAAATTATTGTTCGACTAAATTCTGCTACCAGTCCTCAGAAACGGGTTACCCAAGGTACGTGCAAAATTTGAGCTCGATCGGTCCGTCAGTTATCGAGATATCGTGGGCGCCGATTTGAAAAGCATAGTTCTGAGATAAACGCGTTGAAAGTTTTGACACCGTTAAATGAGCGACTCGGTGGACTCTGCGTTAGCTGCTTCCCGACCGTGCTACCTGAGCGCGCGGCTTGCTTAGAATTTTTATTTCTCGGCTAATTTTTGAAATATCAATAAACGGTTATCAGGAGCGCATGAAGAAAGGTCTAAGGAATAAGAAAATAAGAAAAATTAAAAAAAATCGATTTTTTTTCAATTTCCAGACCAGACTACCGTCTTAACGCTAATCGGTCCGACTCTCGTCGTTGAATCCTCGCTCAGAAGATGTAACGCGTTATTGTTCGCGAGCCCCCCGGTGAAAAAAAGTCAATTCAACGGCGAAAATATCGGTATAATTTGTCGCTTTCGCGCGCGATAAAGAGTTCATCGATAAACTTTTTATTTTTCTCTCGTCAAACGTTCCGGGACTATATTGTATGTACCAATAGTGAAACAGGTTGTATGCGAGCGAACCGGTACCCCGATATCACTTTCCTCGGTGTTGCTGTCTGGAAATGTTGTACCGAGTATTACCCGGTCGCGTTAGTGCCAGTGGCGCGCGGCATATATCGTTCTCTCGCTGTCTCTCGCGGATTCTTGAAGCGGGTGGCTGATTTGCCTCCCTCTCTCTCGTATCTCGCATTTGCCCGTTTCTTTTCAACGTTATATATTTCCATAATAAAATCCTGTTGTTTTTCACTCGGTACGAAAACTCCCGGAATAATCGGATATAACGATTTGGGAATTTCTATCAACGAACGATCTCGAATCGAAACAATCGTGAATTAACGTAGTAGTCCGGTAACTTTACCCGATTTTCATGTCTTTTTTGGAGGGCGTTTTTTTGTAGAAAAATAAAAATCAATCCTTTTGGATATTTAGGATGTTTTTATTTACATATTAAAGATACAAAAAAAACAATTTTTTTTTAAATTTAATAGTTTATTATTATTATTATTATTGATCGAAGTTGGTACCTCGAAAAAAAGCGCGTGGGTGGCCCCGGTGATTTTGGCTCTCGATGTTATCTGAAATAAAAAATTCTTCATAATTCTTAATCTATAGACGTGTCATTCTGGTCGGAACTACTGAAGTTACATTTCATGGATAAATAACAAAATGGAAAAAGGACGTTTTTTTCCAAAGTCCGCCATTTTGTTATTTATCCATGAAATTTAACTTCATTAGTTCCGACCAGAATGACACGTCTATAGATTAAGAATTATCAAGAATTTTTTATTTCGGATAACATCGAGAGCCAAAATCACCGGGGCCACCCGCGCGCTTTTTTTTTCGAGGTGCCAACTTCGATCAATAATAATAATAATAATAAACTATTAAATTTTTTGAAAAAAATTTTTTTTTGTATCTTCAATATGTAAATGAAAACATCCTAAATATTCAAAACGATTCATTTTTATTTTCCTACAAAAAAAAACCCTCCAAAAAAGACATGAAAATCGGCTTAAGTTACCAGACCACTACCTCAATTCACGATTGTTTGTGTCACGAACGCTACGTTGCCAGTCTCATTACTTAATTTACAAACCTCGTGTATATCTCCGAACGCCGTTACGTACGGGCGAGAGATGAGAAAAATCTTGGAAGACCGGTACGCCACCCGGAGATTTCGATGCTTCGACCGACGTGAAAGAGAGAAGGCCATTCGCGTCGTATCGACGCGTCGCAACGATTACCAGACGAGCCAACTCGAACGCTCGTCCGTTGAGGCGGTTGTCTGGTCTAGAGCGAGATTTTTCACGTCATTTCTAATGTGCAATAACGTTCAAACCGTTGAAGTTGCCCCGATGAAAATTTACACGCGCATTTATTGATCCTTGGAGAATACTTGTGCATTAAAAAAAAAAAATATTTTAAATATTTTCATGTAGTTTTTTGCCTTGTTGCAAAATGGTGCTCCGAAAGCTGCCTCAATCAGCGCCCACTCTGGACGATCTTGTACGCATCTGAAAAAAAAAATATATATATATTCTCAATCTGTATGAGTATTCTGAGCACTGGTAGCAGAATTGGTACTTAAAAAAATTTTTTGACAAAACGCCGGCCTGTTGAACTTTCATCAATGATACTTCATACATTTCCGGGTATTCGACGATTTATAAAGTGTCGGCAAAATTATTGTTCCACTCAATTCCGCTACCAGTCCTCGGAAACAGGCTACCCGAGGTACGTGCAAAATTTGAGCTCGATCGGTCCATTAGTTATCGAGATATCGTGGGCGCCGATTTGAAGAACACAGTTCCGAGATAAACGCGTTCAAAGTTGCTGCCCGACCGCGCTACCTGAGCTCGGGGCTTGCTTAGAACTTTTATTTCTCGGCTAATTTTTGATATATCAATAAACGGCTTTCAGGAGCGTATGAAGAAAGGTCTAAGGGATAAGAGAAAAAATAAAAAAATCGATTTTTTCAAATTTCTAGACCAGACTACCGCGTTAAACGCGCACCCTCTCTCTTTCATATTTTTCCCGGCAAATAGCATTTGTTCGTTGACGCGTCCACCAGACGAATCCAATGATGTTTTTTGTTAATTTTGTTTTGATTTTTTTTTTGTTTAAAAAAATTTTTTTCTCTCGCATATCGTGCAAAATTTGACCGTGTGTTTACACGGTACATTGTAGTTTTTATGAAAACGCCGTGTTTAGTAAATATTAACGTCCAACCACGCCTGATGATACGCGAGAGAGAATTGTTAGAGCATGTGATTCGATAAGTGCGGAAGTGATAAGAAATTCTGCACAATCCGTGATAAGGAGATTGCAGTACCGCATTGATTCCAATGGCAATCACTTTGAGCACCTTCTGTAAACAAAGTTCATCTCACTTTTTTGCCTAAAAAAAATAAACAAATTAGAAAAAAAAATTTGTATATAAAAAGATAAATAAAAAAAAATGTTTTTCTAATGTCATTGGATTCGTCTCGATAGTCCATATCAGAAAATAAGTACCAAAACATACCATTCTATCTAAAAAAAATAAAGTTGACCTTGAAATCTCCGACGCGACTCCACCTAGCAACAAAAAACTAACGCCATACGATAGACCAAGTTGTCCCGTGCAACTTTAGTTTGAAAAAATTTTCCACCACTATCGTACTTTCGGAGTTATTCTACGTGGCCTCAGTTAGTGCCTCATCCTGTATACAGCGTCCCATCGATAAAACGGAAAATCGTGTTATCGGCGCGAGCTCTTGCGGAGGATATCCTCGGATCATCGGTTGCCGACGGACCTCGAAGACTCCGCACGGAAATGTACACCGATTCTTCGTCGTGTACGCGTAAAACGCGTTCGTTATATTCCAATCGAGTTTAGCGTTACGAGCGTAAAAGAGGGTCGAGCGAGAGAAAGAACGGAGGCGCGATCCTCGATGATGTTGAACGATGTTGGACTATGTCGGTTACGAGCAGCTTCGATCTCACGGTAGTACGATATTGTAACTAACTTATACCGCGGGGTCACGGGTCTCCTCGAGAGTTTCACGTATCTTGGCGTTCACCATCGTCTCGTATATACGGTGGTTTGGATGCTGCACGACGAGTCGGTGAACCGTTCTCTTACATACGTACACCAGATATCGAGAAGCAATCTCTTTTCTTCCTCGCGTCTCAATCCTTTTCACATTGCTTCTTCGCTCTTTTTCATTCTTCTACGTTATTCTTCGCGTTACTTTTCTATTCGTTCTCTTCTCTCCGATCACACGGGACATTGTTCCTAACTTTGTGGCGAATTATCTTTTGTATTTTACGGCAGATCAAATCGGTACTTCATCGACCGTACGGCGATCCCTGTCAACGATAATTTTTCATAGTTTCATTCGACGCCATCACGATGGACGGATATTTCTTCTCGTTGCGCCGTTAACGCGCCGTGAACCGTGTCCGATCGGGGCGCAGATTCGCCGTAGTCGCGCGTGGATACCCCGAAAGGGTGGTACACCCGCGATTCTTCACCCTACCCCCTGGTAACGATTCGTTCCGACCCCTCTGGCCCGGGACCCTGCTCAATTATGATTTTTCATTATTTTTAATATCCCTTTTACAATTGATATAATTAACGGGACGACGCGTTTCGAGGAAAAGAACTGGCTTGGAAGAGTCAATTGAAATTTTATATTGTATCTAATCTTGAAGTGGTAGTCTGGTAACTCGGCGCGGTGGTCTGGTCTGGAGCGAGATTTTTCACGTCATTTATAATGTGCTATTATTTTTAAACCGTTGATGTTGCCTTGATGAAAATTTACACGCGCATTTATTGATCCTTAGAGAATACTCGTACGTTAAAAAAAAAACTAAATTATTTCAAATATTTTCATGTAGTTTTTTGCCTTGTTGCAACATGGCGCACCGAAAGCCGCCTCAATCGGCGCCCACTCTGGACGATGTTGTATGCATCTGAAAAAAAAAATAGATATATATTCTCAATCTGTACGAGTATTCTGAGCACTGGTAGCAGAATTGGTAGTTGAAAAAATTTGTTGACAAATCGGCGGCCTGTTGAACTTTCATTAATGAATAAAAAAATGAGATAAAAAATTAAATCAAATAAAGTACAGTTGACAAAATCTTCAAGACAATCGATTGAGATATCTCGAGAAATGTCAGGTCTTGGACGAAGTAGCAAGACGGAAAAAAACCTGACATTGTCAACTCTGCATACACCGCAATTGCTTTCGATTTTATTTTCTCTAATTTTTTTGACCATGGTTTTTTTTACTCCAAAATGACGAGGCACTTGCCGTTTGCCATCTTATGACAAGCCTAGCGGAGCCAAAATTCAAACGGTAAAATATGTATGAAATGAAATGCAAACGAAAAAATAAAACAGTATAAAATGACAAGCATAAATATTTCGTCAATTTGGAGTAAAAGAAGGATGTTGGAAAAAACGTGGAGTAAAAAAATGAGAAACACTTCCCGGTGATACTGAAACGTGCTAATTTTCGCGGTGAAAGTCGAAACCCGCTAGTTTTCGTGGCAAAAGCCGAGACACGCTAGTTTTTCGCGACGCATATCAAGCGCGCTTGTTTTCGTAAGAAATCTGAAACACGCTAGTTTTCGTAAGCAGCGTCGATAGAGCGCAGACACTTTGTAGCAGAGCTTGAACTTTTCCGGGTATCCGGATACCCGAGTAATTCGGGTTTCACGGATCCGACGCTTCAAATCCGTATATCTCGATAACCCGATAATATCCGGGTAATAACGGATTCGGGTATGCGGATAGTTTCGGGGTATCCGAGTAACCGGGTACTCGGATAATAACGGATAATATCGGGCATTTACCGCCGATAATTGATGCCGAAAATGCTGAAAATAATTGTTCAATTTACACGATTTGTGAGGCGTGCGTAGACGTTGCCAAGAACAATGTTTGCGAAGTACATTTATAAGACGAATAATAAATCATTACCGGAAGATTGAGAAACCGGGATTATATCGGTGTTCATGTCCGATCATTTGGTTGACCATTTTTTATTTTTACCGACTGATATCAATATTAAACAAATTAGATTATCATTATAACGAAGATTCTTGGAAAGAATCTTCCAGGCGTATTTACTATTATTACCAAACTATTTCTTTACTGCAATTCACATCCGACAAAAACTACAATTTCAATAAAACATTCTTGTGTAGATTAAAAAAGCAATGACATAATCTTCTATAAAATATTAGGGAAACACATGATCATTTCATAAGAACTTAATCAACGTTGACCCGCACTAATCGCATCTTTAATATTATTTTTTCATCACGATTCATTATTATTTAATAAATATCCTTAGTTTCTGAAATGTATATTTGCTTTATGGTCGTGTGTGCAGTTTTTATGAACTTTAGAGTTGGAGAGAAAATATAGGAATGTGAAGAAGCGGATCTCGGCTATTCTTAATATGCGCAGGCAACAAATTGTGATCGTAACAGCGGATTTTAAAAAATTGTGGGATTCACATGTAAAATGTTTTCCCGTGTAAATACACAATTATTATAAATTGGAAAACCGTGACGTCCGATTCGTCAACACTAAGTTTTCATTTTTACCGTAGTTTCGCACAATTTCTTTGAACAGAGCAAATTTGACACAAGTTATTTTCAATTTTTTTTCCAATGGTAACTATTAACGGCCTATATTTCGGCTTATTTGATGACCAGACTAATACAATATCATTATTTTTTTTTACGCCGGCGGTCCCATATTTCTTTACTGTAATTCACATCCGACAAAAACTACAATTTCAATAAAACATTCTTGTGTAGATTAAAAAAGCAATGACATAATCTTCTATACAATATTAGGGAAACACATGATCATTTCATAAGAACTTAATCAACGTTGACCCGCACTAATCGCATCTTTAATATTATTTTTTCATCACGATTCATTATTATTTAATAAATATCCTTAGTTTCTGAAATGTATATTTGCTTTATGGTCGTGTGTGCAGTTTTTATGAACTTTAGAGTTGGAGAGAAAATATAGGAATGTGAAGAAGCGGATCTCGGCTATTCTTAATATGCGCAGGCAACAAATTGTGATCGTAACAGCGGATTTTAAAAAATTGTGGGATTCACATGTAAAATGTTTTCCCGTGTAAATACACAATTATTATAAATTGGAAAACCGTGACGTCCGATTCGTCAACACTAAGTTTTCATTTTTACCGTAGTTTCGCACAATTTCTTTGAACAGAGCAAATTTGACACAAGTTATTTTCCATTTTTTTTTCAATGGTAACTATTAACGGCCTATATTTCGGCTTATTTGATGACCAGACTAATACAATATCATTATTTTTTTTTACGCCGGCGGTCCCATATTTCTTTACTGTAATTCACATCCGACAAAAACTACAATTTCAATAAAACATTCTTGTGTAGATTAAAAAAGCAATGACATAATCTTCTATAAAATATTAGGGAAACACATGATCATTTCATAAGAACTTAATCAACGTTGACCCGCACTAATCGCATCTTTAATATTATTTTTTCATCACGATTCATTATTATTTAATAAATATCCTTAGTTTCTGAAATGTATATTTGCTTTATGGTCGTGTGTGCAGTTTTTATGAACTTTAGAGTTGGAGAGAAAATATAGGAATGTGAAGAAGCGGATCTCGGCTATTCTTAATATGCGCAGGCAACAAATTGTGATCGTAACAGCGGATTTTAAAAAATTGTGGGATTCACATGTAAAATGTTTTCCCGTGTAAATACACAATTATTATAAATTGGAAAACCGTGACGTCCAATTCGTCAACGCTAAGTTTTCATTTTTACCGTAGTTTCGCACAATTTCTTTGAACAGAGCAAATTTGACACAAGTTATTTTCCAATTTTTTTTCAATGGTAACTATTAACGGCCTATATTTCGGCTTATTTGATGACCAGACTAGTACAATATCATTATTTTTTTTTACGCCGGCGGTCCCATTTGAGCCTGTACGCGAAATAACGAAGATTCTTGGAAAGAATCTTGCAGGCGTATTTACTATTATTACCAAACTATTTCTTTACTGCAATTCACATCCGACAAAAACTACAATTTCAACAAAACATTCTTGTGTAGATTAAAAAAGCAATGACACAATCTTCTATACAATATTATCCCTAATATTGTATAGAAGATTGTGTCATTGCTTTTTTAATCTACACAAGAATGTTTTGTTGAAATTGTAGTTTTTGTCGGATGTGAATTGTAGTAAAGAAATAGTTTGGTAATAATAGTAAACACATGATCATTTCATAAGAATTTAATCAACATTGACCTCCGCTAATTGCATCTTTAATATTATTTTTTCATCACGATTCATTATTATTTAATAAATATCCTTAGTTTCTGAAATGTATATTTGCTTTATGGGCGTGTGTGCAGTTTTTATGAACTTTCGAGTTGGAGAGAAAATATAGGAATGTGAAGAAGCGGATCTCGGCTATTCTTAATATGCGCAGGCAACAAATTGTGATCGTAACAGCGGATTTAAAAAAATTGTGGGAGTCACATGTAAAATGTTTTCCCGTGTAAATACACAATTATTATGAATTGGAAAACCGTGACGTCCGATTCGTCAACACTAAGTTTTCATTTTTACTTTAGTTTTGCACAATTTCTTTGAACAGAGCAAATTTGACACAAGTTATTTTCCAATTTTTTTTCAATGATAACTATTAACGCCCTATATTTCGGCTTATTTGATGACCAGACTAATACAATATCATTATTTTTTTTACGCCCGCGGTCCCATTTCAGCCTGTACGCGAAAAATCGGATAATAACCCGACATTGTTCGTTATTACCCGGTTACCCGGATCCGTGATTATTCGGATACTCGGATACCCGGATATTCGGGTATCCGGCTAACCCGGATAAAAGTAACGGCCCTACTTCGTAGTGATGCAAAACAAGACGAGAATCTCGAGCGTCTCGCTCGTTCTCGCTTGCGATTGTCATTTATATAAAATTTGTATATCGATTGCACAACGTGAATTGCCTTCTATAATCTCGTCTCGATATGTATTGAATTGACAAGCGAGACCAAGCGAGAATCTCGATAATAGTCAAATGTTTTATTGTTTTAATGGGAACCCGTACTATGGTGGCGATGGTTTAGATGTTACCACGTCGCACATCAGTGCAAGAGACAGTCTGTAATATTAGAATTGTGTCCCACTGCTAAACGGTGGATTATTTTCAAACAGCAAAAACTAAACCACTCTTTCCCACAATTCTGCTTGGGCTAAGCTATCTGAGTCCGGACGGTTGTTGCCGTTTCGGAGAATGTACAATTTCTGTTTATGAAGTGGTCGAAGGGTGTGCGCCCTCGCGTTAAAATCATCCCTATGGCGATATAACTCATTGTGGAATATTATCGGTGCACATGCGTTTTTCTCCAGTATCGGTAACGGACGTGGGGCCAATGTAACTCGATGATGCGTTTAATCACGACAGTTCAAAAAGTTCTAGTTCGAACCGAACGATATTGGAATACAAGCGAGAATTCGAGACGAGATCGAGACGAGACAAAAACTCCCCTGTCAAACTCGAAAACAAGAGTATGTCTTGGCTATAACATTCGAGAAGTTAGGCTCGATCTCGATTTTTTTCTTGTGTCTCGTCTCGCTCGTTGCATCACTACTACTTTGTATCTATCGCATTGTCGTGTTTATCGAAAACAGTGAGGTCCGTGAGTTTGCAAAAATAAAAGGGTGGTTTGCCTCGCGTCAACGACGAGCCTCGCGCGTCTATCTTCTCGACGACGACGACGACGAAACAATATTTTAAATGCCAACGATTTTATGCCTCCCTCGAGGATAAAATCGCCTATTCAACGAATATCCGCTCAGGCCGGGGGGGTTGCGCGCTCAGATTTTCCTATATATTAAGGCCGTTGATATCGTCACACCGGTCGCACTCGGTCTTCGTCGACGATACGGGACGCGTGTCCTCCGGATTTCTCTTATCTCCAACATTATCATTTGTCTCTTCAATTTTCAACTCACCCACTTAATATCCTTGGGCAATATCCTCGGGAATATTCTTGGGATTATTCTTGGAATGACTTTTCAAAAGAGGCAAAAATACTCACTCTTCTTTTCTCTATCAATATGATTATTTATATTTTTTTCAAACAAGAACAAGGGAAGAGGAAAAAGAGCCTGGAGCGCGAAAGACACGGGGTCGCAGTGAAAGTGTGCCTTCGAAAAATTCGAATTTTATATACGTACGCGCGTGTATAATGATAATAATAATATAGAGAGAAACGACGAAAGAATCGGTGTTCAATTATATATACACTTAAAGATGTGGTATACTGGCCTCGTGTAACCGGCCGTATTCGACGGGCAGACACTCGGTATACTCACCTGGCATATATTTCTATATATACACAAGAGGAATCATAAAAGTGAAGGTTGCCTAGATTTTCGTAGCATCCTCTCAATCCTCGTCCCTTCACCTTTTCCCCGACGGTGTCTCTTTCTCTTTTTTTTTTTTTCTTCTTCTTCTTTTTATCTTCTTCCATTTTTTTCGCGCGAGTGTGCGCCTCTTTCTAACCGGAGGATCGTAACCCGATGGTCCACAAAGAGCGGCCGAAACGATCTTCGATAAGTAGGCGAACGGATCCGAACGGAAAATCGTTTTGTTATATATTATTATTCTATTGAATATACGCTGGTGGTGTTGGCCAGCGGATATGATCGATATGGATCGAACGCATTCGCAATATTATAAATATTGTAGGTAAACGGTAGCACGTCTAAACATCACGTTGCAATAACTTTAGTGATAATAACATCGCAGGCGAAAACTACACAGCACATATTTACACATCCGTTTTAGTGGGTTTTGTTGGGTTTGTTGGGTTTTGTTGGGTTTGTTGGGTTTTTTGGGTTTGTTGGGTTTTGTTGGGGTTTGTCGGGTTTTGTTGGGTTTTCTTGGGTTTTGTTGGGTTTGTTGGGTTTTTTTGGGTTTGTTGGGTTTTGTTGGGTTTTGTTGGGTTTTTTGGGTTTGTTGGGTTTTTTTGGGTTTTTTGGGTTTGTTGGGTTTTTTTGGGTTTGTTGGGTTTTTTTGGGTTGGTTCGGTTTTGTTGGGGTTTGTTGGGTTTTGTTGGATTTGTTGGGTTTTGTTGGGTTTTGGGGTTTGGTTTGGGGTTTGGGTTGCGTTGCTGCGTTCAAAACCCAATAAAACCCATTAAACCGCATGTGTATGTGCTGTGTAGTTTTCGCCTGCGATGTTATTATCTGTAAAGTAATTGCAACGTGATGTTTAGACATGGAACCAGGTAGACGACTAACGCAATTAATTTCGCTGTCCGTTTGACCGAATAGAACATTTCAATGTGGCCTCGTTGATTGTACTTTAGCGGGAACGAAAGAAAATTAATTCCTCGAATATTTATGATTCTCAGGGCAATTGCAGACACCGAGTGGCTGCGACAACGAGTGCGAAAACGGAAAGATTTACAACGGTACCGAGCAGCCGATATCAGTCGATCGAGCGTCGCGTACCGATATCGGTTCGGCGGTCCTCAACGAGCAGCAACGTACCAACGGTAGACCGATCGACGCAATCACGACGACCTCGACGACCACCACGGCTACCGCCTTTACCGTAGCGTCAAGCATGCTTCTCCTCCAAACTCAGGTATACCCTGAAATCATCTAATGATAATAATAATGATAATAATTTGTATAACCGATATTGTGGGAAGCGGGAATGGGGAATTGTCGAGAAGAAACTCTCCCGCGGGAGCTATAAATGAAATGTCACCTAGCGAAACTAGAAATTTAAGGGGCGCGAGCGCGCTAACTTAATAGCCAAACGAGTCACACCCGCGCGACCACCCTCTCTCGAGCGTCACCTTCATTTTTGTTTTTTTTTTCTTCTTTTTCCACATATACTATGTTAGGGCGATTTTTTTTTCACTCCCCACCCGCAATTTTGTTGGATATGTCGAAAAAGATATTCCCTGAAAGTTACAGCCCTTAATATTAATTCTAAGTACTTTCCCTTAGTGTGAGAAGATTTTCCATCTAAAATACACGTAAATCGAATTTTTTATTTATTTTTTCAAATTTCTATAACTCAGCCGCATTTTATGCTATCATACTGTTCTTGGTTTCGATTTACTCGGAATAAAACAATCTAAAAAAGTGCCTTTTGCGGCGAAAGTGTAAATTGTACTGCTGAGTTGGTACGGGTCACTGAAGTTAATTTTTACCCAAAATTCTCGTTTTTTTTTGCCGTTATCTCCGAAACAATTAACTTTACGAAAAAAATGTAAACGAAAAATTTGTTGGAAATATAATTTCCTACAAAAAAGGTCCTATCGACCCAATTGCTTAGATTAATATTTGTTGAGATATTGAACTTTAACTTATGAGTAGTATAAAATTTATAAAATATGAAATATTAAATAATAAAAAAAAAATTAAAAAAAATAAAGTTCAATATCTCAAGAAATATTATTCTTGAGATATTGAACTTTATTTTTTTTTATTTTTTTTATTATTTAATATTTCATATTTTATAAATTTTATATTGAACTTAATTTTTTTTTTTTTTTTTAATTATTTAATATTTCATATTTTATAAATTTTATACTACTCATAAGTTAAAGTTCAATATCTCAAGAAATATTAATCTAATCAATTGGGTCGACAGGACCTTTTTCGTAGGAAATTAAATATCCAACAAATTTTTCATTTACATTTTTTTCGTAAAGTTAATTGTTTCGTAGATAACAGCAAAAAAACGAGAATTTCGGATAAAAGTCAACTTCAGTGACCCGTACCGACTCGCCAGTAAAATTTACACTTTCGCCGCAAAAGGCACTTTTTTAGATTGTTTTATTCCGAGTAAATCGAAACCAAGAACAATATGATAGCACAAAATGCGGCTGAGTTATAGAAATTGGGAAGAAAAAAAAAAAATATTCGATTCACGTGTATTTTAGATGGAAAATCTTCTCACGCTTTGGGAGAGTGCTTAGACTTAATATTAAGGGCTGTAACTTTCGGGGAATATTCTCTTTCGACATATCCAACAAAATTTCGGGTGGGGACTGAAAAAAAAAATTAAATAGTCGAAAAAAAAAATCGCCCCAATACCATATTTATGTACGCGCGTATCTCCGATACGGAACATTTTCAAATATTTTCATATATATTTTCGCATATTTTACAATGGCCGGCTAAAGAAATAGCAATGAAACTAAATTCCAGAGCCCGTTTGGATGTAGCAGCTTTGCCGACTTGCTCGGCGCGCCTTATACCGATTCCCCGGACGCGTCAGCTCTGTCCGAGGAATTGGATCCGTTTCCGGAACTCGAATTGGGCAATCCGCAGGGAGTACCGAACGCCGAAGAACCGGCACAGTCGCAACGTGCCATTCATCATCTCGAGCAACATCAACACGGACCTTTGTCCGCTATTGACGTACAAACTGATTCCCTCAGGTATTTCATTTTTCCTTTTATTTTTTATTTTTTCTTTCCACCATTCGTCGCATCGTCGTTTCTTTTTTCTAACGTTTCAACTAATTTTCTTGTTTCACGACAGTCCAACGCCATTGCCGAGTTTCCAAGAGACTTACACCGTTCATCAGCAGCGTTACACGCGCCAGGAACTTTTGGGTCTTGGCATAAAGATGGACGACGAGTGTTTCGATTCTTTGCAATACACGTGCAACGAGGTTCCTTATGCGTCTGATTTTCCAACTCCCTTGTCGTATCAGTGTCACCATCAGCCTCCTCCGCCACCTCCTCATCATCATCATCAGCATCATCAGCATCATCATCATAATAATCAGTCTCAACAGCAGCAGCAACATCATCATCATCATCCTCATCACCAACAACAACAACAACAACAACAACAACAACAACAACAACAACAACAACAACAACAACAACATCATCATCACCATCATCATCTAGTGCAGCAGCAGCAGCAGCAGCAGCAACAACAACATCATCATCATCATCAACGTACGAGTTCGAACGAGAACCATATCCATCACAATGTAAGTCTGAAATATAATTGTCCGTTTAAAAAAAAATAAAAGTATCTCATTGGTTGTTACAAATTAACGATAAATGAATATACATTGAATTCAGACGACTCCCGGTGCGTCGAGTCCCGCTTCACCGACGTTGTCGACGAGCGCGGGTAGCGCAACGAGATCACCGCCCCCGGGTTCTCCACCGGCGATGCCCGTAGCCACGATAGGAACGGCGGTGGCACCACCACCACCACCACCGCCTCCACCACCACCGCCACCACCGCTACCTCCTCCGGGTTACTTTGCCTCCGTATCATCGACGAATCAACGCGAAATAAATACCGGTTACTTACCGATCACGCCGTCTTACGGACCACCGAGTACTCTCGTTGTCGGTACGATCGCGACAAACTCCGGAAGAACGCGAGGACCCATGACCCTTCAAAGATCCGATTCTACGAGGTACAGTGCCCTTCGACCCATCGTCATTTATCTTCGACGTGCCGTATTATTTTTTTATACTCATCCGTTCGTCGATCGATATAGCAGTGGAAGTAATCAGGAATCGCCGAAATCTCGGGCGAACGGCAACGGAAATAACGGAAACAACAACGCGACATCCGTGGCTTCGCCCGGAAGTGGCGAACGCGCGCCACCCAGTCCGAGTCAACTGTGCGCCGTGTGCGGCGATACCGCGGCCTGTCAACATTACGGTGTACGTACCTGCGAGGGATGCAAGGGTTTCTTCAAGCGAACCGTACAAAAAGGTTCCAAGTACGTTTGCCTCGCGGAAAAATCTTGTCCGGTCGACAAACGCAGACGAAATCGCTGCCAGTTTTGTCGCTTTCAGAAGTGCCTGATGGTCGGCATGGTCAAAGAGGTCAGTTTCGAATCTTTATTTTTTTTTTCTTTTTTTTTTTTTTATACACACACCCGGTATATATCTGTGCTGGAGCTTGAACTTTTCCGGGTATCCGGATACCCGAGTAATTCGGGTTTCACGGATCACCGACGCTTCAAATCCCTATATCTCGATAACTCGATAATATCCGGGTAATAACGGATTCGGGTATGCGGATAGTTTCGGGGAATCCGGGTACTCGGATAATAACGGATAATATCGGGCAATTACCGCCGATAATTGATCCCGAAAATGCTGAAAATAATTGTTCAATTTACAGAATTTGTGAGGCATGCTCAGATGTTGCCAAGAACAATGTTTGCGAAGTACATTTATAAGACGAACAATGAATCATTGCCGGAAGATTGAGAAACCGGGATTATATCGGTGTTCATGTCCGATCATTTGGTTGATCATTTTTTATTTTTACCGACTGATGTCAATATTAAACAAATTAGATTATCGTTATAACGAAGATTCTTGGAAAGAATCTTGCACGCGTATTTACCATTATTACCAAACTATTTCTTTACTGTAATTCACATCCGACAAAAACTACAATTTCAATAAAACATTCTTGTGTAGATTGAAAGAGCAATGACATAATCTTCTATACAATGTTAGGGAAACACATGATCATTTCATAAGAACTTAATCAACGTTGACCCGCACTATTTGCATCTTCAATATTATTTTTTCATCACGATTTATTATTATTTAATAAATATCCTTAGTTTCTGAAATGTATATTTGCTTTATGGGCGTGTGTGCAGTTTTTATGAACTTTAGAGTTGGAGAGAAAATATAGAATGTGAAGAAGTAGATCTCGGCTATTCTTAATATGCGCAGGCAAGCAATTGTGATCGTAACGGCAGATTCTAAAAAATTGTGGGTGTCACATGTAAAATGTTTTCCCGAGTAAATACACAATTATTATAAATTGGAAAACCGTGACGTCCGATTCGTCAACGCTAAATTTTCATTTTTACCGTAGTTTCGCACAATTTCTTTGAACAGAGCAAATTTGACACAAGTTATTTTCCAATTTTTTTTCAATGGTAACTATTAACGCCCTATATTTCGGCTTATTTGATGACCAGACTAATACAATATCATTATTTTTTTTACGCCGGCGGTCCCATTTGAGCCTGTACGCGAAAAATCGGGTAATTACCCGACATTATTCGTTATTACCCGGTTACCCGGATCCGTGATTATTCGGACATCCGGATACTCGGGTACTCGAATACCCGGATACCCGGATATTCGGGTACTCGAATACCCGGATACTCGGGTACTCGAATACCCGGATATTCGAGTACTCGAGCACTCGAATACCCGGATTCTCGGGTACTCGAATACCCGGATACCCGTATACCCGTATATTCGAGTACTCGAATACCCGGATATTCGGGTATTCTAATCTGAAGTGTCGGATCCGATTTCCCCGGATACCCGGATAAAAGTAACAGCCCTAATCTGTGCGATCGTATAATCGTATAATTGCGGATTATTGTTGCAGGTCGTGAGAACAGACTCGTTAAAGGGACGTCGAGGACGTCTACCGTCGAAGCCAAAATCGCCCCAGGAATCACCGCCGAGTCCTCCCGTGTCGCTGATAACGGCTCTGGTACGTGCCCACGTGGACACCACCCCCGATCTCGCGAATCTCGATTATTCTCAATACCGAGAACCCGGACCGTCCGATTTACCGATCAGCGAGGCGGAGAAGATTCAACAATTTTACAACCTTCTAATGACCTCGGTCGACGTAATACGCAATTTCGCCGATAAAATTCCTGGCTTTGCGGATCTTACCAGAGAGGATCAGGTGAGTGACCCGTTGTATATGACTGTCGGTCGCCAATGTGTAAAGAAGTAAAAAAAAAAAAAACATCAATTTATCGTTCGATCGTTTTACCTCGACAGGAGTTACTCTTCCAATCGGCGAGTCTCGAACTTTTCGTACTGAGGCTCGCCTATCGCACGAGATCGGACGACACGAGCCTTACGTTTTGCAACGGTGTCGTTCTTACCCGCGGCCAGTGCCAACGGAGTTTCGGCGATTGGTTGCACGGAATTCTCGATTTTTGTCAAGCTCTCAGAGTTCTCGACGTTGATATAAGCGCTTTTGCCTGTCTCTGCGCGCTCACTCTCGTCACGGGTAAGTACTCTCCCCGTCTCCCATTCGCCGTTTTGTTGTTATCGACAATGAGCGATTCGAACATCTATCAAATGATAATATTTTTTTCATCTTTCCCAATATTCACTCTGCCTGCTCCCTCTTCTTCTTCTTATTCTCCCTCTTCTTGTACGAATTCGAATTATTAATATATTCGGCCCGTCGCGCGGTGAGCCCGCGGTAAAAAGAAACGAAACGCGAACGTTATTGACGTTTAACCGATAGCAGTTGCGCCCGTATCTCTTAAACTATTCGCGAATCGCCCACATGCGATTGTCAATCAATGTTCGTTCAATCTGTGCAACAATATTTTATCTATTTTCTTCTTTCGCAGAGAGATACGGCCTAAAAGAGCCACATCGCGTCGAGTTACTCCAGACAAAGATAATATCATCGTTGCGCGATCACGTAACGTACAACGCAGAGGCTCAACGTAAGACGCAGTACCTCTCGAGGCTCTTGGGCAAATTGCCGGAGCTTCGTAGCCTCTCGGTTCAGGGCTTGCAACGAATTTTTTATCTCAAACTCGAGGATCTCGTGCCAGCACCGCCCCTCATCGAGACCATGTTCGTCGGTAGTCTGCCATTCTAAGCAGAAACGCACCAGCCATTATCATGTTTTTGTCATCCGTATGGTATCTGTGAGCTGAGAGCCTCGGGTCGTAACATTGTCGAACAAAGAAATTGTGAATTAGCAAACATATCAGCGCGGGGAAGCTATTGGATTTCTATAGGTGTCTCACCTACGGTATGAAGAAAAAAAAACATACAAATTATCTTGTTTCGTTACAAATATACAGCGGCTACACACGTACGTTTGTATGTGCGTACGTGTCGACGCTAACAACGTTTTGAGACGAGCTTCTGACTACGTATAAATGAATGTATGCTTGTGTGGTGTGTGCGCGGGGTATATTAGGGTGGTTCTTAATTTGTTGACGTTGGAAATTCTTTGGTGTTGTTCCTCGAAAGTGATCAACATATTCAGAAAAAAAATTGGGCCCAAACGGAACTTTGTCCAATAATTCTAAACCCCACCGAGCTGCTAGAATTTTTAGATGAAAAAATGCATGCGTTCAAAATTTTGTTAAGAAAATTGTTTATCATTTCAAAACTATTCGTGATAAAAAACATTTTATAATGTGTTTTTTATAGGAAATTTAATGCTCTACAAAAAAGGTATCTTGTAAAATTCTTATGAATCTGATATTTATCACGTTATTAGCAAAAAACTGTCATTTATTCCAAAAGTCCATCACTATGACCAAAACAGGAGTTTGACGTCGAAAAACTGCGATGTATTCTTTATATGCAATTAGAAATATGAAGAGATACGTAGTGCACTCAATAACGGTATGTGAACGATATTTAAATTTTCAATTTTATCAATTTTATTATCGTTCATGATAAATTTTTCTTCTCTGATCGTTAAGGACATTGATTTCTTTGTCGGTTCCAAATCGATGGCTCTTTTCGAAAGATTTGAAATCAACTTCGCATTTTTTGATATCAACACGAGCGAGCGGATTTCTAACGAAAATTATTTACAAGGCTTAAAAATAGTTAGAGGAATTAAAGTGGTTAACGATGTTGCAAAAAGAGGAGCGAAACACAAATACAAATAATTGAAGTAAATTTGAATTGAATTGAAATAAAATACAAATAATTGAAGAATATTTAAAAAAAAATATCCTGATATTAACAAAGCAACTTTGCTCCAACCGATGTAATTCATTATTGTAAGTTGATTTTTTAAAATATATCACATCGTTCGTTGTAATTCACAATAGAATTGATAAAATTGAAAATTTGTATATCGTTTACATTTCATTGTTGAGTGCGCCATAATTATCGACTTTTGGAATAAATGATGACAGTTTTTTGCTAATAACGTGATAAATATTGGATTCACAAGAATTTTACAGGATACCCTTTTTGTAGAGCATTGAATTTCCTATAAAAACGCGATATAAAATGTTTTTTATCACGAATAGTTTTGAAATAATAAAGAATTTTCTTAAAAAAATTTTGAATGCGTGCACTTTTTCATATAAAAATTCGACAGCTCGGTGGGGCGGGTTAGAATTATTGGACAAAGTTCCGCTTGCGCCCAATTTTTTTTTTCTAGATACGTTGATTACTTTTGAGGAACAATACCAAAGAATTTCCAACATTACCAAATTAAGAACCACCCTAATATAGATATATATATATACAGAGAGGGAGAGAGAGATTGATTCAAAAAAAAAAAAGGTCCTCGTATTAACGTCTATGTGATTTTAGTAATCTAAGGAGGACGGTGTGTCTTGGTCATGAAAATTTTTGCGCACCCGAGCACGCAAGTTAGAAACGTCGATAGAATAAATAACAATTTCGTATAATCTCTTTGTGTTTGACGTACACAAGGATGTTACCAAGACCGTGCACCGGCATAAAGTTACCTATTATTTTACGATAATAATTTTAATTCAACTATATAATCGTACAATTTTAAGAATAAGAAAAGAGATATATACAACCTATTTATACGTATTTTGCGCTACTGTTACCACAAACATCACCACAATTACCACTACGAATTTACCGCTACATACTCCTACTACTGTTACAACTGTGCGATTATTATAAATCACCGCGCGTTATATGTTCAGAAAGAAAGAGAGAGAGAGAGAGAGAGAGAGAACAGCGATAAGAAGAAATTGCACTATATTTACTAGTTATATATACTAATATATTACCGTTGCAACTACTATACCTACTACTTTTTATGTATGTGTTTTTATCAAAAGTCTCTGTTTCTTTCCACCGAATCGAATGACGAAACCAATGCCCAAGTAATAATACAATTATAATAGTATTATAATATTATAATAAACGAAAAACTCGCGTACTCGTACGGTCAAATTTCCGACGTCTTCTTTCTTTGAGTAGCGCACTTTTTCGTACGAATCAGATACATTTCTATCGCTCGAGGTATCATCGTTTTAATTCATCTGAAAAATATTCGATCCGTTGTTTTATAATTAGTCGTTTATATGGAAGAATGATAACGCGATTGACGCGGGTGAGCGACATTTTTAAGATATCTTGCATTTGGGCGAAAATACATTAGAAAGACTTCTTTTTTTTTTTTTTTTAACACTATCCACGCCAAAGATAGTGTGCAAACCCTCCCCCGTCGTTATTGCCTCGCGGTTAGATGCATCATTGACAAGAGGATTTTTTATAACGAGTTAAAAAAGAAAAGAATAAATTATACCAAGCGGACCGGAGTATCTACGGGTGTCGCTCACTTTCCAGATTGCCTCTGCCTTTATAACAAGCCACAAAAATTGTTAAGTACAATTAAGGGATGAAATAAGGTTAGACGGTTCGAAAAATCGATTTTTTTTTATATTTCATAAATTGTTAGTGAAACTATTGAAAAATATGTTCCCAAAATTTTAAATGAAAATTCCGACTCGTTCTGTTATTATGAGCCATTAAGGGGTGAAATACGGTTTAGGACAGCGTTTTCTCAATAATTTTCATGAATTTTTTTTATAGTATAAAAAATGAATATAATTTATTGATACTTTGAGAATATTTTGTACATATATTCAAGTATGTGCTATAAAATTTTTGAAGAATTCTCTTGAAAAACACCGCAGATATTAGCGACCCCATATTGCAGGTCACAATCAGACTCAGCATTTTGCTATTTTTTCAAACGCGTCTTTCCGAAAACGACTTTCTTTGAACTTGCGTTAACGCCAGTTTGAAAAGTTTTCAACCAATCGTTTTGAGAATTGGCAGTTACTTTCTTCATAGTATTGCGCTCTGTATGAACCTAAAATCGGAATATTATCATTATTTGAATTAATTTTTTTTTTTTTTGCAAATAAAGTTGTGAAAAATGGCGAAAAATCATGCTTTTTTGTTTTGACCCCTGTAAAAAATTAAATTTTCTATTTTTTCGATAGAATTTAGGTTCATATAGAAGAGAGACATATAATAAAAGTAAATTCCAACCTCGGTTGATTTCAGATGAAAATTGCGGCTTCCAGAATGTGCGGAAAATGCTGAGTCTGTGACCAGCAACATGGGGTCGCTAATATCTTCGGTGTTTTTCAAGGAAATTCTTCAAAAATTTTATAGTATATACTTAAATATATGTTTAAGATATTCTCAAAGTTTCAATAAATTATATTCATTTTTTATACTCTAAAAAAATTCATGAAAAACATTGAGAAAGCGCTGTCCTAGCCCTATTTCCCTCCTTAAGGGAGAACACCACTGTGACCCCCTGTATTTTTTCACATTTTTCAAGAATTTTTTTTTGTGGGATAAAAAAGAGATATTTGAAAAATTTTTTTGGGCTTTGTTCCTTGCTCATTAATGTATCAAAAAACATTTTTTTCACATTTTTCACGCCGCATGGTGGCGCTGGGGAAGCTCTCGCGTCAGGTGCTGTCATCTCCGCGGCACGCAGCAGAACTCTCTTCAACGTCGATCTGAAAAAAAAAACCGAGTGTTTTCGTTAATAATATGATATTTTGAAGAGAAGTACACAGGGATTTGGAAAAATATTGTTTCAAAAAAAATAGGCACGCCTTTGAAATTAAAGTTAATTTCAAAGGTGTGCCTATTTTTTTTAAAACAATATTTTTAAAACAATTTTTTAAAACAATATTTTGTCATTTCCGCGGCACGCAGCAGAACTCTCTTCAACGTCGATCTGAAAAAATATACCGAGTGTTTTCGTTAATAATATGATATTTTGAAGAGAAGTACATAGGGATTTGGAAAAATATTGTTTAAAAAAAAAAAGGCACGCCTTTGAAATTAAAGTTAATTTCAAAGGCGTGCCTATTTTTCTGAGTTCTGCTGCGTGCCGCGGAGATGACAGCACCTGACGCGAGAGCTTCCTCAGCGCCACCACGCGGCGTGAAAAATGTGAAAAAAATGTTTTTTGATACATTAATAAACAAGGAACAAAACCCAAAAAAATTTTTCGAATATCTCTTTTTTTTCCCACAAAGAAAAATTCTTGAAAAATGTGAAAAAAAACAGGGGGTCACAGTGGTGTTCTTCCTTAAGTGATTAAATTTGTCCACTTACCGACGGCGCAACGTTTACTCTTTACCAAACGAATTCTCCGCGTTTCGACTCGGCAGATGGAATACCTGTCCTTTTCCAAACAAACTTTACGTACATCTCCAATCGTAGCGATATAACTATTTTAAAAATGGCAAATAATTTTCAAAAAAACTGCGAATAATTCGCAACTTTTCCATCGCAGGTCCGCTGGCGTCCGCTGAAATTTCCAACCGTTTCAAACGCGCCTAAACTCGATCGTGTTCGGCTGAAAAGAGAAACATATATTTCGCAAACTGCAAATACTCGGGCGCATGCGTTTCGTCGTTTCGTAGTAGCGTAAGAAAAGTGGTTACCCGAAGCGGATAAACGTCGCGATAATAGTACGTCCTACGTCGTCGTTGAAGCATTAAGCGCGGTACATAACCGCGATTCATCTGTATTGCACAGAAGCTCGTGCAACGGCTATATCAAGAAAAAGATCTGTCGGGTAAAACGAAGCAGGCTGCTGCTTCGATTAATTTTTTCTTTCTCTCTCTCTCGATCTCTATCGCGCAGCATCGTCGCGTCGCACGGCGGCTGATGGCGGCACACTTGTGTCCTTCGCCATTTTGATTCTTTTTCTCTTTTCACCGCGCGTTCTCGCGATTGCCGCCGGTGTGCGCTGGTGTGTGCGCTGCAGCGGCCATCAGCGGCGTATTTCTGTACGGTGCGAATCTGCGTACGAAAAGAAAAAAACAGAAAAACAAAACAAAAAACTAAACTGCCAAACGTTCGCGCTATTCTCACGCGAGTGGTAAAGGACACGTTCAAAATCTTTATAAGTCGAATCGTGGTTGCGTTTGGATAGCCGCGTAGTCGGCCAAAAATCTTGTGCAACGCCGCGCGCGTCAGAAAAGCGAACGAACCAGCTAGATAAAAACGTACGAGTCAGTACGAGTGCGCTCTATGCTCGCTTGGAGCGTTTTAAAGAAAAAGGAAAGAACGAAATAAAAGTGGGAGAGAACAAACGACGACAGCGCCAAAAAACCGCCAGTCCGTGCTGCGCGACCATCGCTCATCCTCGGTAATTCACGAATATATATTTCTTTATAATCGCCTCTGTATCGGCATCGATAAACGTCGTGGTCCGCTGTACGAAATTCGTTTGTCCCTGAATAATAGTAGTTGCAGTAATAAATACCAAAGAACGAGGACATTTTTTGAAGGCTGCGTTCGCTCGTTCGCGCCTCATTATTCGCGCTCGGAGAAGGGAGAGAAATTTTGGCCAAGCGGCGGAAGGCGGCGGCAAGCGGCGGCAAGCGGCGGCAAGCGGCGGCAAGCGGCGGCAAGCGGAGGTAAGCGGCGGCAAGCGGCGGTAAGCGGCGGTGGTCACGGGATAGTTTGGCTCGGCGGAGGGGGAGACGGCGAGAGAGAAAGAAAGAAGAACGAGCGTGAGGACGGAAAGAAAGTGCGTTCGAACCGTGAGAAGAAGCGAGAAGGAACGCGGGCAAAACGAGGCTTCTGCCAACACATGTGCACATCCGCTGTTGCCGGTCAACGACGACGACGACGACGACGAACGTACATTATCGCTGTGAGATTTACCACAAGAAGTACGAAAAATTGAAGATTTTCGTTGCGTTATTAATTTAACGATTACAAACGAGCAATGCAGATGGATCAGACAACGGTGCAGCTGATACAGGTCCTCGAGAAAACGGTCTCGGGAGGTGAGCAAAACTCTTTTTTTCTTCCCCCTTTTTTTTAATCGTATTCCATGTTTTTCGCGAAGCTCGGCTCGCGCGTATATGTACACTATCGTGTCTCGTATTAGCAATCGAGAAAAACTTTTTTATTTCGGCTAATGGAACAACGAAATTTTAAGTATCGCGTCGCTCTTGTTGCTAGGGAGGATGCGAGCGACCGGTCACCAGTCATGATGAAGCTATTTCATTTTTAATTTCATTCATATTTGCAGACAAAAATGAGTTGGAAGCGGCGCAACATTTTTTGGAACAGGCGGCTCTCACCAATCTCGTGAGTATAATTTCTATGGAATTTGTCGTTCCGTCGGCGACACGATGGAATTATTGAGATATTTTATGCGCGTATGGTTTTTTTTTTTTCTTTCATTTTACATCAGCACGAGTTTGTACAACGACTGAGCGGCGTGCTGGGCACGTCCGCGGCTAGTACGGTCGTTCGCATGGCCGCCGGTCTTCAACTCAAGAATCAGCTCACTTCCAAAGATCCGGCTCTGAAGACGCAGTATCAGCAGAGATGGCTGGCCATCCCGGCCGATACCAGAATATATATCAAGAAAAATGTTAGTTTTTTTTTTTCATCCGCTCCGCGATATCGTTGTTTCATGATTTATGAAGAAAAATTGGTTTGCCTCTTTCGCTTTGTACAACGCGTATCTTTGATCTCTTTTTAGATTCTCGGAGCTCTGGGAACGGAAAACAATCGGCCGAGCTCGGCGGCGCAATGCGTGGCTTATGTGGCGGTTGCCGAATTGCCGGTCGGCCAATGGACGGAATTGATACCGTTGCTCGTCAGCAACGTGGCCGACGCGGAAAGCACGGAAATGATGAAGGAAGCGACGTTGGAAACGATCGGTTACATATGCCAAGAGATTGAGAGCGAAGTTTTGGTATCGCAGTCTAATCAAATTCTCACCGCCATTATACACGGTATGAAGGGCTCGAGCGCGTCGAATCACGTTAGATTGGCGGCGACGCGAGCTCTCTACAATTCGCTGGAATTCACCAAAGGAAATTTTGAGATCGAGGTAACGGACGAGAAATGTCAATATTGGGGCTTTTACTTTTATTCGGGTTAGCCGGATAACCGAAAGTATCCGGGTATCCGGGAAATCGGATCCAACACTTCAGATTCGAATACTCGAATATCCGGGTATTCGAGTACCCGAGTATCCGGATATCGAATAACGAATAATATCGGGTAATTACCCGATTTTTCGCGTACAGGCTCAAATACGACCGCCGGCGTAAAAAAAATAATGATATTGTATTAGTCTGGTCATCAAATAAGCCGAAATATAGGGCGTTAATAGTTAACATTGAAAAAAATTGGAAAATAGCTTGTATCAAATTTGCTCTGTTCAAAGAAATTGTGCGAAACTACGGTAAAAAATGAAAATTTAGCGTTGACGAATCGGACGTCACGGTTTTCCAATTTATAATAATTGTCTATTTACTCGGGAAAACATTTTACATGTGACTCCCACAATTTTTTAGAATCCGCTGTTACGATCACAATTGCTTGCCTGCGCATATTAAGAATAGCCGAGATCCGCTTCTTCACATTCTATATTTTCTCTCCAACTCTAAAGTTCATAAAAACTGCACACACGCCCATAAAGCAAATATACATTTCAGAAACTGAGGATATTTATTAAATAATAATAAATCGTGATGAAAAAATAATATTAAAGATGCAAATAGTGCGGGTCAATGTTGATTACGTTCTTATGAAATGATCATGTGTTTCCCTAACATTGTATAGAAGATTATGTCATTGCTTTTTTAATCTACACAAGGATGTTTTTTATTGAAATTGTAGTTTTTGTCGGATGTGAATTTCAGTAAAGAAATAGTTTGGTAATAATAGTAAATATGCCTGCAAGATTCTTTCCAAGAATCTTCGTTATAATGATAATCTAATTTGTTTAATATTGATATCAGTCGGTAAAAATAGAAAATGGTCAACCAAATGATCGGACATGAACACCGATATAATCCCGGTTTCTCAATCTTCCGGTAATGATTTATTATTCGTCTTATAAATGTACTTCGCAAACATTGTTCTTGGCAACATCTACGCATGCCTCACAAATTGTGTAAATTGAACAATTATTTTCAGCATTTTCGGCATCAATTGTCGGCGGTAATTGCCCGATATTATCCGTTATTATCCGAGTACCCGGATACCCCGAAACTATCCGCATACCCGAATCCGTTATTATCCGGATATTATCGAGTTATCGAGATATACGGATTTGAAGCGTCGGATTCGTGAAACCCGATTTACTCGGGGTATCCGGATAACCGGAAAAGTTCAAGCTCTACTTCAGATTCGAATATCCGGGTATTCGAGTACTCGAATACCCGGATATTCGAGTACCAGAGTATCCGGGTATTCGAGTACCAGAGTATCCGGGTATTCGAGTACCAGAGTATCCGGATATTCGAGTACCAGAGTATCCGGGTATTCGAGTACCCGAGTATTCGAGTGATCGAGTACTCGAATATCCGGGTATTTGAGTACCCGAGTATTCGAGTACCCGAGTATCCGGATATCCGAATAATCACGGATCCGGGTAACCGGGTAATAACGAATAATGTCGGGTAATTACCCGATTTTCGGCATCAATTATCGGCGGTAATTGCCCGATATTATCCGTTATTATCCGAGTACCCGGTTACCCGGATACCCCGAAACTATCCGTATACCCGAATCCGTTATTACCCGGATATTAACGAGTTATCGGGATATACGGATTTGAAGCGTCGGAACCGTGAAACCCGAATGACTCGGGTATCCGGATACCCGAAAAAGTTCAAGCTCTAGTCAATATATTGTTGTCTATTTTTTTAATTCACATCCCTCTCTCTCTCTCTCTCTCTCCTTGCAGTCCGAAAGAAATTTTATAATGGAGGTCGTTTGCGAGGCTACCCAATCGACGCACACTCAGGTGCGCGTTGCGGCTCTTCAGTGTCTCGTAAAAATCATGTCGCTCTACTATCAGTACATGGAACCTTACATGGGACCGGCGCTATTTTCCGTACGTAGACCAATGGCCTATTATTGACAATACGACAAAGACCGTAATCAAGGAACGTAACAATAAACTGCTCGTTTGTTTGTTTGTTTGTTTGATTTTTTTTTATCGTTTCATTTGCCGTCAACAGATAACTCTCGAAGCCATGAAGTCCGACATCGACGACGTGGCACTTCAGGGAATCGAATTTTGGTCAAACGTCGCCGACGAGGAGGTGGATCTTTCGATGGAGGAGGGCGAGGCGTCGGAGGGCGGTCGTCCACCGTCAAAAGTATCGCGTCATTATGCGAAAGGAGCACTGCAGTTTCTCGTGCCGGTGTTGATGAGAAAACTAACGAAACAGGAGGAATTCGACGACGAGGACGATTGGAATCCATCGAAATCGGCCGGTGTCTGTCTCATGCTGCTCGCTTCCTGTTGCGAAGAGGGCATAGTACCGTATGTCCTGCCTTTCGTCAAGGACAACATAAAGAGTCCCGATTGGCGTTTCCGGGACGCCGCGCTTATGGCGTTTGGCTCGATACTCGGTGGTCTCGATCCAAACACCCTGAAGCCCCTCGTCGAGCAAGCGATGCAGACACTGATAGAGCTCATGTACGACAACAGCGTGGTCGTTCGCGACACCGCTGCCTGGACGTTCGGTCGTATATGCGAGATAATACCGGAAGCGGCGATAAACGAGACGTATCTCAAGCCCCTTCTCGAGTCTCTGGTGAACGGTCTCAAGGCCGAGCCGCGCGTAGCCGCGAACGTTTGTTGGGCATTTACGGGACTGGCGGAGGCGAGTTACGAGGCCGCCGAGGCCGCCGAGACCGAGGAGGAACAGCAGCCCGACACCTACTGCATGTCGCAATTTTTCGATTTCATCGTCCAACGACTTCTCGAGACGACCGATCGTCCGGACGGTGCCCAAGCTAATTTACGCTCTGCCGCTTACGAGGCTCTCATGGAAATGGTGAAAAATTCGCCGCGCGACTGTTACGTTACCGTTCAACGAACAACCATGGTCATACTCGAGAGGCTACAGCAGGTATTACAGATGGAGACGCACTTTCAGAATCACTCGGATCGCGCTCAGTATCACGATCTGCAGTCGCTCTTGTGCGCTACATTACAATCGGTATTGCGTAAAGTAACGACCGAGGACGCGCCACAGATATCCGACGCGATTATGACCGCTCTCCTGTCGATGTTCAACTCGAACTCGTGCAAAGTCGGTGGCGTACAGGAGGACGCGCTAATGGCGGTTTCGACGTTGGTCGAGGTGCTCGGCGACGGTTTTCTCAAATACATGGACGCCTTCAAGCCGTTTCTCTGTCTCGGTCTCAAGAATCACGCCGAGTATCAGGTTTGCTGCGCCGCTGTTGGTCTCACCGGTGACATATGCCGCGCCCTCAAGAACAAAATGTTGCCCTATTGCGACGAGATAATGACCCTCTTGCTCGAAAATCTCGGCAACGACACCGTTCATCGCTCGGTAAAGCCGCAAATTCTCTCGGTATTCGGTGACGTTGCACTGAGCATCGGTCCCGAATTCAAAAAGTATCTCGAAGTTGTGCTTCAGACTCTCGCTCAGGCTTCCCAGGCGCACGTCGATCGTACCGATTACGACATGATTGATTATCTCAACGAGCTGCGCGTCGGCGTTGTCGAAGCTTATACGGGCATTATTCAGGGCCTAAGGGGCGATGCCGATACGCCAAATCCCGATGTCGCTCTCGTCGAGCCTCACGTACCCTTTATCGTTACGTTTATAACGTCAATTGCCGTTGATCGGGAACACTCGGAGGAAGCTATGACAACCTCGATCGGATTGCTCGGCGATCTCGTCACCGTGTTTGGCGTTAAACTTTTGCCGATGGTCGAAACGGACTCTCTCACCGAGCTTTTGACCAAAGGAAGACGGGCCCGTAACAGTAAAGCCAAAACTCTCGCCATGTGGGTAACCAAGGAAATAAGAAAGGTCAAAAGCGCCAATTCCGCTTCGAGTTGGTGAGTTGATTTTTTACTACTGTCATTAATATTACTATATCTTCTTCTACTTCTTCTTCTGTTCATTTTTTTTTTTTTTTTTTTATATACATTAGGGTATAGGTTTTATATACATCGTTACTCAAAAGTAATCAACGTGTCGAGAAAAAAAATTGGGCGCGAGCGGAACTTTTTACAATTATTCTAACCCACCCCCACCGAGCTGTCGAATTTTTATACGAAAAAATGCATGCGTTCAACATTTTTTTAAGAAAATTCTTTATTGTTTCAAAGCTATTTAGGATTAAAGAATTTTGTATAACGTTCTTGTAGGAAATATAATGCTCTACGAAAAATGTATCTTGTGAGATTCTCGTGAATCTAATGTTTATCACGTAATTAGCAAAAAACTGTCATCATTTATTCCAAAAGGCGATCGTTATGGTCGAAACAGGAGTTTGACGTCGAATAGCTGCAATTTATTTTTCGTGTGTATATAAGATTATGAAGAAATACGTGGCGCACTCAACAATTAAATGTAAACGATATTCAAATTTTCAATTTTATCTATTTTATTGTGAATTATAATGAATGATGTCCTTTAACTATTTTTAAGCCTTGTAAATAGTTTCCATTAGAAATCCACTCGCTCGCATCGATATCAAAAAATGAGGAGTCGATTTCAAATCTTTCGAAAAAAGCCATCGAAGCCATAGCTGCAATTTATTTTTCGTATGTATATAAGATTATGAAGAAATACGTGGCGCACTCAACAATGAAATGTAAACGATATTCAAATTTTCAATTTTATCTATTTTATTGTGAATTATAATGAACGATGTCATATATTTTAAAAATCAACTTACAATAATGAGTTACATCGTTCGGAGCAAAGTTGCTTTGTTAATATCGGGATATTTTTTTTTATATTCTTCAATTATTTGTACAATGAGTTGTTTCTGATCTTCGTCATAAGTGAAACGATGATTGTACTCTGTAATAAGTTTCACTTCTCTTTCCGCAACATCGTTAACCACTTTAATTCCTTTAACTATTTTTAACGGGGTGGGGGTAGAGTTTTAAAGGCGAAAAAAAAGCATATTTTTATGATTTTTTTGCGGCGACATGAGTAATATAATTTTATTAAATAGAATCGCATATTATTGTACAACTATTGAAGTATCTCAGAAAAAATTTTCAATGAAAAATATTGATAAATAAGCCGGTGACGTTGAATCTCCAGAGGCGCCTTGAAAAAAAAGTGGTTTTGCGATGAACATTATAACTCGTTACCGGATCATGTGAAACAAAAAAATTGATATGCATTTTAAAGGTGATGTATTTCTCGAGGTAATCAGGAAGAGTTTTTTTTTTTTTCTATTTTTTTGCAGCACTTGGAAGTGAAAAACGCAATTTTAGCTCAAAAAATCGCGCTTAATTTGTTATTAAAAAATTGAAAAAAAAAACTCCTGATTACCTGTTGATTTATGTGAAGAAGTAATGTTTAAATTTTCAAAAGGATCGGTTCAGTAGATTTTGAGTTCTAATGTTCACAAACTTCAAAAATGACGTTTTCGGGAAAATCGATTTAAAGTTTTTTATTTTTTTTAAATCAGGTATCACGGCCGGTCGTTTGAAACGCTGTAACTCCGTTAGTTTTACCGACCGATTGACTTAAAATTTAAAAAAAAATGCAAAAAAATAACTTTAAACCCCCCCCCCTTAAGCCTTGTAAATAATTGTCATTAGAAATCCACTCGCTCGCATCGATATCAAAATATGAGGAGTTGATTTCGAATCTTTCGAAAAAAGCCATCGATTTGGAACTGACGAAGAAATCAATGTCCTTATCGATCGAAGAAGAAAAATTTATCATGAACGATAATAAAATTGATAAAATCGAAAATTTAAATATCGTTCACATACCGTTATTGAGTGCACTACGTATCTCTTCGTATTTCTAATTGCATATGAAGAATACATCGCAGTCTTTCGACGTCAAACTCCTGTTTTGGCCATAACGATGGACTTTTGGAATAAACGATGACAGTTTTTTGCTAATAACGTGATAAATATTAGATTCACAAGAATTTTACAAGATACCTTTTTCGTAGAGCATTAAATTTCCTATAAAAACACAATATAAAATGTTTTTCAATCACGAATAGTTTTGAAGTAATAAAGAATTTTCTTAAAAAAATTTCGAATGCATGCATGTCTTTCATCTAAAAATTCGAACGGCTCGGTGGGGTGGGTTAGAATTATTGGACAAAGTTCCGCTTGCGCCCAATTTTTTTTGCTCGATATATCGATCACTTTCAACGAACAATACCAAAGAATTTCCAACATCATCAAATTAAGAACCACCCTAATATACATCAACAAAGAAAAAAAACACAATTTTTTTTTCTATAACGAATCCTCGCTCGTACGTTCGTTGGTCGTAATCGTTGCAGCGATAGCAGGCGGTTTAAGGATAGGAAGTAGGAATCCCGCCCAACCGTCGACTTTCTCGACCATACATTATTATTATCATTATTATTGTTGTTATTATTATTTCTGTTATTACCGCTCCTCTAATCTCTCAATGTCTCAATTTTTTTTTTCTTCTCTCCCTCGAAGACCAATAAAAAATTTTAATGATAATTCAAAATCTGCAAAATTGTAGAATCCGAGAGAACGAGCGTTACTCACACCTGGCCCATTGGCTTTTGTTGTTTACAGATCGCCCTACGATTGTACTCTCGTGCAAATTGATTTGACTAGAAAGCTATCGAACACAATACAAAGACAACAAGATTGGATGGTGCGGATGCGAGTTGATGGATGTGCGTGAGTTCCGGAAAAAAAAAAAAAAAATTAAAAAAAATTAAAAAAAAAACAACAAAAAAAACAAAGAAAATGAAAGAAACGAGAGCTATGATGATGATGATGATGATGACCGTGCGAGAGATGATGTTGAACGATTTGATGATGGTGTCTGCACGTGGTTCCTGCTTTTGGCCAACGATTATTGCCGACCAAGTTTAACACGTTTTCTCTCGTTCTGACGGCGGAGACGCGAGATCCACGCGCGAGGATGACGAACGAGAGTGCGAGTTTGGAAAAATTGTCGATGCCATGAGAATGAGAAGAGGACGTGAGCCTGAGAGAATTCGAGAGTTTCGGTGACGAATGAAGAGAGAGAGAGAGAGAGTGTGTGCGCATGCGTGATAGTAAAATGAGAGAGTGAGAAAGAAACGGTAGCGATCGCGAGATATAAAAAAAAAAAAACGAACATGAGATAACACGAAAGTGTTAATAACGCGAGGAACGCGATGACGCTGTGCCAAGAATATCCTGTCGCGGACGATGCGCGTGAAAGTGCGTTGCCTGTGAGACGCGAGTTGATAAATAAAAGGTACGAGAAAATGATTTTTGTGCGACTGCGTCCGAAACTAGGAGGAGGTTTGAATGTTCGAGTCTCCGTCATGATTTTTGGAAATTGTAAGCGAGGGATGGAAGAAAAAAAAAAGCGCGCAAAAAGCTAACCGATACGCGAGTACTAGAGAGAAAAAAGTGTGTGTGTACGTGAAGCGGTAGGCGAGCGAAAGAGCGAAGCTCGGAGGAAAAAAAAAAAAATTTCAAAAAGTGATCAATGTGCGCGAGACGCGCACGGGAATTAATAGGACGCTGTGAAAATTAACGAGGTGGAAGAGATTTAAACGGAAGAGAGGAAAAAAAAATAGAAGGAAAGACAGAAAGAAAAAAACGATTGAAGAGCCGAAGCTATTATAAACCCGTGCGCAGGCAAGGCGATTGGTTAATTTTCAACGACGATCGTACGTTTTGTGAGCGCGTGTATGTTATATTTTTTTCTCAGCAAAGTGAATGTCCGTTAACCGTCGATTCGATTAAAGAAAAGAAAAAAAAGAAGAAAACAAAAGTATATCATTTCTGGGAATAATCTTTCCACGGGGTTGTCGAACGAATCCATTACGCGGAACGCGATTAGTTATTCTTCTTTTTTTTTTTTTTTCCCGCTCTTTTTCAACTGATCATTCCCGTCTTCTTCGACCCGCGCATTCTTCCCAATTTACTCCTCGAACGAAATATTTTTTGAAAAAAATGTATATGAAACTTTAGTTTTTAACCGGGCGTGTCTTTGAACGATCGCGCGCGTGGATTCAAACGAAAGTACCTCGAATAAATGGGCTAGTGATGTACGAGTTAAGAGAGAGAGAGAAATAAGTATACTTGATAAGAAAAATATTGCGTGATCAAGAGAATTGATTGTTGTTTCAATGATTGTGTACGTACCCGCTGCTGCACAAGTGACCAAGAAGGGGGTGGGGTGGTGAAAGATTGCGAAAGTGAAAGCGAATAAATGTCGGGGTGCTGATGAAACTTGATATACAACGGATATTTTGTCAACATATCCCCTACGATCTACACAATATCGATAAATAATAACTAATGAGAATTAATACGATCGGAATGATATAATGCGATTTGCCCTTAGAGCGAACAAGCGAAGCGAGAATTGCCGTACGTATCTCGCATACTACCACCTCGCATGCCGCTCGGTGTCAGCAGTGCCCTTAATCTTCTCGGAGCAGTACCCTTAACCCAATTCGATTACGAGTCTATATCGTCGTTCCTGTTCTTCTCCGGCGTATAACTTAATCGCGTATTACGCGTCATTTCCGAGTATAGTATACATTAGTTACTTACGGTTTCAACAGTCGCGAGCCACGTTAGTACGTAAGTGGACGCGAGGTGCTAGCGAGCGAAGCTCCCAAAATCTATTCCGGATTTCAATTTCATTTAAGAGAGGGGTAAGGGTTTCAGCGTTTAAAAAAAACACTTTGCGATTTTTTTTCTCTCAATTATGGATCGAGCAATTTTATTTGAACCTTTTGCACATTATTGAGCATACTTTTGACAATGTTGCGTAATTTTTTCATGCAGAAATGTTGAAGCGTAAGCCCGTAACGGAGCTTTCCCCCGGAACGTCTTGGAAAAAAAAAAAAAAAAAACAATTTGCGGTGTTCACTGTAACTCGGCCGGAAAATAACTGAAAATGAAAAACCATGAAAATTTCGTCAAATTATAATCAAATCCTCCCCCCAACGTTCTCGGATAATTTTTTTGTTTCATTTAAACATTTTTGCCGGCCATCCAAAGTGCGAACCGTTATTTTCCACGAAAAAGTTCCGCCATTTTGTGGGTGGGAAACACCGTTGATGTAAAAAAAAAAAAAATTTTTACTAAACGTTGGGGGGAGGTATTTTGTATGTAGAAAGTGTGTACAAAGTTCGAAATGCATCGGTCAAGTAGTTTTTAAATGGCAGTGAACACGGACTTTGAAAAAGTAGTTTTGAGAAAAACGCGTCTAAAGTTTATGAAGTAAAAGAGTGAAGAAAAAAAATGTTTTCCAAAACGTTCTCGGGGGAAGCTCTGTTACGGGCTTATGCTTCAATATTTCTGCGTGAAAAAAATTACACAACGTTGTCAAAAGTATGCTCAATAATGTACAAAAGGTTCGAATGAAATTGCTCAATCCGTATTTGAGAAAAAAAATCGCAGAAAAAGTGTTTTTTTTTACGCTTAAACCCTTACCCCCTCCCTTAATAAGACAATAGCTTCAAGAATATTGCTTGGATCGGTTTAAAATTTTAAGGAAATATTCTTGAAATGTTAAACAATGAGATAAGACAAAAAAAAATCGATTTTTCGAAAGTGAAAACCCTTGCCCCGCCCTTAATCACCGATCGACGGATCTTAGCTACGAGCAATCTTGGAAATTCATTTTCAAGATTAATCATTGACACGATTTAGTTAGGCGCGCGTGAAAGGCTTGTTCGAACGCGAGGGAGTTGAAAAAAAAAAAAAAAAAAAACGAATGCGGGTTAAATAAAGTTTTTGTAAGGTCTCGGGGTGCGCTGTGTCGTGGGCCAGTGACCACCCAGTGGGGAAAGAGTATGTATCCGTCGGACGATAACCCGTCGCCCACAAACGGCGCTTCCCCGTTAGCCAGGGACAAGAAACGAAAGAATAACGACGATGACGTGAGTTTTTTTTTTCCACAAATTGTTCTTTTCGTGTTTTTTTTTGTTTTTTTTTTTCGTACCAACAAGACCAGAAGTACCGTCCGCTCACGGTCCGTCGTTACCGCTTGCACGGTATATCGGTATTTTGTGATTTTTTTTTTTAAATCAAATTTTTTTTTTTCTTTCTTAATATTTTATCTCTTATTCATTGGTGAGTCGTTCCCGCTCTCTGTGCGACAGCACACGCGTTACTCGTAGATTTCACCTAGAAATTTCTATTTCTCATATCCGGCATTGTCGGCGAAAAAACGGATTTTTTTTTTCGTTTCGTTTCGTCGTACATCCGGTACGTAGTACATTTTACAACGAGTAAAAGTCTCCCTAGGACGCTTTCGATCTCGATGATCTGTTGCCGATCGTCGGTGAATTTGGCAATTACCAGAAGAAACTATTGTGGCTGGTGTGTCTGCCGGCTTGCTTGCCGTGCGGTTTCTGCGCTTTCAATCAGCTATTTATGGCGTCGACACCGTCACATTGGTGCAAAGTTCCCGGTCTCGAGGCTCTGGATTTATCCCGAAGAAGGCGTCTAGCAATTCCCACGACTCATCAGGTGCTTACTTCCTCAACGAGAATTATGCGTATGTCATTCGGGCGCGCGCGTGACTATCGAAAAAAATTTTATATCCGAAACCACATGCAATACACACTCCTCGTTATATCCCGACGACATTGAGAGCGGTCATACACATTATCCCCATTTCATCGGTGGTCCATGTATTATATATATAAATATAATATATATATATATATATCTAGAAGAAATAATAATGATATGTGCCGAATTATTAATAAATAATATTGTCAAAGCAGGACGGAAACGAAAGCTCATACAGCCAATGCACCCGTTACGACATCGATTGGTCGGACATCGGCGATCCAACAACGATCAACATTTCCGTGGGAAATAACTCGTGGCCCGTTATTCCCTGTGATCACGGATGGGAATACGACACAATGGAAGTCGCGTCTTCGATCGTAATTGACGTACGTCCCGAAATTAAGATTCACGACCGGAACGTCATACTAGTATATAATTCTATTTATTTTCTTTCGGGTCGTTTAAGCCCTTACATACGTCCAGCGGTACCGAAAACGTACCAAAAGAAAAACTGTTTTTAGGAGGGATAGAAATAGATATTGATAAAAAAATTCTTACACATTGTTTATTACTGTGTTAAGTTTGTAAAAAAATTTATTTCAATTTTTTTTTTCAAAAATTACAACATGAAAAATCACATTTTTTGAAGCACTGTAAAAAAAAAAGTTGCTCCACGCTCGGCAGTATTTCTTCCTCAGATGTTGACGGATCTGCAAAATGTTAAGAAATTCTTGTAAAATAAGGTAGTAGTTATAGTCTGTCGAGCTGGATTTTTGAAATTCGAAAAATTAAACAATTTACGGTAATTTAAAAAAAAATTTTAAGTTTTTGTCAAAAAAAGTCACACTTTAATTGTTTTTATAAAATTTTCTAATTGTAATTTTAAAAATCCGGCTCGACAGACTATAGAAAAAACAATTGCGAATATTTAAAAAAAAAAAATCATCAAAAAATATTAAAAACCGTACGAGTTATCATGCCGACCGTGTCAGAAAAAGTAGTTTTGAGAAAAACGCGTTTAAAGTTTCAAGCGCGTTTCGCTCGAAGTCGCGCGCGGCTGGAGCAAGAACTTTATGAATTTTTTAAATTTATTCAGTTAACTTACGTCTAATCTCCCATTCCAGCTTCGTATCGTACGCCTTCCTTGTCAGTAAAAAATTGTTGTTGTTTATTTTTTCCTCTTTGTTTATTTTGCCTCAAACAACTCAACTCAGGTAGCCGCGCGTCAGACCTTTGTCCATTCGTCGGGCAGTCACATTATCTACAATAACTTTTGAACTATGGGGAATTTTTACAATGAGCTTGCACAGAAATACGCCTAAGACTATAAGGAATAATAATCTGTAAACAAAAAAAAATCGATTATTTGAAAATTCTCGACGTATGTAAGGCCTTAAAAAAAGCAAAAGGTAGAACAAGTGGTAGAATAACCTCTGCTGAAGTATATTATTGTTGTTGTTTTTATTATTATTGTTTTTTGTCACACAGTTTGACCTGGTCTGTGAGAAGGCAATTTATCCTACAATTGGGCTCGTAGCGCTAAATACCGGTGGGCCAATCGGCGTTTATCTCTTTGGTACTCTGAACGACAGGTTCGTACTCGTCGTACAAGCTGCTTTTTTTTTTTTTTTTTCGTTTATCGACGGAATAATACAACTTACGACGGTTATTGCCTCTGTGTTACAGAATTGGACGCAGATTGTCCTTTTTCACGTGTCTCGCGACCCTCATTGCCGGCGGATGTCTCACTTCGATATCAAACAGCTTTTGGACATGGGCCGCCTGTCGAGTTCTCGTCGGGCTTACGATACCCGCCATCTACCAGATACCATTCATCATCTGTATGTACATTAGGGTGGCCCGTTTTAGAAAAATTTTCAAATTCTCCCGTTCACATATTTTCAAATAATAGTTTGACTATAAAAAATGACGTTGTGATTTTTTTTTTCAGATTTTTAAACTCAATTGCGAGTCTACGCTAATGATTTTTATTCTTTATGCACTTTCGCCCCACGATTAGGGTAGTGAATTTTTAAATGAAAATTTGGTGATATAATTATTGAGATTATTTACGTTTTTCTTCTGGAAGTTGTTTATGAAACATCAATGAACATAATGAAGTTTTGTTTATTTTATTTTTTCCATTTTTTATTGAAATAAAAAATACGATTTTGGTGAGAACCAAGGGTTTTTGAAAGGCTTCTACGGACCGCTTTAAATGGACGGATCTTATTCAAAATACGTTGAGTGATTATTTAACTATCGAACTATCATTACACAAAAAAAAGAAGAAATATCTGGCTTCGTTACATTATTAAAAAAAAAGGCGATGAAAAATTCTTGATTTTTTTAGAAGAATCAGGTGTTGGGATTATCAGGTGGCATTTAGGGAGGGGTAAGGGTTTCAGCGTTAAAAAAAAAACACTTTTTTTGCGATTTTTTTTCTCAAATATGGATTGAGCAATTTTATTCGAACCTTTTGTACATTGTTGACCATACTTTTGACAATGTTGTGTAATTTTTTCATGCAGAAATATTGAAGCATAAGCCCGTAACGGAGCTTCCCCCAGAACGTCTTGGAAAAAAAAAACAATTTCCGGTGTTCAACTATAACTCGGCCGGAAATTATTTGAAAATGAAAAACCATGAAAATTTAGTCGAATTATAATCAAATCTTCCCCCCAACGTTCTCTGGTAATTTTTTTTTTTTCATTTAAAAATTTTTGGCGACCATCCAAAGTGTGAACTGTTATTTTCCACGAAAAATTCCGGCATTTTGGGGGTTGGAAACACCCTTAATGTAAAAAAAAAAAATTTACTAAACGTTGGGGGGAGGTATTTTGTATGTAGAAAGTGTGTACAAAGTTTGAAATGAATCGGTCAAGTAGTTTTTAAATGGCAGTGAACACGGACTTTGAAAAAGTAGTTTTGAGAAAAACGCGTCTAAAGTTTACGAAGTAAAAAAGTGAAGAAATAAATGTTTTTTTTCCAACTTACACAGAATCATCGATTCCAGCTCGTTTCTTCTTTTGAAATATTGCAGTGTATAGTATACACTATATACTATATACACAATGGCAATGAATAAACTGTATACCTGTTCGACAGCTGCACTGCTAGCCCGACCGCCCGCAGCTGTTAGTGGCATGGCGTTAAAGGCCAGGAGAATAATAAGACAATAACTTCATAAATATTGCTTAGATCGGTTTAAAATTTTAAGGACATATTCTTGAAATGTTAAACAATAAGATAAGACAAAAAAAATTCGATTTTTCGAAAGTGAAAACCCTTACCCCGCCCTTTACAAGTATCATAAACGGTGAAATTGAGAGGGTCAACTGGCTGGGTAGCCCTTTTCTGAAAAAAATATTCCTCTCGGATAGGGTTCTCCGGTATCGGCGAAGAGACGCACGATTCCACTATATGATTTTGAATCTCAATCATCAATTATAATAACTAATTCTAGTCAAAAAATTGAGAACAATATCTCACCGAACTGTACCAAAAATATTTAATTTTTTCGTCATTTCGAACTCTAATTTTTTTCAATAAAAATATCTTCCAGTTCTATAGACGATACAAATGCATTATTAACTAAATTTTTATATAAAATTTGGCATCTCTGATGGCTAATGGCTTAATTTTTTTCATTAACATTTTAGATGAGTTAATATTGGAAATTTATTTATTTAATTTTTTTCGAGTCATATAAAACAATGAAATTAAACAAAAATACATCTCTGAAAAGCTAAAGCTGTTGTTAATGAAAAAATAAAATTTTCACAGATTTTATCAAATTACTTTGACATAGTTGAAAGTACTTTTCGATGTCGTACCTCAAATAGAAAGGTAGGAACCTTATTAGTGCAGGTATAATTATTATCATAGTAAGTGTACGGATATTGCAGTTGCTAGCAACAATCAGCAAAAGTAGTGGGGCTACTTTTGATATTGATTGATATCGCACACAAATTGATATCGCTAAAAAATCCTACGGAAGTACGATACTTTGACGTAAATGACTTTTTTTTCACTGATAAGTGATATTTCATAAGATATTTCGCTAAAATTATAGAAAGCAAAATTTTGCTATTTTATACACCTGGATAATGGTCATCTCGTCATCAGGTAGAAAACCGAGTATGCGCGAGAACACACCGACATAACTTGACTACAGAAATGTTCAATGTGTCCGTGCGATGTTTTTCTACCCGAAAGTGACTGCGATAAAACCATTTGACTTCTGACCAATGTTTACTGCTTAAAATTGCCAGTAGGTCAAATATTTCACTTAAACTTCGGACGATTAGAGAGCAGACTCATATTTGAGTTTGGAAATGTAAAAAAAAATCATAACGCCTTTTTTTATAGTCAACTATTATTTGAAAATGTGTGAACACGGAAATTTGAAAATTTTTATAAAATGGACCACCCCAATGTGCATATATATTTATTTATTTATTTATTTATATTAACTATGACGCGTGTATATAACGAATCGAGGGTATACGTCTATGATCTACACCTTCTTCCGTTCGATCTTTCAACAGCGCTGGAATTGGTGGGACCGAACTACAGATCGTTCGTTACCGTGATGACCTGTACGTTCTACACGATAGGACTCTGCACGCTGGCGGGTGTGACGTATCTTATACCGGAATGGAGAAGTCTCGCGATAACAACGAGCGCCCCGTTTCTAATCTACTTCGTTTACTGGTGGTCTGTAGCCACGAGGCAGAGAGCTTTGAGAGAAAGAAAAAAAAAGAAAAAAAAAAGTGGCAAGAAAAAAGGTAAAAGTTTCATCCTGACTGAACTTGGACGCACAGGTTTCTTCCAGAATCACCGCGATGGCTCTTGGCGAAGGGCCGTCTCGCCGAAGCGAATGAGATCCTGAAGAAGCTCGCTCTCGTCAATGGCAAGGAACTGCCGGAATCATTTACGCAGAGATTGAAGCAACGCATGACTATGTCGAGAACAAAGAGCGAGGAGGAGAGATTGCGCAACGGTCCCGGTGTGCTTTCCCTCTTCAAGACGCCAAACATGAGATTAAAAACGTGTCTTATAACGCTCAATTGGTGAGAATCGGTGTTAATTATTTGGATGAAAAAGAAAAAAAACAATCCTCAATTGTGGGGGTTACAGGTTTGCCAATAATATGGTATACGTTGGTCTATCGTATTACGGACCGGCGCTCGGGAACGAGGAACATCTAAGTTTTTTCTTCTCCTCGCTCGCCGAAATACCGAGTTATCTCGCCTGCTGGATCGTTATGGACAGATGGGGTCGTCGATGGCCGCTCTGTTTGTGCATGGTCACGGCCGGTTTATCGTGCATCGCCACGGTTCTTCTGCCTCGTGGTAACGCCCTCAATTTCTTTCTATCGTTATATATCTGGCTATTGCACTACGACACAACCACATTTTTTTTTTTTTCTGATCTTTCAGACGCCGTTGTAACCACCCTCGTGCTCTTTCTACTGTCAAAGTCCGCGATATCGGCATCATTTCTAATTATCTATCCGTTCGCCGGTGAACTGTATCCAACGCAGTTGCGCGGCATCGCGATTGGATTCTCGGCTTACATAAGTGGTCTCGGACTCGTAATAATTCCCTTTATCACGTATCTGGTGAGGATAACAATTTATTTTTATTTTTTTTCTTCACTCTTTCGAGCAATCGATGACTTTTATTCAAACTACACGAGATAAATTATTGCTATGGAAACAAAAAAAGACGACAATACGAACGTCGTGTCCGGGCGCGCACGTGAGAGTCTTTAAGAAATAGAGTAGATGATAATAAAACATCGTAAAAGTACTGTATATATATATATATATATATGTATTCTTCTTCGTCGTGGTTGTTCGGGCGGTGTCTGTTTTTTACAGGGACGCGAAAATCTCGTTCTTCCTCTTGTGATATTGGGTGTCGTGTCGGTAATCGGCGGTCTCTCGGGACTTCGTTTGCCCGAGACGCTTCATCACAGGCTGCCCCAGACCGTCGAGGAGGGAGAGCTCTTTGGAAAGGACTGGAAGTGCGCGGACTGCCTTCGTTGCGTTCCCATCAAGTAATATATATATATATATATATATACACACACGCACGTATATGTATATGTTAACAAGTGTGTTTTATTTATCATTATTTTGAATCATCCAGACCAACTTCGGCGACAACATCCTACGAGGATCTATCGGTCGGTGAAACCGTCGAGATGCAGCATCAGGTTCCCATCAATGATGATACGTTGACGATTAGGGATTCGACGACCAATTTGGACAATATGGCGGTTGGAGTAACACGAGGTACGCTTAATACGAGCACGAGCAGCGCCGGAGCGTCGCGTCGTTTGGTCCGCCAATCCAGCGTAATGGACACTCAACGTGACTCGGATGGTTCGATTAAAATGACTTATTGGTTCTGAGTTTTTGGTCGACCGGTTCGTGACCAAGAACGGAATAAAAAGTACGTAATGCACGACATAGGAGAGAAGAAAACGAATTTTTCGAGAATATTGTCCTCACCTCTCTCTCTCGTACATGGATCTTTTCCAATAATACATTTAAATCCCCTCTCCATCCGAGCTTTTCTTCTCGCGGCTCTCACCCGTCTCGTTGCGTCATATCCGGGGGGGTTTTTGTTTTTTTTCCCGCCAAAAACATTGTTGGCCGTGTGTACGTTGTGTGCCAATTATCGGTCAAAACAATCGTCAATTTAGCTCTCCCTCTTTCTCTCTTTGCCGTCGCTGACGACTCGCGCGATCCAGCAGAGAATAATTCAGTTACAATCGTGTCGTTCTGTTGTAGCAGCTGGAAGAACGATCCCCGCCACTGTTGAATTATGTTTTTTTTCTTTTTTTTTTTTTTTTTTTTTTTTTTTTTTTTTTTTTTCTCAAGGAATCATGAATCACGCGATTTTGCTAATAATCCCGCGAGATACTAGAGAAAAGTTGGATCGGGACTCGTTCGAAAAAATTTATCGAAAATTTTCTAACTCCCGCGAGATACTAGAGAAAAGTTGGATCGGTGCTCGTTCGAAAAAATTTATCGAAAATTTTCCAAGTCCCGCGAGATACTAGAGAAAAGTTGGATCGGTGCTCGTTCGAAAAAATTTATCGAAAATTTTCTAACTCCCGCGAGATACTAGAGAAAAGTTGGATCGGTGCTCGTTCGAAAAAATTTATCGGAAATTTTCCAAGTCCCGCGAGATACCAGATAAAAGTTGGATCGGTGCTCGTTCGAAAAAATTTATCGAAAGTTTTCCAAGTCCCGCGAGATACTAGAGAAAAGTTGGATCGGTGCTCGTTCGAAAAAATTTATCGAAAGTTTTCCAACTCCCGCGAGATACTAGAGAAAAGTTGGATCGGTGCTCGTTCGAAAAAATTTATCGAAAGTTTTCCAACTCCCGCGAGATACTAGAGAAAAGTTGGATCGGTGCTCGTTCGAAAAAATTTATCGAAAGTTTTCCAACTCCCGCGAGATACTAGAGAAAAGTTGGATCGGTGCTCGTTCGAAAAAATTTATCGAAAATTTTCCAAGTCCCGCGAGATACCAGAGAAAAGTTGGATCGGTGCTCGTTCGAAAAAATTTATCGAAAATTTTCCAAGTCCCGCGAGATACTAGAGAAAAGTTGGATCGGTGCTCGTTCGAAAAAATTTATCGAAAGTTTTCCAAGTCCCGCGAGATACTAGAGAAAAGTTGGATCGGTGCTCGTTCGAAAAAATTTATCGAAAATTTTCTAACTCCCGCGAGATACTAGATAAAAGTTGGATCGGTGCTCGTTCGAAAAAATTTATCGAAAATTTTCTAAGTGCCGCGAGATACTAGAGAAAAGTTGGATCGGTGCTCGTTCGAAAAAATTTATCGAAAATTTTCCAAGTCCCGCGAGATACCAGAGAAAAGTTGGATCGGTGCTCGTTCGAAAAAATTTATCGAAAATTTTCTAAGTGCCGCGAGATACTAGAGAAAAGTTGGATCGGTGCTCGTTCGAAAAAATTTATCGAAAATTTTCCAAGTCCCGCGAGATACTAGAGAAAAGTTGGATCGGCCCTTACCCCCCCTCCCCCCCTACCTTTCGAGTAGACGACGCTTCAGTTCCGGTGGATAAGCAACGTATATATAATGATCGGGCATTTCGCCGGTAGTCGCGACCCGCAGTCTATCCTCGCCAATCTCGATCCTACGACGGTGATCGTCGTGCCTCGAATCTCCGCCGGGATCGTGCATCAACGAACGATCGGCGAGACCATCGTTCGACTCTTGATTCTCCTCGTTGCTATCGATACCGCCATCGTCTCCGGAACTAAAAAATGTCTTATTGTTACGTACAGGACAGACTCGCGCCGCGTAATATAACGCGGGGTACCGCGATTGGGATCTTCGCCGCTCGGTTGCGGGTATATTCACTCGAGCACAGACACGCGCGTGCACATTTATATTAGAAAACAATGAAATTTTTGAGGCAAAAGTACCGACAACCCGGGCGGGGGGATCCCGTGCAACCAATTTGCATTATTTACCCGAGAATAATGGAGATTACGTAGTAACAGGCGGATATGCCAGTTGAGAGTACGAGAAGAAAGGTAATTAGTAAATACCAAGGTGTGTGACGCGGTTGTTTTCTAGAATCTTCCCAATATTTGTCGCAGCTCAGGTACCAACAGATCGCCCGGTTTAGCTCGCCTGAAACACACAAATCCGAAACAAATGTCCCATTTTGCGTACGTCCTCGGTCCGCGAATGAATTTCAATTCGTGTCCGTGCTCACCTTCGATTTCTTGAAAATCTTTTACCGAGAGGTTGGCGAGAAGTCCGGCGATGCAGTCGCGAACGAGAATCTGAAAATTGTCGAAACTATTGCGTGCTACAAAATTTATTTGCCGAAGAGGAAATAATATGTTTCTGACCAATTGCACTCATTGCGTTTATCATTATGGAGATGAGAAAGAGTGAAAAAAAAAAACAAAAAAACTGACTTGACACCGTAACTTGAGCTTTTCGAGTTTCTCGGGTTTGCAGTTTGACTTGAGTTTTCGTATCTCAAATTCCTTGTTACGTTCGCGTTTGTAAACGGCCGCTGGTAACGAAGATTCGACGAGATTCGTGCTCTCGTCATCGTTGTCGTCGTCGCCGTCGTTGTCCGTTTGACTCTCCGGATTGTCACAGGCGGTACTCTCGTTTTCGGCACCGTTGTTGATGTCGTAGGGCGAACGTGGCGACGGTGAAGTAGAAGTGGAAGAAGAATGAAGAGGAGTATGTGATGAAGAAGAAGAAGAAGAAGAAGAAGAAGAAGAAGAAGAAGAAGAAGAAGAAGAAGAAGAAGAAGAAGAAGAAGGAGGAGGAGGAGCCGGAGAAGAAGAAGAAGAAGGTGAGGAAGAAGAAGACGAAGAAGAAGAAGAAGATGATGATGATGATGATGATGAAGAAGAAGAAGAAGTGGTAGATGATGAGGAAGGTGACGTTGTGGATAAAGTCGATCCAGAGAAGCCGGAAAGTACGGTATCTACGGAACTCTTTGATGTTTGACCATCGATACGTTGAATAGTTCCTCCACCAGCGCGCTTACAATGACGCTGCTGATTATTCGTGTAGGACGAGATGGCCGGTATCAATTCGGACTTTTCGCTCATCGTATGAATTCTCGCGAGTTTCCGACACTCGCAGGAACTGCCCATCGTAGTTTTGCGGCTTTCCGCGCTGCTCTCCCGCCATACCTGAATATCAGTGTTGAGAGAGCCAGTGGGATCGTCAATTAACGAACTGTCGAGCTCACCACTGCCTAGTACATCGCATCTCATGATGTCGCAATAATTGGCCAGACAGATGGCATCTTCGGCCTGTTACACATTCGTACAAACGAAATTACTTAACATCCCGTTGTGTCGTAAAGTCTACGACACGTACCCCTCCCACTCTGTAATATATTTCATAATGACCGTATTAACGTTGCTCCTGTGCCTGCTATCGAAGTGAGCGTCCAGATGTCTCTCCGCGTAGAAAGATTTGCCGCAAAGGCCGCAGGTCCATTGGGACGTTCGGTGTTGAAATTTCGCCGCTTGCTGCGGATGAAATATGTCTCTGCTCTCGTGAAACGGACACTCGAGTGGTAATTCGACCTGATACTTTTTCAATATTGGTATCCATCTCTGGAATAATAAACGAAGCGTCATGCGTATAGGTGGGCCGAGGGGGAAAAAAAAAAAAACGGTACCATGTCTAAACATCGCGCTGCAATTACTTTACGGATAATAACATCGCAGGCGAAAACTACACAGCACATATTTACACATGCGGTTTGATGGATTTTTAACGCAGCAACTCAATCCAAACCCCAAACCAAAACCCAGCAAAACCCAACAAAACTCAAAACCCAACAAACCCCAAAAAACCCCAACAAAACCCACTAAAACGGATGTGTAAATATGTGCTGTGTAGTTTTTGCCTGCGATGTTATTATCAGTAAAGTTATTGCAACGTGATGTTTAGACGTGCTACCAAAAAAAAAAAAAAAAAAAAACAATACAAATGCCGTAGCAGCTTACCTTTTGAATTATTCTCCGTACGACCGACGCACGATCTCGGGGGCATGATATTTTAAAGACGGTCGGTCCCGGCCACGGAATCACAGAGAGTAGTAGCACCGCTACGATCTACGCGTTTATCCGTACAACAAATTTTTAGATAATATACTATAACGATACGAGAATAGTCATTTAATCGATAGTACGGTCGGTGCCGTCGTGACGACACACAATATTACTGTTTAGAAGACACTGCGGATGCAGTGGTTCGGCAGCGTCGTGTCGTAAACGCCAGATAGCGGAGTCAACGACGCTGGGCGCGAACACGCGATTTAAAAGAAAAAAAATCTTTCACCCTCTTTCAAAACGATTATTTCGTTTTTTTTTTTTTTCCCCGTTAACGATAATTACCTCCAAGTGACAGGGTTTGGTCTTCATTCATAGCCTTGTTCTTCGTCGAAGCTCTCGACGAGACTCGGATTCACTGTTTCACCCCTGTTATTACCCACGACGCCCCCGATACGTTTGCGCATACTCGCAACCACATAACATATATTATCCCTACCAGGACGTCTCGTGAACATTCGCGTGCTCGCGACGCGCAAAGGGTAAAATAGTCCGATACCCGTCGATGAGAACGCGCAATCGCACTCCAAATTGCACCCTCACTCGCTAGGCTCGCTCGTCCCAACGTAAAAATAATGCCATTTATTTACATTTTATTTTTAGTCATTCAACTTTATTTAGAAATTTTTATTTATTTTTCTACTCGTCCAACAGTCGATGCTATATATATATGTATATATATATATATATACCCACTCCCTTTACATGCGCTGCACTAGTTGATTAGTAAGATTTTTTTTCTTTCAGAGACGCGAGACAAGAGAACAACGTTATTAGTTTATCGTGTAAACTTGGAGCTTAGGATTTTTCTCAATCGGATCATTTTATACATTAATGTAACAACGAGGCAACATCGGAAATGATGATGTTATATTAATTCAATAAGTAATCGCGCTTCTCGTCTTATACACGATGCGATTTGTTAAAAAACGCAAAACGCAATACGTCCCGGTGTTTCGTTCAACTTTTTTTTTCGTCAAACGTTATATCGTGGCGAGTCCGTGTTCGAGCCCGACTAGATTATTATGATAAACGGTGAACTTCCGCTACATAAAATCGTCGTACTCGTTGTCGTACGTGTAACTATCGTACTCGGTCAGATGAGTGTTCTCTCCCTCGATCTTGAGTTTTGCTTTTCCCTTGCCCTTGCTCTTCTTTCCCTTGTCGCCCTTTTCCAATTTTTGTTTCTCTATTGCCAAATTTTCCATCGCCGTTTTGATCTTTTTTAAACTCGTCGACGACACTGTAACAAAATTACACAAAATTTACATCTATTTTCCCTCTCACTCTCTCACTCTCTTTCTCACATAGCTGATATCGTCATTTACTAACGGTTCACGGCTATGCGATTAATGAGCTCCTCAGCGAACGTTGGAAATTCCGTGTGCTTATTAAAAGCGTTGATCTTTTGGGACAAAAGTTGACAAAAATGATCGAACTCTTCCTTGTTGTCCGGCGCCATTCCGTCCAGACCCGTCGACTCTGTCACGCCTTCGATAACACATTACACATCCGATTTATTTCAAAGAAAAAAAATTACATATATTGTGTGTAGTGTATATATTAGGGCGATTTTTCTTTTTCGACTATTTTTTTTTTTTTTCAGTTCCCACCCGAAATTTTGTTGGATATGTCGAAAGAGAAATTCCCTGAAAGTTACAGCCCCTGATATTGATTCTAAGTACTTTCCTTTAGCGCGAGAAGATTTTCCATCTAAAATACATGTAAATCGATTTTTTTTTTTTTTTTTCTTCAAATTCCTATAACTCAGCCGCATTTTATGCTATCATATTGTTCTTGGTTTCGATTTACTCGGAATAAAACAATCTAAAAAAATTGTCTTCCGCGGCGAAAGTGTAAATTGTACTGGTGAGTTGGTGCGGGTCACTGAAGTTGATTTTTACCCAATATTCTCGTTTTTTTTGCTGTTATCTCCGAAACAATCAACTTTACGAAAAAAATGTAAATGAAAAATTTGTCGGAAATTTAATTTCCTACAAAAAAGGTCCTGTCGATCCAATTGCTTAGATTAATATTTCTTGAGATATTGAACTTTAACTTATGAGTAGTATAAAATTTATAAAATATGAAATATTAAATAATAAAAAAAAAATTTTTAAATAAAGTTCAATATCTCAAGAAATATTAATCTAAGCAATTGAGTCGATGGGACCTTTTTTGTAGGGAATTAAATTTCCAACAAATTTTTCATTTACATTTTTTTCGTAAAGTTAATTGTTTCGGTGATAACAGCAAAAAAACGAGAATTTTGAGTAAAAATCAACTTCAGTGACCCGTGCCAATTCACCAGTACAATTTACACTTTCGCCGCAATAGGCACTTTGCTAGATCGTTTTATTCCGAGTAAATTCGAAACCAAGAACAATATGATAGCATAAAATGCGGTTGAGTTATAGAATTTTGAAAAAAAAAAATTCGATTTACGTGTATTTTAGATGGAAAATCTTTTCACGTTAAGGGAAAGTACTTAGAATTAATATTAAGGGCTGTAACTTTCAGGGAATTTGTTTTTCGACGTATCCAACAAAATTTCAGGTGGGGACTGAGAAAAAAATAATAGTCGAATAAAAAATCGCCCTAATATATATATATATATATATATATATATATATATATATATATATATATATATATATGTATATATCCTTGCAACGCTAGTCAGGAACAGTACAGAACACGATATCCGACCAACGAATATTATATCGACTGACAAAAACAAAAGCGCAAGGTTCTTATAAAAACTGATGTTAACACAAAGTTTTGTTTTTCTGTTTTGCGTTGAATGGCCATTTTTATTACAATACAGTAACAATTTTTTTTTTTCCCGTAAATTTCGTCTTTTTTTTTTTTTTTCTTTTTCGTAGTAAAATTGACAATTTGGAGAGACGTTTACGACGTATCTATTATCATCTACACGTATCTTGTATATTCTCTGGTACGGTTCCTGACAGTGTGCGATGTGTTTGAACGGGAGTTTTCATCTCTCTCTCTCTCGCGCATTCTCCTTTTGGGAGAAATAATAAAAAAAAAAAATAAAAAACATTACTCCCTCGTGCACAAGCAATTATTCGACCGTCATATTAGCTCTATAATACTGGTATAATATCGCGTTGAAACTCGTCTCGTCCCTTCACATTGCCGTTAACACGAAAAGTCGTTGAATCGTAGATTCGTATGTTTTTCTTAAAAAAAAGTTGTGTACCCTTCGTTAATTAAGAAATTTGATTTCGTCGATTGTTCAATTGTGTTACGCTCTTGGTGCGAAACTACCCGGACGATTATGACATTTCGTTGCAACAGGGGATATCGTTTAGTTCGTACTGCAATTTTTTTTTCTTTTTCGTTTCATCGCCGGTATAACGCGAAAACGGTTCGACGATTTTTTTTTTTCTCGCGCAACTATTTTTTTTCGCTCTTTGCGGGTTTGCGGGGACTAAAGTCTACAAGATTGGACAAACCAAACGTCTCCATGGCGAGTCTGAGATCGGCCTCCTCTTGGAGCCTCTGTCGTCTCAAAAGTTCGGCTCTTCTTTCCTCCGGCGTCAGCGCCTCTTCCTTTTCCTTAGCTTTTCTCTCCGCCTCTTCCTTCGCCTTTCTCTGACGTATCGAAATGAATTACAAAAGTAAATAGAAAGAACAACAACAACAACAAATTCAACGAGAACGGAAGCTTGAAAGTTTCGTTACTAACCTCGCGCTCTTCGATTTTCTCATTGAGATTCTTTTTGGGCTTTGGTTTGGCCTTTGGCGCTTCCGCCGGTTTCTCCACGTCTTTCTTCTCCTCTCCTACGTCCTCCCAACTGTCCTGTTTGACGATGAATCAAAGTACCATTACTATTGTATCATCGAGAATTTTTGGCACGGCCGGACGAGCATGTGCTCGGTAAAGGCAGGTTAAACGACCGGATATCGTTGAAAATCTTTGTCGGTGTAAAAGAAACAAAAAGTATCGAACCTTGACGTCCTCCTCCTCGTCCTCGCCTTCCCACTTGTTCGATCGCATAGAGAGTTCGAATTTCGCCTCAATATTGTCAGCATCTGTAATCGACATTCCCGAGAACGATAGGGTTTACGGTTTTTCATTAAAGAATACGTCTTTGTCACTTTATTTGTTTCTTACCCCACTCGTCGTCCATCTCGTTGTAAATTATATTTATCTCGATAACGAACGAAATTTGGTTCTGTTATATTTGAGTAAAACAAATTGTACACGAGTGTCGTTCGACAGACTGGATATAAAGAGTCTCCCCGATGTTAGCATATATATATATACGATCGTTGCAGTCCCTAGACCGTGCGAAACAGTGCGAAAGGGAAGCCCGCGAGACTGTTGACCGACCGCGACGACAAAAGCCGCAGGCATATTCTCGGATAAAGTCACCAGACAGAAAAAAATCCCCAAACGTTGGCGCTGTGATCGTTTTCTTCTCGTGTCGTCTGCGCGCACGGATTAAATTACTGTGATTATATCAGAGTGTGGAAACTACCATACAAAAACCACGGCTCTATTATTAGTTCCCGTGAGGGGGAAATTACAGAGAGTGCGCCACCATCGACGCACAGATAGCGCGACCTACAAAGAGCGAAAAGTAGAACTAGTTCATGGAGCCTAGAGTAAAGGAGTGCAATCTCTAATGGGGAACGGCCGGAAAAAGCGACCTCAAAAATTCAGCAAAAAAGGTGTCGCGGCGGTCGCAAGTTGATCCGAGTGAAGTGAGCAAGAAATAAACTGTACGTGGAACCTTGCTGAAGCTAGGCATCTACGGTCAATATACACATAACCCTTCGGTGCAATTGAGTGTAATCACGCGTCATCGTTGATATAACACTTTTGTGAAACTTTTAATTACTGCCAATCTGTAAAAGTAAGAACATAGAATAGCATTATATCGACTTTATAATATACTAACGAAAATGAAATGAAATAGTTTCGTAAAGGTTACAAAGAAAACCAATGTGATTTATATTTAACGAAATTTAAAGTACGATAGGTGAGGAGATTGTGTATTGATTATTCCAGGATCAATAAATAACTATAAAGACATCCCAGTTAAAAAATACAGACGATGAGCGTGTAATAAATGATGTAAACATCGGATTTAGGCGAGACCCCCCTCCGATTCCTTTAGTAACGGGCTCATCCGACGCGCTTTCGCACGCGAAACAACTTTTTCCTCTGACAAAATTGGAGGACGTTATTTATCAAAAAGTTATTAACAAATAAAGTTAACAATTCATACAGATATTTTTCTTATACCAGCCAGTCTCAATCATCTTGTCCTTCACATGTGTTGTTAAGAATACCTCCTGAGTAACATACAAAAAGTTTTATCCGTCGCTCATTGTTTGTTATAAAGTTATTAACAAAAGAAATTTCATAAATCAAACATGAAATACGTATACTAGTGTACGTTAAATATAAATTTCGTTTAATATAAATCACGTTGGTTTTTCTTTTGTAACCTTTACGAAACTATTTCATTTCTTTTTGTTAGTATATTATAAAGTCGATATAATGCTATTCTATGTTCTTACTTTTACGGATTGGCAGTAATTAAAAGTTTCATGAAACTGTTATATCAACGATGACGCGTGATTACACTCAATTATACCGAAGGGTCATGTGTTTATTGACCGTAGGTGCCTAGCTTCAGCAAGGTTCCACGTACAGTTTATTTCTTGCTCACTTCACTCGGATCAATTTGCGACCGCAGCGACACCTTGTTTGCTGAATTTTTGAGGTCGCTTTTTTCGGTCGTTCCCCATTGGAGATTGCACTCCTTTACTCTAGGCTCCATGTTCCACACTCTAACATAAACGTATATCATTTAACTTGATACGAATTTTCATTAATTTGACATTTGTTTATTTCACAGTTATATGGCTACATCTCTGATATAAATTTTCACTTATATATCTTGTGCCCCGAGGAGAATCATGTTCATTCTTTTATTATTCATATATCCATTCCTATATAGATAAATATAGAAACACCAAAATGAACATCTAGTTGAAAATTTATTTATAAAAGATGAAAAGATTCAACAGATACCGGGATTAGAGAAGAACCGGTCGGGCGAGTACCGCTTCGTCCCAAGGCCCGTAAATATTCTCCTTGTACTTTTGCCATCTGATGTACCATAGCGGACAGATAATATGAATGAAAATGGTAACGGCGATGTATACGCACGCGAGAATAGGTGATATTATGAGCAAGAGATAGAGCGTGCTTGCGGCAAGAGCGAACGATATTCCGACTTTGTTTCGGCTCTGAGCGAGTAAAAAGGGCAACAGTACAAAGCCCTGTACGGCAACGGTGAGGAGAGAAAATGCATGAAGAGGCGATGCTAATCTCGAGGCGAGCATCAACGAGCCGAATATCGAGGAGGTTATCGCCAACGAATCGGATAAAGAGACCTGCGGCGATCCGTATTTGCTGAATATCAGATGAACGAGAAACATGAATATCGTCATTGCGTATATCGTGTCGGTGCTAACAGTCTCGGTGAGGGTCTTCAGGATCGGTGAGAGAATGTAGCCAAAAGCGAGAAATATCAATGCCGTTCTGAGATCCTTCGATACCCGATCCGGCATATCGAGCAGTGTGAGATTGTAGCAAAGGTAACCGAGAACGGTCAGTATCGCGCTCGACGTGAATATTATATTTGGCGTTGTCCATTGTTGATTAAGCCATATGAATATTATCACAAAGAGAATGACAATGCTCAATTGGATGGAAACGCTAGCTCCTAGAGTTACCGCTCCTCTCCCACTAACGCCGTTCGGTTTTATGTTTTTCCGTAATTCATCGAGAAACGAACCGTCGGTGTAATTGTCCGGTAAGTCGCGATTCTCGTACAAATTTTTCCTCCACGATACGACCGATTGTCTTGAACGATGACGCTGGCTGGCCATTATACGGTCGTTGGGTTCGAGTCTTTCACATTACACGTCTTACCGTATTATTTACGTGTCCTCGCGTGTCTTTTAATTCCTTATGCGTGGCCGTGAATCGCACCGCAAGACCTGGCGAGCCACGCAACGCCAAATTACGTCGCGTACGCGTGTGAAAAATGGCCGAATGACGCCGTCGCATAACGCGCGAGGATTGTATCCAATTGCATTAGATTGTACGCTCATGTACGTTGCGCTGGGCCACGAAGCGGTATTGGGCAGTGGCGCACGCATCCAACACAGGACTTTAGACCACGGTCTTGTATACGGATCTAGAAACTCCTCCGCCGAGAATGGTACTCTTAACTAAGCTGTTTTTAATTTTTGTAGCAGTCACTAGAGGCGTTGCGATCAGATAATGCCGATAACCTGAAAAACCTTCGATACTGCTATCCCTGAATATTATGTTTGTTTGGTGTACATCACAGTCTTTTAGTAATTATTATATTAAGTATGACGAATCGGTGTGTGGTGCCACATTGTTAAACCGATAGCAAAATAAACATAAAATGTTGTACATTCCGAGTGCCTAAGAACATTGATATGTGGAAAAAGTGGGAACAATCTGTTCCAGGCATTATAAAATTACAACACACGAATCGTGTATGTCACATTTTAACAATGAAGACATAGTTCGCGAATGGGTCAGGCTCGACCCAAATCGCCAAGTAATTGCACGGGTAAGTTTAATGAAAAGATTTTAAACATAGTTTGAGAGGATAGTCACTCGTATCGTGTATTTTCAATATGTAAGGGCGCGTACAAAACGATGCGACACAGTTTGCTGTGCGAACAAGCTTCGATGACGTCTCAGTATGAAAAGGAAAATTGTGTGCCAGAGCATGGATATGCGAAACAAGTTTCGAATTCTGAAAGAAATTCTCCGAACAATGTTACGTCCTTCGGAGTCACAAAATCGTCAATTCAAGGAATCTGTACTCGCCTCGGTAAGTTTCCTTAACGGAATGTATCTATTGCGTCGTTGGTATATAAAAAAAGATGAAATAACAGTAATTTAAACATACATAAATTTCTTCTATTGATATTTCAGATATCCCTGAAGTTCCGTCAAAAATATGAATCCTGTCCGGTGTGTCGAGATGCTGTGAGTTTGAAAACCAGCTGCGGATCTTCAGAGTCGCAACGAAGCATCATTTACAAAATATTCCTCTCGCATTGATGTCTTCGATATAATTCTAGATAAAGTATTTAACTCATACACCTTCGCTTATCCCTGTAAAGAGCACAAATCTGAAATCTTATCAGACGCCATAATTTACTATGTAAAATTTTAAACTCAAAAAGAAATTTGTTTTTACGAAAAAATTGTCGAAATTAACTACCGTACAGAATCTTATGTTAAGTTTTTGCAACTGTTCGAGTTTTCGAAATCAAGGAAGTATGAATAAAAATAAATACTTGAATTTTTATCTTTATTTAAGTTTTGTCAATATTCCGAAATGGGAAGTATTTAGTAGCGTGCCAAAAAATAGTAGATTAAGGTAAGTAAAAATCAGCTCTTTACATTGTCTTACACTTTATTTTTTAGGTTTTCGAAAAGTGTTCTCCAGTTTTAAAAATCAAGTAAGTACGAATGAAAATAAATTCTTCAACTTTTATCTTTATTTGAGTACCTGCAATTTTCACAAAAACAATAATGAAAAAGGATCAAATTAAATATACGAAACGGTTCGATGTATTTCTATTTTTGTAAATGAAAACTTTTGTTTATTTTATAAGATTTAAAAGAAAATCTAACGGAGATCGATCCATCAAGAGGTGGACAACTATTTCGCCTAATATGTATTCATATGACATAGATATTTGCAAATAGTTTATCTTTATCATGTTCGGTTAACAGTTCGAATGTTTAAAACCCGATTCAAATTGAGAGCATATTTATTCAGCATATTCATTAAAGATGACGGGATTAATAACTTATAATTACATATAATAAATATGTGTAACGCGGTGTCCGTTAGTGTGACAGAGAGACAGACAACCGCGAGAGTTATCGAGGGGTTTTCAGATTATGTCTATCGGCATTATCCGATCGCAACGGCTTTAGTGGCTGCTACAGAAATTAAAAACAGCTTCGTTAACGGGCCGCCCCCCATCACTGAAATTTGAGTGAATTTCCAGACCCGTATACAAGACCGTGGTACTACCTCAAAGGGGTTCAATTTTTTTTGTACAGTTTGGAGATAGGCTGAACCGAGTTTAAAGTTCGATCAAAGTTGGAGGAACGGGGAGCTAAAATCGCGGTTTGTCATATTGTGGAACCGGCCCGAAGAGGTAATTTGTCCGAATGAACGCAGGGACTCTTTCATTTTGTGGCGTCCTCGTGGGGAAAGTCGCGTAAACCCAAAATGACGAGCCACACGCGCATACTCTGTACCGGTAATGGTACTCGTACCATTTTGGTGCCCTTCTCGAGTCTCGAGCGGCACGAGAAGATTCACAAAAAACAGGCTCGAAAATCGTGCAAAAAGAAGCCCTTCCGATAACTCTAATTTCTCGACGGCTTCGTCCGCCGTTATGTCCCTAATTTTTGGCGATTTCGACAAATCGTCTACTATCGTAACGCTGCATATAATTATATACGATATTTATCTAACCGCAGTTACGATTGTATCGACGAAAGGTCACGGTAGAATAATAATAATAATTATTGTTATTGTTATTATTAATATTGTTATGTACAATATGAGCCGTTAGCGTGATGATTTTTTACCGATTGTATTGAGCTTATTTCATTCGAAGGAAACAATGTTCAGGGAGAAAATCGCGGGATCCACGAGTGTACCCGTCTGTGTCGCGCAATGTTGCATTTCGGTGACAAAAGAGCGATCAATGCGAGTGCCGCACCGAGAAGTGATACACCGCACAGCGCGCCGGCGGTGACATCGTGCAACGGCGTACCCGATCTTGGAGCTTTGGTCGCTATGAGCAGCAATCCCGCGCAGCTCAACGCCGATAAACCCGCGAGACCCAATCCCGTCCAGGTTTTTCTGAGACTTCGGCATGCTCCCGCCAGAGCGCAACACGCTCCGCAACCAGCCGCGCTGTCCAAGTAATATCTAAAACGCGTAACGTTTATGACACACGATATATCTATGTGTGAATGAAAAAAAAAAATTAAAAATCGGTACTAATTTTGCTTTACCTTCTGCCCTGACTCCAGGAAAGATAGAGCGCCAAACCGCAAGTTAAAATTCCGACGAGTAAAAGAAGAAGAGGAGCGTTGCGTCGTTCACTTTTTTCCAATCCACTCGCTAGCGTTGTGTTGGCTTCGCTGTTTGGCGGCGAAAGAGGCGGTACCTGTTTCAGAAACAATGCCAAAATACATGATTTGTAAAATAATGATTCTTTCTTAGGTGTAATATCTTTCCGCTCGGTTTCTGTGGCGCTGATTTCGCGAAAAGGGACGAAAGTGCGTAACAGGAAGCCCGAGAAGCGCGCGCTATTTGATTTGACCAATGAGCGCGCGCGTTGGTAGCGTTGGCCGTCGGATGGTACCAATCAATTTTCCGAGAGTTTGTTACCGTCAGCCAACAGCGTGTGCGTATTGGACGAAAAATAGAAAGGGAAATAGAGGAGAACGCATGGGCTGTGCGCTTAGCATACATTGTTGTGTATAAAGTGTGCTGTTATATAAACTAATTTATATGCGTAAACTATATTAATAAATGTATTTACTGTTGATAGTGTGCCCGAAAGAAGTGCTGATCATGGATAAAAAATGCAAGTGATTAATAATGAATAATTATTTCAATAAATATTTGAATATTTAGCTTTTTTTTTAATTTTGAGGTTGATTTCTGTCGCTGCTCAATTGATATTTTTTATTTTTATTAAAAAAACAAAAAACAAATTTATTAATTACACGGATAATTTCTTTGATATTAATAATTTATTAAATATTTATAATTCTAAATAAATCCAGAGCGGAATATATGCGGGATTACCGGCAGAAAAAAACGTGAGGAAAAATGAAAAACTAAAATGAAAAATTTTCGGGCACGTGCAGCGAACTTGAGGACGGGGGGTTGAGGGTTTTCACTTTCGAAAAATCGTTTTTTCTTGTCTTATCTTATTGTTTAACATTTCAAGAATGTGTCGTTAAAATATTAAACCGATCTAAGCAATATTCTTGAAGTTATTGTCTTATTAATCTCCTGGCCTTTAATCCCTGTAACAGCTGCGGGCGGTCGGTCAAGCAGTGCACTTTAGACGCGTTTTTCTCAAAACTACACGGGGGAAATCCCCTAATCAGGCAACATTGCTTCGCTACTTACAACAGCGGTTCTCGCGATGAAAGCGCTCTCGACGGATTTCTCATTGGAAGCTGGAACAACCTGGTATCTCGGTGATCCACTGACCATCGGTATCGACTCTGTAAAACCATCGAGATACGCGTACCGAGGTGGTTGATCGCCCGGCGAACCGACGATTCGGTAGGACGACGAATTGCCACGTTGGGAATAACGTTGACGGCCGCAATTGCTCGCCGGGCACGACGGGGAATCGCGCGTGTCACGTGGACGCGACGAAGTTGAATTGTCGAGATTGAGAGGTAGGCATCTTCGGGCCGAGGGTTCCTTGGTCGGTGTCGACGTGTGAGGTCCGGCGACGGAGCTGACGGGCGATAAATCGATTCCCTGCGTTATCGAGCCTCGAAGCATCTGGCGCTGATCGCGTCGGCCATTGGGAGTACCCGCGACGTTTCGCGACGGACTCGTAACGAAACGACCTTTGCTCGGCCGATAATAAAAGCGAATTACGCAACGGTATTGTTATCCACGATATTTCCCATCCCGTATATAATATTGCCCCCTCGAACCTGATGGCGAACCGGTTGGTGTCGTTGCGCTCCGTTGTGTCACGAATTGTTGATGTCTCTTGCTTGGCGACAACGTTCTCTCCTCGGATCTGGAGCGTGGCTTTCGCGGTGTCGTCAAAATCTCGTGAAGTTTTTGGGTCGCCACGTTGTTCCTCCGCGGATGATAATTCGTCTCCTCCGGTTGTCTCGTTACGAGCAACTGCTGATCGCGAATGTTTCGCTCGGGCAACGACGGTGGCTCCAAAATCTCTTGAGTCGGAACTCTGGCGTATCGTCCTACGAGATAATTACAACATTATCGATGACGATAAATGAATGAACATTCGTCGGTTTATCGATCCTCTACCGTCTTACCTCTCGTGGAGTTTGATCTCTGGCAAAGAACGAGCGGCGCGAGATTGTTTTCGCTCGTTGATAGCCAAGTCAAGCTCTGCTGCTTGCTCGACTGTTCATCGTCCATTGGGGTAACCGGCACAAGTGCGTAACGCGATATCTCGGCGTTCCGCGGTGTTTCGCGTCGCTGATAAGCAAAAACAGCCGGTAGACCGTCGTTGCGATTGACGTTTAGCGGATTTTCAACGACACCGTATCTCGATGAACCCGTTCTTCCGGCATTTCGCAACAGCGATTCGTCCGGTGTCTCGGGTCTGTTCGTGGCGATTTTTTCATCGTTCTCGTCGCAATTGTCGTCCTCGTCGGCTATGTACTCGTAACGCGAGCGCACCTCTCTCTCGTGCATTATCGGACGGCGTACGTTCGTTTGAATCGCACAATTTTGTTGAAACGACGCGGAGCCGCGGATCGTTTTCTCGTCCAAATAACAATATCGATCGTTGGCACGCGTTACACTCGAGCCATCATTTCTGTATTGAAATCCGAGATTGCTCTGTCCAACGTTGTAATTGCGCGTTTGCTGCTGTTGGGGGAGAGGCGGCGGTGGCGGGGGCGATGGCGAAGGTGGCGGAAGGTCATCGTTCGCTTGAAATTGCGGCGGTGGCGGCAGCTCGTCGTTCGTTCGATCCTCCCCCGTGTATTCCGATTGTTGACAAAACGATGGATTGGTGTACGCCATCGTCGATCCTTTTTAACGCGGTACTCTAGTCTAGAAATTTAAAAGAAATCGATTTTTTTTTCTTCATTTTCTCATTCCTTAGACCTTTCTTCGTGCGCTCCTGAAAACCGTTTATTGATATTTCGAAAATTAGCCGAGAAATTAAAAATTCGCACTCGGAACTATGTTCTTTAAATCGGCGCCCACGATATCTCGATAACTAATGGACCGATCGAGCTCAAATTTTGCGCGTACCTTCGATAGCCTGTTTCTGGAGGACTGGCGGCAGAATTGAGTCGAACAATAATTTCGCCGACATTTCATAACTCGTCGAATACTCGAAAATTTATGAAACATCATTGATGGAAAGTTTTTTACAAACATCGTCCAGAGTGGGCGCCGATTTCGGTGCACCATGTTGCAACAAGGCAAAAAAACTACATGAAAATATTTGAAATAATTTTTTTTTTTAATGCACAAGTATTCTCTAAGGATCAATAGATGCACTCGTAAATTTTCATTAAGACAACTTCAACGGTTTAAACGTTATTGCACATTGGAAATGACGTCAAAAATCTCGCTCTAGACCGGACACTAGCGCCGATAAAATTCGCTTACGAACGTTTTATACCAGATTTTTTTAGTGTTCAAAACTTTAAAGCGTTTTCCTCACAACTCACGTTTTCAAAGTCGGTGTCCCTCATAACTTGAAAACTACAGCACCGAGCCCTCTGAAATTTTGAACATTAATTCTGTACATAATTTACGAGGTAACGCTGGAGAGTTTTTTTTCAAATTTGTTAATAATTTTTATTTTACAATAACAAATAAACCGATTTTTTTTCGTAAAAATCGCGTTTTTCCCGTCAAAATGTTGCAAAAAATTGAAAAATTGAAATTTCGAAAAACCCTCCAAGCGTTACCTGGTGAAAACTATTATCTGACAAATGAACTTTCATTTTTTCATTTCGGATGATCCAGCACCAAGTTACGAGGGACACGGAAATTCTACTTTTTTTCGAGACACGTTCGAATAATTGCCGCCATTGCCGTATTTTTAAATATTTCTTCGTGAAAATTTTATATAATATTCTTCGAATGTCATATTTTACTGTACCATTAGTTTTAATAAAGAGATTTTAACTGCGTCGTCACAAAAAAATCACAAAAACATGCCTTTTTTTGTACGGATTGACGTTACCCCCCCGTTAATATCCCAAAAACCTCGTTTTAACGGCGACGATAAATCTTTAAGGGGAGGGTAGGGTTTTTAAATTTTTTTTTTTTTTGAATGAACAATATGTTGAGAATATTGTGTATAAATTTTAAGTCAATCGGAGTAAAACTAACGGAGTTACAGCGTTTCGAACGACCGGCCGTGATACCTGAATTTTCACGTATAAAAAGCTTTAAATCGATTTTCCCGAAAACGTCATCTTTGAAGTTTGTAAAAATTAGAACTCAAAATCTACTGAACCGATCCTTTTGAAAATTTAAACATTACTTCTTCACATAAATCAACGGGTAATCAGGAGTTTTTTTTTTTTTTTCAATTTTTTCAATTTTTTAATAACAAATTAAGCGCGATTTTTTGAGCTAAAATTGCGTTTTTCACTTCCAAGTGCTAGAAAAAATAGAAAAAAAAAAAAAAAAAAAAAAAAACTTCCTGATTACCTCGAGAAATACATCACCTTTAAAATGCATATCAATTTTTTTTAATTCAGATGATCCGGTAACGAGTTATAATGTTCACCGCAAAACCACTTTTTTTCAAGGCGCCTCTGGAGATTCAACGTCACCGGCTTGTTTATCAATATTTTTCATTGAAAATTTTTTCTGAGATACTTCAATAGTTGTACAATAATATGTAATTCTATTTAATACAATTATATTACTCATGTCGCCGCAAAAAAATCATAAAAATATGCTTTTTTTTCGCCTTTAACCCCCCCCTAAAGCGTTTTCCTCACAATTCACGTTTTCAAAGTCGGTGTCCCTCATAACTTGAAAACTACAGGACCGATCCCTTTGAAATTTTCAACACTAATTCTGTACATAATTGACGAGGTAACGCTGGAGAGTTTTTTTCAAATTTGTTAATAATTTTTATTTTACAATAACAAATTAACCGATTTTTTTTCGTAAAAATCGCGTTTTTCCCGTCAAAATGTTGCAAAAAATTGAAAAATTGAAATTTCGAAAAACCCTCCAAGCGTTACCTGGTGAAAACTATTATCTGACAAATGAACTTTCATTTTTTCATTTCGGATGATCCAGCACCAAGTTACGAGGGACACGGAAATTCTACTTTTTTTCGAGACACGTTCGAATAATTGCCGCCATTGCCGTATTTTTAAATATTTCTTCGTGAAAATTTTATATAATATTCTTCGAATGTCATATTTTACTGTACCATTAGTTTTAATAAAGAGATCTTAACCGCGTCGTCACAAAAAAATCACAAAAACAGGCCTTTTTTTGTACGAATTAACCTTACCCCACCGTTAATATCCCAAAAAATTCGTTTTAACGTAGACGATAAATCTTTAACATATATGAGCGCAACATCGAGCTATTTATCATCGGTTTACGCGGAACCGTCGATAAATAATTCGTAAAAAACAATGACGCTAAATTTGTACAGTTTGATCGGCGAAGGAATACATTTGTGCGAGGATGAATAACAAAATAATATTATATTATTACTCGGGAAAAGTTATTTGGCGAATTTCACTGATCGCCGATGATGATTAGAAGGACACTGGTGACGTACGGTGTTGCAGATTGCCAGGTCTCCAGGGCGAAACTCGCGATCGCACGAAAGGGAGGTGAAATGTTTGAGTAAGTTGTCCTCCTCTCGACGATCCTCTCGCACATTTTCATTTAAACAATTGACGCAACGAGTTTTGCCCGTAAAATTTCAGGCGCGATCGAGGACGAGCAACGGAATTTTCACTCCGAAACGTTCGGAAACCTTTCTGAAAGGGAACTGGCTCGTTGTGTCGGGACAGAGGCGAAAGGGGAGCTTGGGATATGGAACGAGGCAGATGCGTGAAGCGGGGACCTTAGTGGGCTCTTTACACGGGCTACGAGCGAACGAGGGGGTTGTCACGGGGTGAGCTCGTAATACGGGCCCGGTGCGTGGACTCTGTTCTCGCCCCACCTCTTTCTCTGGCGTTTCCCTCTCCGAGGCTCGTTCACCCGAAACCGTTCGGGCCCCCTGATCGTCGTGAAAACTATGCTTCACTCGGCCAGACTTTCGCGATCGGAAAAATTTCATATTCCTTTCGACTATCTAACAATTGACAATTTTGAAAAACAAATTTTTTGACGCTGTTACAAAAATTATCGTGATACAATGAAAAATAAGTGGACAAATAATGTTGGCGGTATGATACTTCGCGACACGAGTTCCAAAGTGTTCGTCCTAAATGGAAAAGAACTTTTGCTGGGTCTGCCGTACGTGTGATTTTGTGTGCGGCAGCTGCCGTGACCGTTGAGACGCGTGCCTCAAACTGCCTCAAACGCCGGATAGTTACAGCTGCTGTTCGCCGCCGATGCAATATAACGCATATCTTTCTTTTCTCTTCTCGTACGACGATAATCGTCCGTACGAAACCTGACGCTACTTGCCCGTTATACGCTCGTCCATACGAGGGGTGTTAGTTGAAATTTGCCGGTTTTTTCGATAAAGAAAACACTTAGTTTTCAGACGAATCTCAAAATGTTTTTTATTCAAAGTATTGACCATTGGTTTCTACACATTTCGCTCATCTCTCAGGCAAGTTATGGATACCATCCCAAAAAAACTTTTCTCTCTTTCGAGGTAAACCATTCGACGAGCCGTTTTTCGACTTCTTCAAAATTGGCGAAGCACCGCTCCGCAAGGGAGTGTCCCATCGATGCGAAAAGGTGATAGTCGGACGGGCCGAGGTCTGGAGAGTAAGGCGGGTGTGATATTTCCCAATTAAGTGTTTTTAATGTGTCTTTCACCAGTTTAGCGGTATGAGACGGCGCGTTCTCACGTTGCAAGATAACTTTGCCATGTCTTCGGGACCATTCCGGCCGTTTTTCGATCAACGCATAATTCAAATTGATCATTTGTTGCCGGTAGCGATCCTTGTTCACCGTTTCATCAGGTTTTAACAACTCGTAGTACACCACACCACACTGGTCCCACCAAACACAGAGCATTCTCTTACGGCCAAAGCGATTTGGCCTTGCGGTCGATGGCCCGGCTTCACCGGGTGAAAGCCATGATTTTTTTCGCTTCGGGTTCTCAAAATAAATCCACTTTTCGTCCGCCGTGACAATTCGATGCAGAAAAGATTTCCTTTCGAATCGTTGAAGCAGTATTTCACAAATGGTTTTTCGATTTTCCATTTGTCCATCGTTCAGCTGGTGTGGCACCCATTTTCCATACTTTTGGATCTTTCCCATGGCTTTTAAACGTTGGCAAACTGCTCCTCGAGTCACATTTAGTGTTTCTGCCAATTTTTGTTGCGACTGGGTTGGATCAACATCCAATAACGCCTGCAATTCCTCGTCTTCGAATTTTTTCGCTGCACCAGGATGTTCATTGTCTGTCAAATCGAAATCTCCACTTTTAAATTGACGAAACCATGTCTCACATGTTCTAATCACTGGAGCATGTTCGCCGTAAGTTTCTACCAGCAACCGGTGAGCTTCGGCTGCTTTTTTCTTTTGATGAAATAAGAAAAGCAACGAATGCCGCAAATGCGATTTACTTGGAACGAAACTCGACGTATTCACTGAGGTAAACAAATATGACGCTATTATTTTGGCCGAATGTGACTTGCGTATTTTTGTTGGTTAATGTCAATAGAAAAAAATGACATACATGCCAAATCATAGAAATGTATACATATTGCTAGCGACATCTACTGGTAAAACCAACAAACTTCAACTAACACCCCTGGTATACGTACACAAGTTAAAAAACACATTGTTTCCTCGCTATTTAATCTTCTTCACAAATTTGCCTCGACGGGCAACTTTTCATTCGTTCATTTTGCCCTTATTGTACGGTACACGTTTAGAAAGAATGGGGCGACCATCGGATGCCGATAGTCTGACGAAAATTTTCATTAAGAATCGCAATTAGTGTAGAAAACATCGATAAATATTTATTTCCTTCACACAATTTTCATTTCGTGATTTTATTTTATGAGTAAACGAAAAAATATTCATACTTATGCGTTTTTCATTCGCGTGGACAGTAATATTATAATTAACGAGAGGCGTTTAACTGGGATAACTGATGACGATTTGGGCGATCGGTGTCAGTGATTAAAGCAATTTGCAAAGTGTAATTTTTCAATGAAACAAAAAAGAAAATTCGTTCGAAGCTATTCGTTTTTTCTTTCATTTAGAAAGAAAAAAACATTTTAGAAAGAATAAGTTCAAACGACTATGTGTGGTAATCGTAACGAGACTCGCCGAACAACTAACAATTATTTTTGATACTATAATCTCGCCATAATAGAAACTTGAAATCATTCGAAGGTACATAAAATTTAGTGATTAAGATGCAATTTCATCTATTTATATAACAATCGGATCTGAATTATTATTGTCTCTTGTCCTTCAATGAATAGAATTCTTCTACAATTACTTCGCACGATTTTTCATAATATTTCACTCAACAACGGTATCGCGATGTTACCATTATTGCTAAAATATATACAAAAAAAAAAATTATGTTAAAATAAAACACGCAGCGCTAAAACACGCTGCGAGAATTCGACTTCGGAGACTCTCGTGGCAAGAATAAAATCAAACATACGCACATTGATCACACGCGACACACATATATTCTTTCTCTCTCTCTCTCTCTTTATACACAATGTGGGATAGTCGAGTACGAGCGACTGAAAATCGAGGTGAGAAAGAGTCTTTTGCCAAATCGATGCTGAGTTCTCTTTCTCTCTTCCCAACATTTCAATCCTCATAGTCGGCTATGTATACGTAAAGTCTGGTAAACCGAAAGTTACCCGTGGATTTTACAGTTAAAACCGAATATATTTATATTCGTAAAATTTTTCTTTATCGCCCTTCCAACTTCAAATTACGTTGTTTGGTAATAATTTCTAAGAATCGCACAACAGATTCTATATTACGAAATAACAGTTCCCGGTATGTCTATCGTGGTACCGGATGCATGGGATTTATAGCGCGATATATTAGGGCGATTTTTTTTTTTTTTTCGATTATTATTATTTTTTCAGTCCCCCGCCCGAAATTTTGTTGAATATGTCGAAAAAGAATTTCCCTGAAAGTTACAGCCCTCAATATTAATTCCAAGTACTTTCCCAAAGCGCGAGAAGATTTTCCATCTAAAATACACGTAAATCGAATTTTTTTTTTTTTTTCAAATTTACTCGCAATAAAACAATCTGAAAAAGTGCCTTTTGCAGCGAAAGTGTAAATTGTACTGGTGAGTTGGTACGGGTCACTGAAGTTCATTTTTATCCAAAATTCTCATTTTTCCGCTGTTATCCCCGAAACAATTAACTTTACGAAAAAAAATGTAAACCAAAAATTTGTTGGAAATTTAATTTCCTACAAAAAAGGTCCTATCGACCCAATCGCTTAGATTAATATTTCTTGAGATATTGAACGTTTTTTTATTTTTTATTATTTAATATTTCATATTTTATAAATTTCATACTACTCATGAGTTAAAGTTCAATATCCCAAGAAATATTAATCCAAGCAATTGGGTCGATAGGACCTTTTTCGTAGGAAATCAAATTTCCAACAAATTTTTCATTTACATTTTTTTCGTAAAGTTAATTGTTTCGGGGATAACGGCAAAAAAACGAGAATTTTGGGTAAAAATCAACTTCAGCGACTCGCACCAACTCACCAGTAAAATTTACACTTTCGCCGCAATAGGCACTTTTCTAGATTGTTTTATTCCGAGTAAATCGAAACCAAGAACAATATGATAGAATAAAATGCGGCTGAGTTATAGAATTTTGAAAAAAAATTAAAAAAAATTCGATTTACGTGTATTTTAGATGGAAAATCTTTTCGTGCTAAGGGAAAGTACTTAGAATTAATATCAAGGTCTATAACTTTCAGGGAATTTTTTTTTCGACACATTCAACAAAATTTCAAGTGGGAACCGAGAAAAAAAAAATAGTCGAAAAAAAAAATCGCCCTAATATATATATGTATGACAGAAGGTGACTTCAACCTCCACTTCAATTCGCTCGATCGTCCGTTTCTCTTATATCGAATCTCCAAAAGTCCATATTACAGAACCACCCACGATCTTCATACGCACCTACGACACGGCGGGATGTTAATCGAACGTAGAACGACGAGTCTTTCTCGATCATACGTTAACGGGACAAACCCCATCGGCGGATTGCGATAGTGTCTGATGTTCAGGCTGCCACGAGGAATCACGGGAATTCCCGCTAGATTCGTTAGCGCAACGTTGCGTGACGTTCGAGATATGTGACAGAGGTGACGATGACAGGGTCAGGAGCGATGGGGACGGGGACGTTGCGATCGGCGTACCGGGCGTACCTTCGTTATTGCCGCAATGTTCGATCGCGAGTCTCTGACATTCGTTCGGATAATCGGTCGATCTCTCGAGTTGATCGTCGAGCTGCTCGTTAGAGTTGCCGTTTCGATAAGCCAGCGAGGCGATCGACGAGATGGGTATCTCGAGAACGTGTTCGCCATTCTGTTGATTGTAGTAAGTGTAACGAGTCTGTTGGGCTATGACCTCGTATTGAGCGTCGGGTGCGAGAAATGGTCCTCTGCTCGATGGATTTATTCCCGAGTCCTCGACCACCGACGGATCATTCAGCGCCGTGTAATTCTCGGTCAATTGACCGACCGATGTTTCGGTATCGAGCGTAGGTAACGGCAGCCTCGAACGCTTCGAAGATTGACGCTGTTTGCTCGGTCGATTGCTCGTTGGATACTCGATTATACTCTCAACGGGTTCAACGAGGCCTACGTAAAATTATGTAAATTTAATAATCCCTCCTGTCGCACTCTATCCCGTACAGGCTTAAAATTTTTTTCACAACAATCACGTTCGTATCGTGCACTCGAAGAAAGTTATGTTGAACAAAAATAACGCCAACTCACCCGACCGTTGCTGCTCCTTTTCCACGGCCAAATCGTAGAAACTACTCTCGGGTCCGCAGCAGGATGAAACATCACCGAAGTACAATTCGCTCTCGGATTGCTTCGTCAGAGGGTTGCCCGTTTCTTGTTGAAAACCACCGTTCTCCACACCCTTCAGTGTCTTTCTCATTCGTCTGCCCTTCGTCGCTTCGTCGTCCTGCTGACGCTGCGAACGATGATGATTATGACGATGATGCAAACTTTCCATCTCGATGTCCGAGTCGATATTATTGGTCGACGATACCTCCTCGGTGTTTTCGTAATTGTCGGACGGCCTCGTCATTGGTCCCCGCTGTTGTCTGTACTCTGCGAGATCGGATCATTCGGGAAAAGAGTCGAGAATTATAGACTTATACGTCTTGGCGTCGTGGACGGTCACGCGCTTGAAGAAACCAAAAAAAAAAAAAAAAAAAAAAAACAAATTGAATCTACCTTCGGAATTTCCGGACTCGAAATTATCCAGTGTCCTCTTAACGGCGGTTATTCCATTGATAGAGACGTTGATCGGAGTGGCGGACGGTGCTGTGGGTGAACGAGTCGACGCGGATAATTGTGATCGTCTAGCCGGACTATTGGGATCGCTGTAGGGTGGCGGTGGTCCCCAGAGTCCCGCACCGTTCTCCAAGAGGCTGTACGACGCGACGGACGATGTACAAGCGGCGTAGGGAACGGAATTCGAGGAATCTATGAGGCTATAAGGTGCACCGACCGTTTGAGATTCCTCGGTAAGAACGTTGTAGGGACCCGGTGCGTTGTCACCGGGTTCGCCGCTGCTGCTACCGCTGCTTCTGACGACAATTGCACCACGCGATTGCGAGTGGAAACCGTAATTCGAATCGGGCGTTGGCGCGGGTCCCCGCGAACGTGACCAAGGTAAACGCCATCGTCTGCGGCGATTTTTATTAATTTTAATAAACAATGTAAAACGACAAACATATAGCATCTATGTAATTTATCAAAACAATAGAATCACGAACGATTGACTCGTTCGAGGGGTTCGAGCAATTAAAAGGGGGAAAAAATGTATACCTGAATGGGGCTAAATCCGGATTCGGTGTGTATAAATTCCCCGGTGTCTGAGCCCACCATGGACTCGCACCTCCGCAATCGTTGCAACAACCGCACGAGCCTCCCGTTGCTCCCCCTACAGCGCCACGTCCACCCTGGCCGTACAAAGACCTGCACCTATATGGAAGGATTCTTCACTAATTAACAAATTTTTTGTACATTTCGTACGTAATCAAGCGACGTTTATTCTCGAAGCTGGAGAGAGATCGTCGTTCTCCTTCCGAACGGAACAAGTACCGGTGTATTTTTTAATTGGATATTGGCCCGCGGACGGTAATTCAGAATTCTGTTTCGGCTGGTCATATTTCTACTTGTCGGAAAAAAATTAAATTAAAATATTAAAAAATACCCGAGTTCGAACAAGTTGCGCTTTTTCGATTTTCAACGTCTTTAATTCCCGATCGGACGAACATTCTCAGAAAATACTCTTACCGATGACGATTTTTTGGATCGTAACTGTAAGGTCGAAGCACGCGTTTAAAGGTTCACCAATTGTATTATTTATGCACGGTGGCGTGCAAAAGTTTTGGGCCACCCCATGTTTCATGCATATTTCATAGAAATACGACGGTGTGGAATTGAAAACGAGTAATAACCATAGGTATTCACTTATATTTAAGGGCGGGGTAAGGGTTTTAACTTTCGAAAAATCGAATTTTTTTTTGTCTTATCTTATTGTTTAACATTTCAAGAATATGTCCGTAAAATTTTAAACCGATCTAAGCAATATTCTTGAAGTTATTGTCTCATTAATCTCCTGGCCTTTAACGCCATACCTCTAACAGCTGCGGGCGGTCGGGCTAGCAGTGCACTTTAGACGCGTTTTTCTCAAAACTACTTTTTCAAAGTCCGTGTTCACTGCCATTTGAAAACTACTTGACCGATACATTTCAAACTCTGTACACATTTTCTACATATAAAATATCTCCCTCCAACGTTTAGTAAAATTTTTTTTTTTTACATTAAGGGTCTTTCCCACCCACAAAATGGCGGAATTTTTCGTGGAAAATAACAGTTCACACTTTGGATGGCCGCCAAAAATTTTTAAATGAAAAAAAAAATTATCAGAGAACGTTGGGGGGAGGATTTGATTATAATTTGACTAAATTTTCATGGTTTTTCATTTCTAGATAATTTCCGGCCGAGTTGTAGTGAACACCGCAAATTGTTTTTTTTTCCAAGACGTTCTGGGGGAAGCTCTGTTACGGGCTTGTGCTTCAATATTTTTGCATGAAAAAATTACACAACATTGTCAAAAGTATGCTCAATAATGTACAAAAGGTTCGAATAAAATTGCTCAATCCATATTTGAGAAAAAAAATCGCAAAAAAGTGTTTTTTTTTACACGATGTTTCCGGTCTCGCCACAAGTGTTCAATCGGATTTAAGTCCGGCGACTGCGATGGCCAGTCAAGAAGGCGCACTTTTTGGCTTTGAAAAAAATTCTTCACAAGACACCGAAGCATGTTTGGGGTCATTATCACGTTGATGAACCCGACCACGCGGCATATTTTTCGTTGCAAATGGAAGCATATGGTCTTGCAATATATTTTTATACATTGCAGCGTCCATATTGCCCTGAATTTTCACCATCCGACCAACGCCGTCACCGGAAAATGCTTCCCAAACTTTACGGCCGTAGTCTGGTCTAGGGCGAGATTTTCGACGTCATTTCCAATGTGCAATAACGTTTAAACCGTTGAAGTTGTCTTGATGAAAATTTACACGTGCATTTATTGATCCTTAGAGAATACTTGTACGTTAAAAAAAAAAATTATTTTAAATATTTTCATGTAGTTTTTTGCCTTGTTGCAACATGGTGCGCCGAAATCGGCGCCCACTCTGGACGATGTTGTATGCATCTGAAAAAAAAAAACTATATATATTCTCAATCTGTATGAGTATCCTGAGCACTGGTAGCAGAATTGGTACGTAAAAAAATTTTTTGACAAAATGGCGGCCTGTTGAACTTTCATTAATGATATTTCATTATTCGACGAGTAATAAAATGTCGGCAAAATTATTGTTCGACTCAATAAAAAAATTTTTTAAGTACCAATTCTGCTACCAGTGCTCAGAATATTCATACAGATTGAGAATATATATATATATTTTTTTTTTCAGATGCATACAATATCGTCCAGAGTGGGCGCCGATTGAGGCGGCTTTCGGCGCACCATGTTGCAACAAGGCAAAAAACTGCATGAAAATATTGAAAATAATTTTTTTTTTAACGCCCAAGTATTCTCTAAGGGTCAATAAATGCACGTGTAAATTTTCATCAAGACAACTTCGACGGTTTAAACGTTATTGCACATTAGAAATGACGTCAAAAATCTCGCTCTAGACCAGACTACGGCCTCAATGTTCCCACCACCGTGTTTTACGGTAGGAATTTGGTATCTCACATTATATCTGGTACCTGCTGGACGGAAAATAATTGAAATTTGGATTCGTCGGAAAAAAAGCACTTTTCGCCAATCCGATGCTGTCCAATGCTGATATTTTTTTTTTAAGTTTAATCTAGCCTTCTTATTCTTTTTACTGATTAGTGGTTCTTTTAAACCAACTAGCAACAACGCGCTCGCTTCGCTCGCGCTTGAATGTTTCATATTTCGAACTTGTCCTTTAGATTAAGAATAAACTGCAAATTCTTATAGATACTTTTTCCCAAACGGCACAACGGATTTTGTCACCATACTGCAGTCGCTAAGATTATTTCGTCTCGATCGGTTGTCATTTCGTTAAATAGTACATAATTTATTATAACGTTTTTAAATTATGAGAATTGCATTGGGCGAGAGTCAATAATCTATTGAATTTTTCATCTTATTGAATCTTTGTATACTATAGATGTTGTTTCATGGTGAACGAAATCGTGTTTGAATTACGCGCGCTTTACGACAACCAATCAGATTGACGATAAACGGGCTTCATAATTCGATATATTTATCTCGCATTTTCTTTATTATATAAAGTTTTTAAATTTTGAGAATTGCATTGTGCGAGATTCAATGATCTATTGAATCTTTAATCTTATTAAATCTTTGTATACCATAGATGTTGTTTCATAGTGAACTAAATCGTGTTCGAATTACGCGCGCTTTACGACAACCAATCAGATTCACGATAAACTGGCTTTAAAATTCGATATATTTATCTCGCATTTCGAGAGTTTCGAGAATCGAATGCCATGTCTTTTCTAAGGCCTTACATACGTCGAGAATTTTCAAAAAATCGATTTTTTTTTGTTTACAGATTATTATTCCTTATAGTCTTAGGCGTATTTTTGTGTAAGCTGATTGTAAAAATTCCCCATAGTTCAAAAGTTATTGTAGATAATGTGACTGCCTGATAATGTGAAACACGCTCGAATCAACGCTACCAAAGCAACAAAAGAGGCCCGAACAATTCGTCGATTAGAAAAAAATAAACAACAACAATTTTTTACTGACAAGGAAGGCGTACAATATGAAGCTGGAATGGGAGATTAGACGTAAGTTAACTAAATAAATTAAAAAAATTCATAAAGTTCTTGCTCCAGCCGCGCGCGACTTCGAGCGAAACGCGCTTGAAACTTTAAACGCGTTTTTCTCAAAACTACTTTTTCTGACACGGTCGGCACGATAACTCGTACGGTTTTTAATATTTTTTGATGATTTTTTTTTTTCAAATATTCGGAATTGTTTTTTCTATAGTCTGTCGAGTCGGATTTTTAAAATTATAATTAGAAAATTTTATAAAAACAATTAAAGTGTGACTTTTTTGACACAAACTTAACATTTTTTTTTAAATTACCGTAAATTGTTTAATTTTTCGAATTTCAAAAATCCGGCTCAACAGACTATAACTACTACCTTATTTTACAAGAATTTCTCTACATTTTGCAGATCCGTCAACATTTGAGGAAGAAATACTGCCGACCGTGGAGCAACTTTTTTTTTACGGTGCTTCAAAAAATGTGATTTTTCATGTTGTAATTTTTGAAAAAAAAAATTGTAATAAATTTTTTTACAAACTTAACACAGTAATAAACAATGTGTAAGAATTTTTTTATCAATTTCTATTTCTATCCCTCCTAAAAACAGTTTTTCTTTTCGTACGTTTTCGGTACCGCTGGACGTATGTAAGGCCTTAAGAAAGGAATGCGACCAATCGGTCCCACAGTCTTCAGACGTCGAGACACCGTACCTCCGACTAATATCAGCAAAATGTTCACTTCGTAATTCTCGTGAAATGTCCGCAGCATTTTTTTTCCGGATCTATGGCGCACTTCCTTTTCCCAATTTTGTCGAGACGTTGTTCGCGATCTGCCACTTCTATTTTTGTCACACAACGAGTTTGTCAATTTATATTTAGCAACAATACGATTAACTGTACTATTTCCTATCGATAAAGTCGTCCCAATATCGCGAGAACTTTTTTCTTGTGCACAAAGTTTTAGCACGATTCGACGGACCTGAATATTCGTGTTTTTCGGCATGGTAGCAGAAATAAGACTGATTTTCCATTGTGAAGCATGTTTTGAAATTAATACGGAAGAAAACGTGAGCAAACCGTGCGTACAGAACCGCGACGAGATAGCGGCCCGATACTTTTGCACATCGACGAAACTCGTTTCACGCAGTGCACAATAAATACGTCGTGCAAACATCTAATATTCCACGCTATTATCCATTTGCTAGCTCTCTCAAAGATTTGAAATGATCAACGAGTAGAGAAATTAAATATTTTATCAATTAACTGAAAAATAAAATAAAATAGGGTGGCCGAAAACTTTTGCGCGTGTACGATACGTACGCAAACTTACCTCAGCTGTAATTGTTCCCAGTACATTTTTTTCTTCTCGTGGCTCAGCAATTGGTAAAGAAGCATGCACGAAAAGATGCACGCGAGTATTCCAGCTACCGATACACCGAAAAGTGCTCTCAGACAATCGTAAAGAGCACCGTGTACGGCCTCACAGTGGGGTGTTTCCTCGAACAAGACACCCGGATCGGGCAACACTCTGCCTTGCGACGAGCCGTAACACGTGCACGATCTAAAATTCAAAAATATAATTATCCGAAAATTTGGTAGCGAACAATCGACGAAAGAGCCAAACGACATTAATAAACGGCAAATTCATAAATGAGCCCTTTTTTTCGAATGTTTACAACTGTAATATTTCATTGTTTATTTTTCCATTGTCAAAATAACAATAAATATAACGTAATTTTGAAGTATAAACTTTATACCTAGCTATTTTTGTGTAGATGCATTCCCGTAAGCCTTGCAGTCTCGACATGTGAACGACCGTCGTGGTAACGGTAACTAGGACGCAAACAAGAGCGCACACGACTCCGACCGAACCGCACATCTTCATCTGAGAAAATTCAACGGAATCAAACGGAATTGCGAATAAAAATATCACGTTCGTGTATTTCAATGAAAACATGACGAAATATTTTTGTTGTTGTTGTTGTATTTACCAAAAAGCCATAACGATGCTTTCTTCTTGCCAGAAGAATAGTGGAAAGACCCATGAGAATGAGCTGTGAAAAGAGCCGTTAGTTGGATCCGTTTCAATGACTTAAGGGCGGGGTAAGGGTTTTCATTTTCGAAAAATCGAATTTTTTTTTGTCTTATCTTATTGTTTAACATTTCAAGAATGTGGGTTTAAAATTTTTAACCGATCTAACCAATATTCTTGAAGTTATTGTCTTGAAGTTATTAACTTTACGAAAAAAATGTAAACGAAAAATTTGTTGGAAATTTAATTTCCTACAAAAAAGGTCCTATCGACCCAATCGCTTAGATTAATATTTCTTGAGATATTGAACGTTTTTTTATTTTTTATTTTTTTTTATTATTTAATATTTCATATTTTATAAATTTTATACTACTCATGAGTAAAAGTTCAATATGTCAAGAAATATTAATCCAAGCAATTGGTTCGATAGGACCTTTTTTGTAGGAAATTAAATTTCCAACAAATTTTTCATTTACATTTTTTTCGTAAAGTTAATTGTTTCGGGGATAACGGCAAAAAAACGAGAATTTTGGGTAAAAATCAACTTCAGTGACCCGTACCAACTCACCAGTACAATTTACACTTTTGCCGCAATAGGCACTTTTCTAGATTGTTTTATTCCGAGTAAATCGAAGCCAAAAACAATATGATAGCATAAAATGCGGCTGAGTTATAGAATTTTGAAAAAAAAAAAAAAAAAATCGATTTACGTGTATTTTAGATGGAAAATCTTTTCACGCTAAGGGGAAATACTTAGAATTAATATTAAGGGCGGGGTAAGGGTTTTCACTTTCGAAAAATCGAATTTTTTTTTGTCTTATCTTATTGTTTAACATTTCAAGAATGTGTACTTAAAATTTTCAACCGATCTAAGCAAAATTCTTGAAGTTATTGTCTTGAAGTTATTAACTTTACGAAAAAAATGTAAACGAAAAATTTGTTGGAAATTTAATTTCCTATAAAAAAGGTCCTATCGACCCAATCGCTTAGATTAATATTTCTTGAGATATTGAACGTTTTTTTATTTTTTATTTTTTTGATTATTTAATATTTCATATTTTATAATTTTATACTACTCGTGAGTTAAAGTTCAATATCTCAAGAAATATTAATCCAAGCAATTGGTTCGATAGGACCTTTTTTGTAGGAAATTAAATTTCCAACAAATTTTTCATTTACATTTTTTTCGTAAAGTTATTTGTTTCGGGGATAACGGCAAAAGAACGAGAATTTTGGGTAAAAATCAACTTCAGTGACCCGTACCAACTCACCAGTACAATTTACACTTTCGCCGCAATAGGCACTTTTCTAGATTGTTTTATTCCGAATAAATCGAAACCAAGAACAATATGATAGAATTTAAGAATTTTGAAAAAAGTTATAGAATTTTGAAAAAAAAAAAAAAAAAAAAAATCGATTTACGTGTATTTTAGATGGAAAATCTTTTCACGCTAAGGGAAAGTACTTAGAATTAATATTAAGGGCGGAGTAAGGGTTTTCACTTTCGAACAATCGAATTTTTTTTTGTCTTATCTTATTGTTTAACATTTCGAGAATATGTCCTTAAAATTTTAAACCGATCTAAGCAATATTCTTGAAGTTATTGTCTTATTAATCTCCTGGCCTTTAACGCTTGACCTCTAACAGCTGCGGGCGGTCGGGCTAGCAGTGCAGCTGTCGAACAGGTATACAGTTTATTCATTGCTATTGTGTATATAGTATATAGTGTACACTATACACTACAATATTTTAAAAGAAGAAACGAGCTGGAATCGATGATTCTGTGTAAGTTGGAAAAAAGAAATTTTTTCTTCACTTTTTTCACTTCATAAACTTTAGACGCGTTTTTCTCAAAACTTACTTTTTCAAAGTCCGTGTTCACTGCTATTTCAAAACTACTTGACCAATTCATTTCAAACTTTGTACACATTTTTTACATATAAAATACCTCCCCCCAACGTTTAGTAAAATTTTATTTTTTTACATTAAGGGTGTTTCCCACCCACAAAATGGCGGAATTTTTCGTGGAAAATAACAGTTCACACTTTGGATGGCCGCGAATAATTTTTAAATAAAAAAAAAATGATCAAAGTACGTTGGGGGGAAGATTTGATTATAATTTGACTAAATTTTCATGGTTTTTCATTTTCAGACAATTTCCGACCGAGTTACAGTGAACACCGCAAATTGTTTTTTTTTCCAAGACGTTCTGTGGGAAGCTTCGTTACGGGCTTATGCTTCAATATGTCTGCATGAAAAAATTACACAACATCGTCAAAAGTATGCTCAATAATGTACAAAAGGTTCGAATAAAATTGCTCAATCCATATTTGAGAAAAAAAATCGCAAAAAAAAGTGTTTTTTTTAACGCTGAAACCCTTACCCCTCCCTTAACGGACGCGAATAATTTCATAGAAGTTACAAACGGGAGACTTTACCATCGTGCCGGGTATGTAAGACGGAACGGTCTCGAAGAGAGCGAGGCTCGCCGTGTGAGCGGAAAGTACCGCGTGAACCGCGAGGAAAAGACTTCCGACAGCCGCACTGAGACCACCGCAGAGGCAACAGAGCACGACGTATTTTTTGCAACAGCCCGCATCCTCGTTGTTGTTGGGACCTGAGAACATTCAAAGAAACGAATATTTCGAGCGACGTTTTCATATTTATAAAAGGAAGAACAGAAGAAAAAAAATGAATTATTCGTTGTTGTTGGCGCGCCGAACGATTCTCGCTAAAACGAGGGTTTCGTCGATCGATTATCAATTGTCAATCCGCGATGGAAAACTACCGAAGGAACACGACACAGAGGTTAATAATAGAGAGCGACGAGGGGTGTCTCGTTGATCATCGTACCGTAAGGATGCGACGGTGAACAACGATAAGCGGCGAGATGAGCGTGGCTCATCGGATGAATCGAGCGAGGTCCAACGCTGGCAAAGGGATATCCAGCCCCACCGCCGATATTAACCGCCGCCACATCCCCACCGAATTGACAGCGAACTATTTGCAGTACCGGATAGCCATCCATGCTCCTATTTTTTTATTTTATTTCTTTTTCTCTCTCTCGAAAAACTTTCGAGCACCGGTGTGCCGTTGCGTAGTTCCTAAAGCCGCAATAATCGCGAGAATATCTTCGAGAATTCTTCGAGAATTCGAGATTTCGCACGCTCATAGTTCCACAGAGGATTCGTCGTATCTTTAGCGAAAATTTTCTGCCGCAACGTCCGAGAGAGAACAAAATTGAGAGTTACCTTTAATAGTTTCCACTTAATGAGTGTAGCCGCGGGTAGGTCAAATTGATGAAAAAAAAACTTATCGACTCACCCCGTCTCACCGGTCGCGCAATTAAATAATCAATGAATCCCGCGTGTCGGATGGAATTATAAATTTGTGAGGTAAATATTTTTCGAAACATTTCTCACGGAATTAACGCTCGCGTCCGCACGGTCGTCAATCTCGTCGCGCATTGATGCTCGACACGCGACGCGATTCTTACCGCTGGTCATATAGGAAATCGGGATTCGGTGTTGAAGCTGCGAAAGGAGTTGCGCCGTCGATGCGATATTGAAATTCATACGGACGGTGTTGGTGTACACGGCGAAAGTATGCGATCACGTTATCCAGATTGATCCGTGTGTTGTACGGACTGGAGAAAAAAAGAAAAGAAGAAAAACCGACGAACGGTGGCCAAACTCTTCGTTTCGCACTGAAAGAAAACATTTTGCTGAATTATGATAAGCGACCGGACGGTCGTTGGCATTCTCGTGTCGTTGAAAAAAAATTGAACGAAGGCTCGTGGCCAATTACCGTAGCGCTTTGAAAATTCGCAGCGTCCCCTTCGTCCGTGTTACGGTCGATACGAGACGGCAAAGTGGCTATCGGAACGCCGCACCAGTGAACGGTCATCCGCAAAAGTTTGTCGAGGGGTTTTGTCGGATATCGTTGGGATTTTACGTATCGCAGACGGCACGGAACGTCTCTTCCATCTCGCGCAACGACCGTTGTTGGTACATCGCCCGAGAGAACGAAGAGGTTTTCCCATTGATTTTCCGAGTTTCACGCTCAACGGACGGTCGTATAGGAGGTCTGTTAAAAAAGTATTGCGAATTTTGAATTTTTGCGGGCTACGTATATTCGATTTCCGATTTTTTTTTGTGGCGTTAGGTTGGTACTCGTGTCCCTCACTTATGCTGAAAAAATTGGCAATTTTGAATGTTTAGTTTATTGTTGACGGCTGTTTTGGTTGGACGTCGGTAAATATGGAGCAAAGGGGACCCACTCCCGATTGACTTGCCTTTAAGGGCGGGGTAAGGGTTATCACTCTCGAAAAATCGAATGTTTTTTTTGTCTTATCTTATTGTTTAACATTTCAAGAATGTGTCCTTAAAATTTTTAACCGATCTAAGCAATGTTCTTGAAGTTATTGTCTTATTAATCTCTTGGCCTTTAACGCTATACCTCTAACAGCTGCGGGCGGTCCGGCTAGCAGTGCACTTTAGACGCGTTTTTCTCAAAACTACTTTTTCAAAGTCCGTGTTCACTGTCATTTAAAAACTACTTGACCGATTCATTTCAAACTTTGTACACATTTTCTACATATAAAATACCTCCCCCCAACGTTTAGTTAAATTTTTTTTTTTTACATTAAGGGTGTTTCCCACCCACAGAATGGCGGAATTTTTCGTGGAAAATAACAGTTCACACTTTGGATGGCCGCCAAAAAGTTTTAAATGAAAAAAAAAATTATCAGAGAACGTTGGGGGGAGGATTTGATTATAATTTGACTAAATTTTCATGGTTTTTCATTTTCAGACAATTTCCGGCCGAGTTATAGTGAACACCGCAAATTGTTTTTTTTTTAAGACGTTCTGGGGGAAGCTCTGTTACGGGCTTACGCTTCAATATTTCTGCATGAAAAAAATTACACGACATTGTCAAAAGTATGCTCAATAATGTACAAAAGGTTCGAATAAAATTGCTCAATTCATATTTGAGGAAAAAAAAACGAAGAAAAAGTGTTTTTTTTCGAAAATCGAAGACAAGCCAAAACACGTCTAACCAAAATAGCTGTCGACAATTAACTAAACATTCAAAATGGCCGATTTTTTCAGCACAAGTGAGGGACACGAGTGCCAACCTAACGCCACGAAAAAATCGAAAATCGAATATACATAGCCCGGGGAAATAAAAAATTCGCGATACTTTTTGAACAGACCTCGTATATGTATTTGAGAGGAGAAAGATTGCTCGTGTTTGTCTACGAGGCAGAAAGGTGGGCTACCTCGCCCCGCGTAGTATCCAATTTGTTGCTCACCGGTGGAACGATGTTTTCGAGATTGAGCTTGGCTCGCGAAAAAATCTCTCGCTACACGGTCAAATTGAATTGCAATGAGAAAAATCCGAACGACGATGGTGTATCAGCGTTATAAATTTTTTTTTTTCGTTTTCTCGCCGGGAATCTATTCTTTGGGACAAGACGATAATCATGACGAAACGATCAATTATTATCATTTCATTTAAGGCCGTAGTCTGGTCTAGAGCGAGATTTTTGACGTCATTTCTAATGTGCAATAACGTTTAAACCGTTGAAGTTGTCTTGATGAAAATTTACACGAGCATTTATTGATCCTTAGAGAATATTTGTACGTTAAAAAAACAAAATTATCTTAAATATTTTCATGTAATTTTTTGCCTTGTTGCAACATGGTGCGCCGAAATCGGCGCCCACTCTGGACGATGGTTGTATGCATCTGAGAAAAAAATATATATATGATCTCAATTTGTACGAGTATTCTGAGCACTGGTAGCAGAATTGGTACTTAAAAAAAAATTTTATTGAGTCGAACAATAATTTTGCCGACATTTTATAACTCGTCGAATAATGAAATATCATTAATGAAAGTTCAACGGGCCGCCATTTTGTCAAAATTTTTTTTTATGTACCAATTCTGCTACCGGTGCTCAGAATACTCATACAGATTGAGAATATATATATTTTTTTTTTCAGATGCATACAACATCGTCCGGAGGGGGCGCCAATTTCGGCGCACCATGTTGCAACAAAGCAAAAAACTACATGAAAATATTTAAAATAATTTTGTTTTTTTTAATGTACAAGTATTCTCTAAGGATCAATAAATGCGCGTGTAAATTTTCATCAAGACAACTTCAACGGTTTAAACGTTATTGCACATTAGAAATGACGTCAAAAATCTCCCTCTAGACCGGACTACGGCCTCAAGGTAGTAGTCTGGTAACTCAAGCCGATATTCAAGTCTTTTTTGGAGGGCGTTTTTTTGTAGGAAAATAAAAATGAATCGTTTTGGATATTTAGGATGTTTATATTTACATATTAAAGATACAAAAAAAATTTTTTTTGGATAAATGTAATAGTTTATTATTATTATTATTATTGATCGAAGTTGTCACGTTGAAAAAAAAAGCGCGTGGGTGGCCCCGGTGATTTTGGCTCTTGATGTTATCTGAAATAAAAAATCTATAGACATGTCATTCTGGTCGGAACTACTGAAGTTAAATTTCATGGAAAAATAACAAAATGGCGGACTTTGGAAAAAAAAGTCCTTTTATTTTATTTTTTTCCAAAGTCCGCTGCTTTGTTATTTATCCTTGAAATTTAACTTCCGTAGTTCCGACCAGAATGACATGTCTATAGATTAAGAATTATCAAGAATTTTTGATTTCAGATAACATCAAGAGCCAAAATCACCGGGGCCACCCACGCGCTTTTGTTTTCGAGGTGTCAACTTCGATCAATAATAATAACAATAATAAACTATAACATTTTTTCAAAAAAATTTTTTTTTGTATCTCTAATATGTAAATAAAAACATCCTAAATATCCAAAACGATTCATTTTTATTTACCTACAAAAAAACGCCCTCCAAAAAAGACATGAAAATCGGCTTAAGTTACCAGACTACTACCTTGAGGGCGGGTGAAGGGTTTTCACTTTCGAAAAATCGAATTTTTTTTTCGTCTTATCTTATTGTTTAACATTTCAAGAATATGTCCTTAAAATTTTAAACCGATCTAAGCAATATTCTTGAAGTTATTGTCTTATTAATCTCCTGGCCTTTAAGGCTATACCTCTAACAGCTGCGGGCGGTCGGACTAGCAGTGCAGCTGTCGAACAGGTATACAGTTTATTCATTGCTATTGTGTATATAGTATATAGTGTATACTATACACTACAATATTTCAAAAGAAGAAACAAGCTGGAATCGATGATTCTGTGTAAGTTGGAAAAAAAAATGTTTTTCTTCACTTTTTTACTTCACTAGCAACAACGCGCTCGCTTCGCTCGCGCTTGAATGTTTCATATTTCGAACTTGTCCTTTAGATTAAGAATCAACTGCAAATTCTTATAGATACTTTTTCCCAAACGGCACAACGGATTTTGTCACCATAATGCAGTCGCTAAGATTATTTCGTCTCGATCGGTTGTCATTTCGTTAAATAGTACATAATTTATTATAAGGTTTTTTAGTTATGCGAATTGCATAACAATCAGGCGAGAGTCAATAATCTGTTGAATCTTTGTATACTATAGAAGTTGTTTCATGGTGAACAAAATCGTGTTTGAATTACGCGCGCTTTACGACAACCAATCAGATTGACGATAAACGGGCTTCATAATTCGATATATTTATCTCGCATTTATTTATTATATAAGGTTTTTTACTTTTGAGAATTGCATTGGGCGAGATTCAATGATCTATTGAATCTTCAATCTTATTAAATCTTTGTATACCATAGATGTTGTTTCATAGTGAACTGAATCGTGTTTGAATTACGCGCGCTTTACGACAACCAATCAGATTCACGATAAACTGGCATCAAAATTCGATATATTTATCTCGCATTTCGAGAGTTTCGAGAATCGAAGTGCCATGTCTTTTTTTTAAAGAAAGGACTAGTGTGGACAGAGCGCGCTATGTGCGAAACATCGCGGCGCACCGATGATAACTGTCAAACTCGGAAGCTCAAAGTCCGATCGGAACTTGGCGTGTAACGAAACTTTATCCTCTCTCTCTTTCTTTCTTTCTCTCTCTCTCTCTCTCTCTCTCTCTCTCTTTCGACCGACCAATCACAGGACGAATAAAACGGTGACAATCAATCGATATACCGGTAACAATGCTTGCGAGATTTCGATAAATATCGTGACATCAACTTTTTAGGTGAGGATAAACTTTAAACGCGTTTTTCTCAAAACTACTTTTTCAAAGTCCGTGTTCACTGCCATTTAAAAGCTACTTGACCTATTCATTTCAAACTTTGTACACATTTTCTACATATAAAATACCTCCCCCCAACGTTTAGTTACATTTTTTTTTTTTTACATTAAGGGTATTTCCCACCCACAGAATGGCGGAATTTTTCGTGGCAAATAACAGTTCACACTTTAGATGGCCGCCAAAAATTTTTAAATGAAAAAAAAAAATTATCAGAGAACGTTGGGGGGAAGATTTGATTATAATTTGACTAAATTTTCATGGTTTTTCATGTTCAGATAATTTCCGGCCGAGTTATAGTGAACACCGCAAATTGTATTTTTTCCAAGACGTTCTGGGGGAAGCTCTGTTACGGGCTTGTGCTTCAATATTTCTGCATGAAAAAAATTACGCAACATTGTCAAAAGTATGCTCAATAATGTACAAAAGGTTCGAATAAAATTGCTCAATCCATTTTTGAGAAAAAAAATCGCAAAGAAAGTGTTTTTTTTTAACGCTGAAACCCTTAGCCCTCCCTTAAACGTCACTAGCAACAACGCGCTCACTTCGCTCGCGCTTGAATGTTCCATATTTCGAACTTGTCCTCTAGATTAAGAATTAACTGCAAATTCTTTTAGATCCTTTTTCCCAAACGGCACAACGGATTTTGTCACCATACTGCAGTCGCTAAGATTATTTCGTCTCGATCGTTTGTCATTTCGTTAAATAGTACATAATTTATTATAAGGTTCTTAAATTATGAGAATTGCATTGGGCGAGAGTCAATAATCCATTGAATCTTTGATTTTATTGAATCTTTGTATACTATAGATGCTGTTTCATGGTGAACGAAATCGTGTTTGAATTACGCGCGCGCTTTACGACAACCAATCAGATTGACGATAAACGGGCTCCATAATTCGATATATTTATCTCGCATTTCTTTATTATATAAGGTTTTTAAATTTTGAGAATTCCATTGGGCGAGAGTCAATGATCTATTGAATCTTTAATTTTATTAAATCTTTGTATACCATAGATGTTGTTTCATAGTGAACTAAATCGCGTTTGAATTACGCGCGCTTTACGACAACCAATCAGATTGACGATAAACTGTCTTCAAAATTCGATATATTTATCTCGCATTTCGAGAGTTTCGAGAATCGAGCGCCATGTCTTTTTTAAGAAAGGAATGTTATTTGATGCATGTTCTTACCGAGGTCGTAGGGGACGCTTGCGTTTTGCTCGTAGCGTCTGTTCGGTCTCGGCGGTGGACGCGGTGGCAGAGCCGGTGGTTGATGACTGCCCAGACTAGCGTCTCTCGTCTCGTCGGAATCTTCGTCCGGTCCCGAGCCATTGAGTTGCTTCCGGGAGGCAATTTCATCGTTGTGACGATGTTCCTGCTGCTGGCCAATGCGTCGATGAGGATGATGGTAGTGATTGTGACGATAATTTTGTGGTTGTTGCTGAGCGCGCTGCTGCGTCAATTTGTAACGTTGCTGCTGTTGTTGTTGTTGCTGCTGCTGCTGCTGCTGCTGATGATGATGATGATGATGATGATGATGATGCTGGTGGGTCTGACGTTCGCGCTGTTGAATGTGCGACAAAAGTTGCGGCTGTGGATGTCGCTGAATATTGTGACACTGGCACTTTCCCTTTTCCATCGTATTCTTCGCCGGCACCTACTTCACATTATTATCAATTAATATATCTCACAACGGCGACATGAATAATACAATATTTTTATAAAACAAATCGTTAGGTTGCGGAAAATAAGTGAGAAATTTTGGTAGCACGTCTAAACATCACGTTGCAATAACTTTACTGATAATAACATCGCAGGCGAAAACTATACAGCACATATTTACACATCCGTTTTAGTGGGTTTTGTTGGGTTTTGTTGGGGTTTGTTGGGTTTTGTTGGGGTTTGTTGGGTTTTGTTGGGTTTTGGGTTTTGGTTTGGGGTTTGTTGCGTTTTGTTGGGTTTTGTTGGGGTTTTGTTAGGTTTTGTTGGGTTTTGGGTTTTGGTTTTGGGTTTTGTTGGGTTTGTTGGGTTTGTTGGGTTTTGTTGGGTTTGTTGGGTTTTGTTGGGGTTTGTTTGGTTTTGTTTGGTTTTAGGTTTTGGTTAGGGGTTTGGGTTGCGTTGCTGCGTTCATAACCCAATAAAACCCAACAAAACCCATTAAACCGCATGTGTAAATATGTGCTGTGTAGTTTTCGCCCGCGATGTTATTATCTGTAAAGTAATTGCAACGTGATGTTTAGACATGGAACCGAAATTTTGTGGTCGAAGAAGAATTGTTGGCAAATGAATTTTTCGTTCAAACGGTGTACCAACGAAAAGTGGAAAAGGTGGCAGAAGCGGAAGAACTAATTTTCTGACCTGTACACCGTCGAACGTTCCCTTGGCTGTTAAGTTTGTTCCGCGATGAAGAGGCTGTAAAATATGCTCGTTATGTAAATTACGAAGTCCCGGACTGTAATTGACGGACGTAACGTTAGCGGGATTCGAGTTTATTCGATGAACGTCATCGATCTCGACGTTGCTCACGGTATCCGCGCTGTTCATCGTAACGTTATTGTTATCGCGGACCGATCGTAGATTCGAACGATTCGCGTTGAAGGCATTCGTGTTTGGCAATTGATGATGACCGTTCGAAATGTGCTGCGAACGATCGTTAACGTTTATATCGAGTCTGGCGGTATGAACGCGTGGATTGTTGGTAGCGTCGTTTGACGAACAACGCGCGGTGAACGAAACCGAAGATCCTGCTGCTGCGCTCGTTCCCTCGTCGTTCATTCTCGCTGGTGACGATCTCGCGTCCATCAACGACGGTACATCACGTGAATCAATCGTCTCCCGTTCCCGATCGTCCACCTCCTCGTCGTCTTCTTCGTCGCCGTTATCGCATCGCGAAAATATCTCCGACTCGAGTGTTTGCCGTCGCGGAAAGTCTCCTCCCGACGATCGGACACGTTGTTCCAAAATTTCTTGTTTATGCAATTTTTCTTCCGCCTTGGAAACGAGAAAGTCCGTTTGTACGAGAGGATTATCGAGGAGTTTGTCGATGGCGCGATATTTGTTTGATGCTCTCATTGAAATTTTATCATTACCCCGCGAAAACTGTTCGATTTCATCGTCAGCGGGATATTTTCGTGACGAAATTTGTTGATAATTAACGATTTGCATATCGCCGGCTCGCGTCTCACTCGTCATCTCGATATTGCGACGTTGATGCTCGACAGGACGCTGCTTTACCGACTTGTGGCTGTCGGAGAACGCGGTGGCTTCGTCCGTAATCTCCGCGACGATCGCGTCGTTAACGCTCGTCCGAGATTCCAAACGCGACTGTCCATCGCGTTCCTGATTGTTCAACGGAATTTCGTTCTCGTCGATCATACTCGAAGTGGCGCGACGACGCGCACGTTGCTGGTCCAAAAATGCAAAAGGATCTTGAGCACCCGCGAGAATTATCGCACGATCCTCGTGCGACATTGCGAATCGTTAACTATTCTATTTTTCCAAAACACCTTTCGACGAATCTTTCCATCGCTCGACCACTGATTTCACATTTTTCTCGTTAAATCGTTGTTGCAGGGTGAATCTTGACGGCGCAACATCGCGTGAGTATTTCTTCTTCTTCTTCTTCTTCTAATCTACGAGAAGACTATTATTAGATTTATCGACCGCATGTTTTTTTTTTCTTCCTCTTCAAAAGAGACATCAACCGGAACGAAAAATTAGCGGGATAAGACACTACTTTTGTGCACACACATTTTTAACAATCTTTTTTATCTTCGATTTATATATATGTACGTTTATATTTGTCGAATATCTCGATGAGAAACTTTGAACGGACGATGTTTGCAGCAACCTCGTGCGTACGAACTCCTTCACTGCCGGTCGTTCAGCTGTGGAATGCGCGTCTTTTGCTCCCCCACTCGTTTCATCTTTCTTTCTCTCTCTCTCTCTCTCTCTCTTTCTCTCTGTCTTTCAGTCCCCTTCAAACGGTCCCACGACCGGCTCTCCGCGATTCGAACGAGCCAATGTACCGGCGAGAGTGAGGGAGTATGAAAACGAGAGGGGCCGACCCATGGGTCCCGTACAGTCCCGTACAGTCCCGTATTAGTTCAGTCATTATATACATTTGGAAATGCATGTGAACCGAGAAAGCTGATTTTTGGATATTGTGTAGGGGGGGTCTTAGAAAAGCTTAACTTCAAATTGTCGACCAAGATTTCCTATGTGCGTTCTCCGCTATCTTGAAGTAAGTGTTAAATTTTGTTTTTTTGCAATAACTCGGCTCTCCGTCGAGATACGAAAATTGCGATAGGATACTTTTTTGTTGCTTTTTTTACGCTCTACAATTTAGGTCATATACATTTTTCGCCTACCGCTCGTCGTTGTTGAGATATCGAACGAGAAAGTAAAAACATTTTTTTTCTACATAAACCACCAAAATATTTTTAAAGATTGTTAAATATAATTTTACAGTTTTTTGTCAAATTTACGTGAAAAAGTATCTAAGAAAAAAGTAAGTTAGTAAAAGAGCAAACATATGAAAATATATATATATATATATTTTCATATATAAACATATGAAAATATATATATATATATATTTTCATATGTTCAGAGTCGCGTCTCATTCTTGCCGTCTCCTCTTTGTGCGGTGATTCGCACGTTGTCCGTGCTAGCCGGACGATTTATATACATGTGTGTATGCAAATGTGTACCGCCAAAAACAAGTTTCACTACCTGAATTTTTTACTTTCTCGTTCGATATCTCAACGACGATGAACGGTAGGTGAAAAATGTATATGACCTAAATTGTAGAGCGTAAAAGAAGCAACAAAAAAGTATCCCATCGCAATTTTCGCATCTCGACGGAGAGCCGAGTTATTGTGAAAAAACAAAATCTAACACTTTTTTCAAGATAGCGGAGAACGCACATAGGAAATCTTGGTCGACAATTTGAAGTTAAGCTTTTCTAAGCCCCCGCCCCACACAATATCCAAAAATCAGCTTTCTCGGTTCACATGCATTTCTAACCCGTTTTTTTCGACGTAATGACTGGACTATATGGCTACGGGAAGAGGCAAAATACAGCTCGAAATACTCTTGCTCGGCGGATCAAACGCGATTCTTCACAGAAACCACCGCGTTACGCGTACGCATCCCTGGTGCACTCTCGACAATAGAACGTCCCTTTCTCGGGGGGGAGGGAAATTTCCTTTCGTTCTTTATCCCGGACAGCCATCTTTTCTTACTTCATTCATCCAACTTGCGGTCCTCTACCCGCCGTATTCGTTGTACCTGCCGGAGAAAATAAATAAATCTCGTTCCTTTTACCCATCTACCGATGCCGTGTCCCACCGTGTTACACTCTCCGATGCTTTCATCGTCATACTTAACTACAATCTGAAATATAAACAAATAATAAACAATCAGAAATATGATTTACACGTACATTTATTTTCTATCACATCTTTTCATAAATTACAAAAGCTTATTAATTAATCTCTTGGTATGTTCAATTTATATTACAAAACTTTTAGTTTGAGACAAGACGTTTAGTGTTTATGATTGAGGTTGAAATGTTGTACTGAAAATTGAATAAATAAAAATGCAAATATTTGCGTCTCACTCGAATATTTATTGGGTCAAAGAGTTATTACAAAAAATCGCAGTCAACCAATTATTCCACTTCAAACGCGTGTTTAGTGTACGTAACCTAAATCTTCTTCTGCTTATATGGTCTTAGGCTGTATGCAAAAAAGCCGTCTAGTACGATACATAACCTGAAACCTCGGAAAACGGGCAAAAGGGCCAACGCGCGTAATCCTCGAATCTCTACTTTAAGGGATAACACCACTGTGACCCTCTGCTTTTTTTCGCATTTTTCAAGAATTTTTTTTTGTGGGAAAAAAAAAGATATTCGAAGATTTTTTTTTGGGTTTTGTTCCCTGTTTATTAATGTATCAAAAAACATTTTTTCACATTTTTCACGCCGCATGGTGGCGCTGAGGAAGTTCTCGCGTCAGGTGCTGTCATCTCCACAGTGGTTCGCGGCACGCAGCAGAACTCTCTTCAACGTCGATCTGAAAAAAAATACCAAGTGTTTTCGTTAATAATATGATATTTTGAAGAGAAGTACATAGGGATTTGGAAAAATATTGTTTAAAAAAAAATAGGCACGCGTTTGAAATTAAACAATGATTTTTGAGCAAATTTTCTCGTCGAAAATAGGCTATAACTTTTATAATTATTGAGATATCGAAAAAATCCTATGTACTTCTCTTCAAAATATCATATTATTAACGAAAACACTCGGCATTTTCTTTCAGATCGACGTTGAAGAGAGTTTTGCTGCGTGCCGCGAACCACTGCGGAGATGACAGCGAGAGCTTCCCCAGCGCCACCATGCGGCGTGAAAAATGTGAAGAAAATGTTTTTTGATACATTAATAAACAAGGAACAGAACCCAAAAAAATTTTTCGAATATCTCTTTTTTTTCTCACAAAAAAAAATTCTTGAATAATGTGAAAAAAAACAGGGGGTCACAGTGGTGTTATCCCTTAAACGAGACGGAAAATGGCCGCAGCACCATCTATCACATTGACAGGTACTAACCTTCATCATGACAGTCGATTCTGACATCTAGTAACTTTTTGGGGATTATGTCTTTTGGGGGTTGTGTCTTTTGGGGACTATGACACCCTACCATCATGACAATCGATTCTGACATCTAGTAACTTTTTGGGGATTATGTCTTTTGGGGATTATGACTTTTGGGGATTATGTCTTTTGGGGGTTGTGTCTTTTGGGAACTATGACACCCTACCACCGTGTTATATGAGAACGACCGTGAGAATTTCGCGAGGTCTTCGATGAAAAGTGTAATTTTTTTCTATGAAACGTTTTACGCGCGGTGCACTTTACCGATTGGGGCAATGAAAATAAAATTGAGTAACAAGGAGATTTATTTTTGAGAGAGAAGATCGCGATCCGTCGGTATTGCAGAGAATACGAATTCGTTATACGTTGCCGTCGTCAACCAGAGATAGCGCCAGAGACTCGCGCCGCGTATCGCAAACTGATCACTTACCGACAACTTCAAAACCGCGCGCGAATTACCAGTTAAATTTCAACTTAAAAGCGTATCAAACAGCGGCTCATCTCTTTTGCGGGTTATAAATTCGGCACGAAATTCCATTTGCGCGTCCCGCCTACGGTAAAATTATTTCGCAGTCATTTATAAAGATGAGCGCGTGTTGAATCGTGGAAAAAAAAAAAAATAATTTTCGAAAGTCGAAGAGTCACGGTATCGAGTACGTACGCAGGGGTTGCCCGCGAGTCGGGGGGTCGGTAGAGAGAACTCGGGCCATTAGTTCGAGCAGCGGAGCGATTCGTCAAATCGGGATAAATGTAGTATCAATAACGTGGCACAGCTGGTGGTAGCGGAGCATGCGTTTTACCAACGCGAAGAGCTCGATATACGTATTATAGAAGGGAAAAAACACTGTTGATCGGTGGTGATCAAGTTAGAGAGAGAGAGCCGAGACTATAAACGGGCCAAAAATCTCAAGCAACACTCGCTTCTGTTTCTTTTCCTTTTCTTTTTTTTTTCCAATACGATTCTTCCCGTCGGGTCCAAGGTACGTTATACCGTACGTCAATCAATGTACCATTTACTCCGTGGAAAACTACATATGAGATTATTTACTCGAGTGTGCAGCAATTTCATGTTGGTACAGACGCGTGGTATCGCCGGTGAGCAAATTGCCAGAGAGTCAAAGTCGATTATACACGGCGGCTCGCGGTTCACTCGTTCCCGCGACGATTTATCACGATCGGCCAGTTGGTCCGACCGGTCCACACAGCGGCTTATCGCTCGCACATTCTCCTATCAACAATTTTTTTTTTTTCCCCCCCATTTCCCTTCTCTCGCTCGATGTCTCTGTCCAACGGTGCGCAACTCGACCGTAACAATTTATCGGCGCGAGCTATATTACAAGCGTTATTCCCCGTGTACAGCCCAACGGGTCTTTTTTTTCTTCTTTTTAGCGAAAAGTGTCCGAAATTGGTGGACGAAGACTCGCGCGTCCGTCTACTTTTATCGACGCGTCAGGGAATAAATTGGAGTTAGTTTAGCGCGCGACACGACGAGTTATCGGATATGAAGTAAAATAAAAATTCGAAGATCGTTGCACGATCGGAAACTCGTCAAGAAAATGCAATGATTCCCAAGTAAAAGGTTTCCTAGCACCGACGAAACCCACGTAGAAAAATTGTAACGGCCGAGCGTTGGGCCAATACTGGTCCGGTACCGGCTGCCAGTATTGGGCCAGTACAGATTCGGTACAGGAGTGTAATAGACGGCCGTTATACTAGCACCAACGGTCGGGACAGTACCGGTTATTTAATTGGCCCGAACTTTGGCCCGGACTTTGGCTCCGACTTTGGACCAGACTTTGCCCCAGATCTGGCAAACTTCTGGCTTACTACTGGCACCAACGGTCTTACCAATACTGGTTATTTCATTGGGCCGGATCTTGGCAGACGATATTGCCGACGGTGCAAATTACATCTCAGCGAGAAATGGCAAATTAAATAGATAACGAATCGACGTCTTTTAGACACTTTTGGCGTCTAGGGGACGTCGATCCAATGTCTATTTAAATTCTATTTCTCTCTGGGAGTAATTTATATATCTTTTTACCACGTTACCAGATGTTTCCCAAGCAGCACACGTACGTCCAAAGGATGTACTTTGGACGTAAGAACGTTCTTCGGATGTTTTTAGGACGTCCTTTGGATGTCTGTGTTGTCTGGCTTGTTTATGCACAAATGTTTGATAATTAAATGCACTTTTATTAATAAGAGACTAAGTACACATTAGGGTGGCCCTTAATATGGGTCAAAAAAAAAATTGATCGCGCCGCCCTTCAAAGCGGTTCCGAGTACTAAAAAAAAACCTATGCGAAGCCCCAGCTATGTCCGTTAAGAGGAAGACGTGGCTGTAAGCATGAACTTAAATTTAAATATCAATTTTTCTTCATGATCGGAGAAATTTTGATTTTTTTAATCAAGTTTATGTGTCAATTTTTTTTTTAACTTTCCGAAGCTATCGTATATTGGTCTTCAATATACAGATCAAATAATATGGTCCTCCATACTAGATTTGATGAGCGTTCAGGTCTGCCATCCTATTATTTTGGAACAATTGTTTGATTTAGCTGCTGTCAAACGTTTTTAATCATATCAAAATCAAACGTTAAATTTGCATCTTATCGGAAAAATCTATTAAGTAAGAAGGATATAAATTCACGATCAACCGTTCACATCGAACTTCAGGATCGGCCGGAATAGTTTTTTTTTCTTTCAATTTTGTTAGAAATATTCCTTGGGTGCTGAGATACAAACATATTAATATTTCACTGAGATCAGACTTCCAGTGATGTGGATAAAAAGTATATTTGAAAATTACTTTCGCAAAAATGCATAAGGACATTTTAAATTTGGCAGGATTTTAAACTTGGCGAGCTTGTTCGTTTTATTGAAAACAAAGAAATTATTTGTTCTCACAAGTCATCCAATTGGTCGGAAAGAACATATTATTTTTTTTCGTAATATTTTTTTCATAATAAGTTCGATGTGAATGGTTTATCGTGAATTTATATCCTTCTTACTTAAGGGCGAACACCACTGTGACCCCCTGTTTTTTTTCACATTTTTCAAGAATTTTTTTTTGTGGGAAAAAAAAGAGATATTCGAAAAATTTTTTTGGGTTTTGTTCCTTGTTTATTAATGTATCAAAAAACATTTTTTTCACATTTTTCACGCCGCATGGTGGCGCTGGGGAAGCTCTCGCGTCAGGTGCTGTCATTTCCGCGGCACGCAGCAGAACTCTCTTCAACGTCGATCTGAAAAAAATACCGAGTGTTTTCGTTAATAATATGATATTTTGAAGAGAAGTACACAGGGATTTGGAAAAATATTGTTTTAAAAAAAATAGGCACGCCTTTGAAATTAAAGTTAATTTCAAAGGCGTGCCTATTTTTATTAAATTAATTGTATTAATCGTGAAATTTCAAGTTCGGGGTAAATTATAATTCAACAATTTGGTTGTTTGCAAAATAATGGACTTTTGATCGGAATAACCTAATCTACAATTACACTACAGAACGCAACTGTTAAAGTGAATTACTTTCAGTATTAGCATTTTCTATAGCCCAGTACTAAGCCTGTATCGAAGCCAGAGCTTGGCCGTATTTTATCGCCTATTTTGGCCCAGATCCGGTTATTATACTGACCCAAAGCTTGGCCAGATTGACAACCAGTACTGGCACAAGACCATACTTTATACTGACCCAAAGCTTGGCCAGATTGTCGGCCAGTACTGAAACAATACTGGCTGCCAAAGTTTGACCGCCAATACTGGCCCAAAGCTTGGCCAATAGAATTCAACCAGTACTGGCATAAGACTGTATTTTATACTGGTCCGTAGTATGGCCCATAGTATGGCCGGATAGGCAGCCAGTACGGGGCCAGTACTGGCGGCGAAAGTTTGGTCGCCAATATTGGCCCAAAGCTTGGCCAGTAGAATTATACTGGCAATTTTTACGTGGGAAGATACATATGTGTGCCAAGGTTGGGGAGAGGCCGAGTGACTTTTTTTTTTCGTTCGGGGAGAAAAAGTCACGCGAGTCCTCGCTCTCGCGATTCGAGAAGTTTGGAGTGTGCGAGAACACGACCGGGTCCACCTCCTCTTCTTCTTCTCTTCTCCGCCATTTCGCATCTAGCTAAATAATAAATACGAGAGGCTTCTCCGTGGATACCCCGAGGGTGCCATTAACGGGGTAGTACGAGCGTGTAAGGCTCAGCGGTGTGGTACGGGCTCGCGGGGAACGAGAAACGAAGGGAGCTTTGCCTCCCTCTTCTCTCGGTCGTCTCAACGACGAAGCGCGCCTATATATCTACTCGCTTCTTAGCCCGCGGGCCGTCAGCCTCTTTTCCCCGTTTCCTCTTTTCCTTCGGCCTTTTCTCTCCCGGTTCTTACTTCTTCGATGCTCCGCGACTCTCTTTGTCCTCGCCAGAGACGACGACGACCTGGAAGGTTGAAAAGTCTCTCGCGGACTCGTGTAATAAAAGAATAATCGAAGAGAAGAAAAGCCAAATATTCTCTTCGGTCATTTCTATTTCTGATCGGTATTTTCATATCCCTGAATTTTTTTCACCTCCCACCGATATCCGTGGAAACGTCTCACCGGAATTGGGAATGTACGCGGAGGCAACGTTCGGGTCAACGTTTAATCGAGGAGCTTTTGTAACCTTTCAATTTCAAGCTCCGAGACGATATCTCTTCCATCCGGATGTTCTCAATCGACCGTCTAGCATACACGCGCTTGTACGAATGGATGAGAAAAAATTTGCAACGAGACGTTAATGAAATGACGAAATGATAAAATCACGAATGTAACCGGGCCGGTGGAGACGCGCTCGGTTGACGCGAGCGATCGTGGAAAATCGAGTAAACGGGTATAAATGCGGGCTTGTAGTATCAATAATTGAGAATTATTGACGGAGGGTGTATAGTCGCCTAATGGTGGGACGGGGCATTCGATCGGGATGACTATATATTTGTGGGCTGCATTTTCTCTCCCCTTGTCCTCGTCCCGTAGTATTGGATATCCCCGGTGGACGGTTGAGCGTTTAGCGGTCGAACGAGAGGGCTATCCCCTATAGATGCATGCTCTGGCGAGGATCTGGGTGTGTGTACGTACTCCGGACGACGCATCGTACGGTGGACATAGTGACCAGCCTGGTATCGACATGTCGACGATATACCTCTCCTCTCTCTCTCTGTCTCTTTTACAGCCTCGCGGGTCTCTCCCAACATCCGTCGAGTCCGACGATCGTTGGCCATTTTCCAGTAATCAACCATTTCGCGAATCATCGGACGAGTTAATGTTGGACCTTTTTTTCTCTCTATCGTTCTACGAGTTTGTACGTTAGTACGGTGGACGGTGCGTGAATTAAACCCGGCAATGATTTCCGGTTGACATCCATGGGCCGATCACTGACCAACGGACCTAAGACCGGTATACGCGCACGCCGATACCTCGATCCATCGAACTCGGATCACGGTCGTCCGTAATGGCGATACCGCGCGCGTGCACAGCCTCCGGTATTCTCCACCGATGGAATATCCGCGAGCACGTATATATTCCATCGATGACACGGCGAGCGGCTGGACCGGGTCGCTGTGATTCAACGCGACTCGTCATCGGCGTCCACACGGATATGGGCGCGCGTGCTTGTTCACGGGACAACGCCGGCGTTTCGAAGCTCGGCGAGGACAATCGCGGGACGGCCGGACGATCGCGATACGCGAAAATACCATCTGTCATTGGAACGCGTTTGGCCCATCTATCCGACCATCGGACGACGACAACGACGAAGAGCGTCGACCAGGAGCGACGAGCGTGTGGACGGCCATGCGTCCTTGTAGTAGTAACGCGGCATCGATTCGTCGATACTTATTGAACGGCACTCGCGGATTTCACCTCTTTTACCGCGCGTCTACTATTTTCATTCTAACTTCTTGGCCCTTTCGGTAGCACGTCTAAACATCACGTTGCAATAACTTTACTGATAATAACATCGCAGGCGAAAACTACACAGCACATACCAGGGGGTGTTAGTTGAAATTTGCCGGTTTTTTTGATAAAGAAAACACTTAATTTTCAGAGGAATCTCAAAATTATTTTATTCAAAGTATTGACCATTGGTTTCTACGCATTTCGCCCATCTCTCAGGCAAATTATGGATACCATGCCAAAAAAACTTTTTCTCTTTCGAGGTTAACCATTCGACGAGCCATTTTTCGACTTCTTCAAAATTAGCGAAGCACCGCTCCGCAAGGGAGTTTCCCATCGATGCGAAAAGGTGATAGTCGGACGGGGCGAGGTCTGGAGAGTACGACGGGTGTGATAATATTTCCCAATTAAGTGTTTTTAATGTGTCTTTCACCAGTTTAGCGGTATGAGACGGCGCGTTGTCATGTTGCAAGATAACTTTGCCATGTCTTCGGGCCCATTTCGGCCGTTTTTCGATCAACGCATAATTCAAATTGATCATTTGTTGTCGGTAGCGATCCTTGTTCACCGTTCCACCAGGTTTTAACAACTCGTGGTACACCACACCACACTGGTCCCACCAAACACAGAGCATTGTCTTACGGCCAAAGCGATTTGGCCTTGCGGTCGATGGGCCGGCTTCACCAGGTGAAAGCCATGATTTTTTTCGCTTCGGGATCTCAAAATAAATTCACTTTTCGTCCCCCGTGACAATTCGAGGCAGAAAAGATTTCCTTTCGAATCGTTGAAGCAGCATTTCACAAACGGTTTTTCGATTTTCCATTTGTCTATCGTTCAGCTGGTGTGGCACCCATTTTCCATACTTTTGGATCTTTCCCATGGCTTTTAAACGTTGGCAAATTGCTCCTCGAGTCACATTTAGTGTTTCTGCCAATTTTTGTTGCGATTGGGTTCGATCAACATCCAATAACGCCTGCAATTCCTCGTCTTCGAACTTTTTCGCTGCACCAGGATGTTCATTGTCTGTCAAATCGAAATCTCCACTTTTAAATTGACGAAACCATGTCTCACATGTTTTAATCACTGGAGCATGTTCGCCATAAGTTTCTACCAGCAACCGGTGAGCTTCAGCTGCTTTTATCTTTTGATGAAATAAGAAATGCAACAAATGCCGCAAATGCGATTTACTTGGAACGAAACTCGACATATTCACTGAGGTAAACAAATATGACGCTATTATTTTGGCGGAATGTGACTTGCGTATTTTTGTAGGTTAATGTCAATAGAAAAAAAATTACATACATGCCAAATCATAGAAATGTATACATATTGCTAGCGACATCTACTGGTAAAACCGGCAAACTTCAACTAACACCCCTGGTATATTCTCAATCTGTATGAGTATTCTGAGCACTGGTAGCAGAATTGGTACTTAAAAAAAATTTTTATTGATTCGAACAATAATTTTGCCGACATTTTATAACTCGTCGAATAATGAAATATCATTAATGAAAGTTCAACAGGCCGCCATTTTGTCAAAATTTTTTTTTAAGTACCAGTTCTGCTACCAGTGCTCAGAATACTCATACAAATTGAGAATATATATATATTTTTTTTTTTCAGATGCATACAACATCGTCCAGAGTGGGCGCCGATTTCGGTGCACCATGTTGCAACAAGGCACAAAACTACATGAAAATATTTAGAATAATTTTTTTTTTTAATGCACAAGTATTCTCTAAGGATCAATAAATGCACGTGTAAACTTTCATCAAGACAACTTCAACGGTTCAAACGTTATTGCACATTAGAAATGACGTCAAAAATCTCGCTTCAGACCAGACTACGGCCAGCAGTTTTTGACCAAAAACTGCATGACACCAATTGTCCATCCCCCCCTACTCACCGGATCTAGTCCCCTGTGATTTTTCTTTTGTTCCCCAGACTCAAAAGGGACATGAGAGGAAAGCGTTTTGCCACTGTGGAGGAGGTAAAACAAAAATCGTTGGAAGGCCTAAAGAGCATCCCGATGAGTGAATTTAAAAATGTTTTGAACATTGGAAGGATCGTTTGCAGAAGTGCGTTGTTGTCGAAGGAGAATACTTTGAAGGTGATGAAAATTTGGTGTAAAAATATTTAAAAATAAAGAAATTATGACGAAATTCCCGTTTTTTTTGGGTCCCCCCCTCGTAAAAAGGAGAGGGTGGGTGTGCGTCGCGAGGGAGAAGAGCGGAGAAACGCTCCAAGCGCGTCGAACAATAACATCTTGCGACAGGGAGACGCTCTCACGGGAGGAAAAAAAAAAGAGGAACGCGAGGATGAGGTGAAATCTGCCCGCTCAAACGCGCATCCAACTTCACCCCGGTTGCTTTAATTGGTTCCGTTATATTCCGCGAGATTCTCGTTCCCTCGCCACCGCGGGGACACCGTTATTTTTATCGCGATCCAAGATTTCGCTCGGTTGGCATAACTTTTGTGACGGAAATTGCGGAGAGGCAGAATGAAAATAACGAAATTCATCGGTTGACGCGGATAATGGAATAACGATATTTCACCGACGAGACGGTGGCGCGAGCGCGTTTAATTCGCTACATGTCGTTCATAGATCACGGCAGCCGTTAAAACAATCCTCCACCGTGTAGAATCTACCGTCGTTTTCGTCGCAGTTCACCGTAAAAAAAATTCGACGCAGACTTTGTTCGCGGAATCCCAGCCGTAACAGAGCAGTATATACGTTGCTATTATGATCAGAGAATCACCTCGTTTATTATGGCGTAACAATTATTAATTATCAACTATTAATTATTACGGTATAATAAAAAAGGCGGTTGTCCGATCGTAATAGCAACGTATTTACTGCTCTGTCCTCGGACTCCGGCATTCGGGCTGGTTAATATGAGAACACGTTTACCGCGTCATCTAACAGCATTGCGGCTCAACAGTCCCGGGATTCTTCAGTCTAGTTACTTTTTTGGAGACCATGAATTTAGGGAATATGCTACCCTACCACAGAAATATATGAGATCGTAGAGAACGTGGTTCGTATGTTTATGGGTCGTAGAATAACTCCCTAGACGAACATCGACTACAGCTGTAGCGGAAGAGGGAGCTCTTCCACTTTTGAGACTAGTGTCTGCTTTCGTCGCTGGCGCTGGTGGTCCAGTCTAGGGTCTTTGGTGTGTTTTGCACCGACCGGGGTTGAAGGAGCGAGCGAGACCGCTACAGGGCTCTGTGCGCGGGAAAATTTCAATTATATTATCGTCGTTTCGGGATTAAATACGGAAAATTGAAACTTGGTGTTTGGCTTCAGGCATTGAATATTAATAATAATGGCAAAGAACATTTGTGCAGTAGGAAGAAGTTAATTACGTTACGAATTATTATCAAGAGTAATCACAACTGTTCGTTGTAATGATTCGGTTACAAATTATTATTGCAATTAGTAATTTTTAAAATATACTTACGAATGAAAATTCGTATACGTAAAAAATGGCATATATATTACTAGAATGTTTAATACATAATAATTATAGGTCCGTCCCTTATTTGGGAAACCCTCATTGAATTTCATTAGAACGACAAAAAGTTGCAACAGAAATACTTCTTTCATGATAAAATTGTCATTTATTACGTATGGCAACCCCGAGCCATGGGGAGTCTATATGTCTTTTGGGGATTGTTTCGTTTGGTAACTATGGAACTCTACCGTATCAATTCTATCGGGAGAAAACTCGACGATCCGGGACGTCGTTTCGTAAGTATCGTTATCGATACCGTGTCGTTCGAATCTTAAAATTGAATCACGGATAAGCGGGCGTGCCACTCGTAATTCTCGTGCATGCCGTTTCGCCCGAGACAGGAAAAACGTTAATTCCCTCTTCGATCGAGCGAATATTCTGTGTTACGGAAACGCTCGGTTCGGCGGTTTTACCGGACGTTCTCGACGTTTGGATTTTTTCGTCGACGGCGCGTTTTTCGCGGACCTCGTCGCCGGTGATCGACGAACGAGGATGCGTTTCACTCTCGGGAATCGATTCGTCTTCTCGCTCCTTCGAAACTCGTTTCTTCAAACGATTTCCCACGCCGACGGGAACGGACGAGATCGAGTCCGGGAATAAAGCTCGTTCGGTCGGGTCACCGATCACCGTCGCACCGACGTAGATCCTTGGTTTCTCGTATCCCCACGAATAAGCTCGTTTTCTTCTTCGCAACGTCGCTATCCGACGAAGAAGCTTTCGATACTCGACCGATTCACCGACTGGAGCCTCCTCGCGACGAATTCGTTCGTCGAACTCCTCGCTGGTCCGACGTTTCTTTCGTCCGGACCACGAACCCGGCCGCTTCACCATCGCTGTCGCGCGAACGTGAACAATTAGGTTAGGACGTTGTTTACGAAAGTACATACGCGACGTGGGACGTTTACTCACCGCTATAATTATCGCGGAAATAAGGAAGAGCTATGGGTGCGGCGCTGAACATGGAATAACCGTGTCGATGACCATCGAACGCTCTCGTCTGGTCGGAAACGTTTAATGAATTTTGGACGGTCTCGGCAAGTTTGGGCGCACCACCTTGGTACTGTAAAATTTGTTGCGGTGCTAGTCTCGCACCGGCGGCGGTTTTGATATTTTTCGCAACACGTCCGGCTTCGGCAGCCTCTTTCGACTCGATGTATTTCACGAGTAGCGACAATTGTCTGACCTGTTTGAGCGACAAAGACGCGGCGTTTGAGACGAGTGCGAATGCCAGGGGTGTTAGTTGAAATTTGCCGGTTTTTTCGATAAAGAAAACAATTAATTTTCAGAGGAATCTCAAAATTTTTTTATTCTAAGTATTGACCATTGGTTTCTACACATTTCGCCCATGCTCTCAGGCAAATTATGGACACCATCCCAAAAAAACTTTTTCTCTTTCGAGGTTAACCATTCGACGAGCCATTTTTCGACTTCTTCAAAATTAGCGAAGCACTGCTGATCCCATCGATGCGAAAAGGTGATAGTCGGACGGGGCGAGGTCTGGAGAGTACGGCGGGTGTGATAATATCTCCCAATTAAGTGTTTTTAATGTGTCTTTCACCAGTTTAGCGGTATGAGACGGCGCGTTGTCACGTTGCAAGATAACTTTGCCATGTCTTCGGGCCCATTCCGGCCGTTTTTCGATCAACGCATAATTCAAATTGATCACTTGTTGTCGGTAGCGATCCTTGTTCACCGTTTCACCAGGTTTTAACAACTCGTAGTACACCACACCACACTGGTACCACCAAACACAGAGCATTGTCTTACGGCCAAAGCGATTTGGCCTTGCGGTCGATGGGCCGGCTTCACCGGGTGAAAGCCATGCTTTTTTTCGCTTCGGGTTCTCAAAATAAATCCACTTTTCGTCCCCCGTGACAATTCGATGCAGAAAAGATTTCCTTTCGAATCGTTGAAGCAGCATTTCACAAACGGTTTTTCGATTTTCCATTTGTCTATCGTTCAGCTGGTGTTACACCCATTTTCCATACTTTTGGATCTTTCCCATGGCTTTTAAACGTTGGCAAATTGCTCCTCGAGTCACATTTAGTGTTTCTGCCAATTTTTGTTGCGATTGGGTTCGATCAACATCCAATAACGCCTGCAATTCCTCGTCTTCGAACTTTTTCGCTGCACCAGGATGTTCATTGTCTGTCAAATCGAAATCTCCACTTTTAAATTGACGAAACCATGTCTCACATGTTCTAATCACTGGAGCATATTCACCATAAGTTTCTACCAGCAACCGGTGAGCTTCGGCTGCTTTTTTCTTTTGATGAAATAAGAAAAGCAACGAATGCCGCAAATGCGATTTACTTGGAACGAATCTCGACATATTCACTGACGTAAACAAATATGACGCTATTATTTTGGCGGAATGTGACTTGCGTATTTTTGTAGGTTAATGTCAATAGAAAAAAATTACATACATGCCAAATCATAGAAATGTATACATATTGCTAGCGACATCTACTGGTAAAACCGGCAAACTTCAACTAACATCCCTGGTATATCGTTGTAACGCGCAGTTACTTTGATCGGCCGTACCAAATAATCGTGAACCGTCCGGACCTTGGTCCTCTCGCGCAACGTCAACGCGTGATACTCGTTTATGAGACTCTTGAGAAGATTCACTTTTCTCTGGAGTTCCGTCAAATCGTCGGACTGCCGAGAGTCGCTGTTCGAATTTGGAAAGAGAAATTTTTCGCCCGACGACGGTGGCCTTTCCGTCGCTTCGTGCTGACGATGTCCCGGAATGAGAGGCAAAGGTGGTATCTGGTAATAATCACATTCGTTTGTCTCTAATTTCGCCATATTATTATTAATTATATTTTATCTCAATCGTCGTAGTGTCTTTGATTTTTCCGTGGACAGAGATTTGTTATCGTTCGACTTTTTTGGTCGTACTTTTTTCGAGTGTATGAAAATATGCGCTTACTTGATCCGACAAAGGATTCGCCAGTTCCTCGAGACCGAGGCTCCATTGTAAAAAATCGCGCATATCAGGTGCGAGGGCGGCGCAAGTTTTCCGTCGAACCTCGTCGAGAACCAGTCGACCCAGAAGCTCCATCACCCGTCTCATCATCGCCTCTGTTTCTTTCACCTGTTGAAAACGTTCGAACGTATATTGAAACGACCGCGATCCGTAAATCGTGCCGCTTATTCTAAAACCACAACTCGCTTCGTTCTCGTCGAGACCCTGACGATACATTTTGTCGAGGGCCATTGACTCTTGGGGCTTGTGCTTTCGATAGAGACCCGGTCCGAGGGCCACTTTCAACGCTTCGTTACGTTGCACCTTGGCGAATTGTTCGTTTTAACAAAAGTTGTGCGGAAGTTTGAAGAAAAGAAAAAAAAGGCGAACTACGGTTTGGGTACTTGTTCGAAGATTCTCTCGACGATTTTTCCAGCCAGTTCTCCGTGAACGGCCGAGTCTATCTGCGACTCGTCTTCGATGTTGTCAGCAGCGAGGAGAACGGTTAATTTTCGTCGCTGAGCTTCGGCATCGACGGACCGTCTCCCCGCTCGCCTTCGTCCTACGAACTTCTTAAGGGGAGAAAAAGGGTTGGACGGTTAAAAAAATCGATTTTTTTTTAATTTCATAAATTGTTAGTAAAACTATTGAAAAATATGTTCCCAAAATTTTAAATGAAAATTCCGGCTCGTTCTATTGTTGTAAGCTATTGAGGGAGGAAATAGGGTTAGGACAGCGTTTTCTCAATGATTTTCATGAATTTTTTTATAGTATAAAAAATGAATATAATTTATTGAAACTTTGAGAATATTTTATACATATATTTAAGTATATACTATAAAATTTTTGAAGAGTTTCCTTGAAAAACATCGAAGATATTAGCGACCCCATATTGCAGGTCACAATCAGAATCAGCATTTTGCTATTTTTTCAAACGCGTTTTTCTGAAAACGACTTTTTTCGAACTTGCGTACACGCTATAGTTTGAAAAGTTTTCAACCAATCGTTTTGAAAATTGTCAGTTACTTTCTTCATAGTATTGCGCTCTATATGAACCTAAAATTGGAATATTATCATTATTTGAAATGATTTTTTTTTTGCAAATAAAGTTGTAAACAATGGCGAAAAATCATGCTTTTTTGTTTTGAATCCTGTAATAAATTCAATTTTCTATTTTTTTGATAGCATTCAGGTTCATATAGAAGAGAGACATATAATAAAAGTAAATTCCGACCTCGTTTGATTTCAAATGAAAACTGCGGCTTCCAGAATGTACGCAAAATGCTGAGTCTGTGACCTGCAATTTGGGGTCGCTAATATGTTCGGTGTTTTTCAAGGAAATTCTTCAAAAATTTTATAGTATATACTTAAATATATGTATAAAATATTCTCAAAGTTTCAATAAATTATATTAATTTTTTATACTATAAAAAAATTCATGAAACTCATTGAGAAAACGCTGTCCTAACCCTGTTTCCCCCCTCAATTGCTTCTTTTCTACATCTTTCCTCGTTACTTATACAAACTTTTAGCATTTAATTGTAATCAGCCAGGAGAACGTAATTAAATTTCACCTCGTGATTTTTCTGGTCTCGACGAGCCCCGTGTTTTCGTCGTTTCCGAATATTTTTCCGCCCGAACGATTCAGCCTGTCTCCTCAGTCTCGCACCATCGTGAAGCTTCGGATCTCGCGGAAAAAGGGTATTGTCGGGAATCGTAAGTATCACGCTGATCGTTGAATTTTCCCGTTCTACCTTATCCTCGGAGCGTCGTGTCGCCGTCGCACGCGCGCCAATGCTCTCGTTAACGGTGCTCGTGCGTTGTGGCATCAATATCGTTTCGCGCGATTGATTATCGATCGTCGAAGAAATCGCTATCGACGACGTATCGTCGAACGAACTCTCGTCAAGGATCCTCGTCAAACGACGACCGAATCGCATCGAGTATCTCGGTTCGAATTTTTTATTCTCCACCATCTGCGAACGAGCGTAACGCTGCGCGAGCTTTAACGAATTTTTCGTCGTTGAAAGACGTTGAGTTTAGTTTAGTTTACCACACACATTAACCTCGACAACTTTCCATTCGGGACTGGCCGCCTTGGTCCTGAAGGATCTCGAGGAGACGGGGAAATTGGCCGATGAGGAAAAGGAAGAAGAGGAAGACGAGGAAAAGCCCTCGACGATCGGATTATCCTCACCGAGCGGATTGCTCTGCTCGATTCCACCTTTGAACATGTCGTCCGTGATCTTGAGCGCCGCGTAGTTTCTCGCCGATTTATCAGCGCCCAACCGTGAGTACGTCCAAGTGGTCCCGTCATCGTCGTCCATGAAATTCACGCTTCTTTTTCTCGTTCTTTTCTCAATGGACGGCGACATCACGAGATAAGTCCGTTCGCCGGCTAATCCAGACTCCTCGTTTCCGTACGCGCGTTCTTCGTTCTCATCGTCGACCGATAAATTTTCCTCGTTTCCGAATACCCGCGGGTTTCTCCTCGACGATCCTACACCGCTGCGACCATCTAACTCTCGTATTACAATCGTCGAGCAAATTTGAGCGCGGATTGCGGACGAAAAAAAAAACAAATTTTTACCACCGACTGGAGTAGAATTCGGAAGATTGCGAATCCTCGGCCGTCGGTATTCTCTTGAGGATCAGCGACTTGTACAACGAATTCACGGACGGCGGAGGGACTTCTTTGTCGCTATCCGGGCTTGACTCTTGCGCGTCACTGATGAATTCTTCCTTCGGATATTTATTCTTTAATTTCTCACGCGCGAGCTCCTCCTTCTTCGCCTCCTCGGCGTTCTTGTCTTTCTTCGTGATTTCCGGTTTTCCCGATGGCACCGCAACGGAATTCGGGGATACCTCCCCCGCTGGACGATTCGATCAAATTTTATGGCTCGTTTTTTGTAACTTCATTTTTATTCGAACCCGCGCATCGATCCGTCGATCGATGATTAAGGGGGGAAATAGGGTTCGACGGTTCAATAAATCGATTTTTTTTAAATTTCATAAATTGTTAGTAAAACTATTGAAAAATATGTTCCCAAAATTTTTAATGAAAATCTCGACTCGTTCTATTGTTATAAGCCATTAAGGGGAGAAATAGGGTTAGGACAGCGTTTTCTCAATGATTTTCATGAATTTTTTTAAAGTGTAAAAAATAAAGATAATTTATTGACACTTTGAGAATATTTTATACATATATTTAAGTATATACTATAAAATTTTTGAAGAATTTCCTTGAAAAACACCGAAGAAAATGTATGACTGCCTTGACTTTGTTTTTCTTGGTACCGTTTTCTCAAACGCGTTTTTCTGAAAACGACTCTTTTTGAACTTGCGTACACGCTAGTTTGAAAAGTTTTCAACCAATCGATTTGAAAATTGGCAGTTACTTTCTTTATACTATTGCGCTCTATATGAACCTAAATTCGGAATATTATCATTATTTAAAATAATTTTTTTTTGCCAATAAAGTTGTAAAAAATGGCAAAAAATCATGCTTTTTTGTTTTGAACCCTGTAAAAAATTCAATTTTCAATTTTTTTGATAGCATTTAGGTTCATATAGAAGAGAGACATATAATAAAAGTAAATTCCAACCTCGTTTGATTTCAGATGAAAATTACGGCTTCCAGAATGTACGCAAAATGCTGAGTCTGATTGTGACCTGCAATATGGGGTCGCTAATATCTTCGGTGTTTTTCAAGGATACACTTCAAAAATTTTATAGTATATACTTGAATATATGTACAAAATATTGTCAAAGTTTCAATAAATTATATTCATTTTTTATACTATAAAAAAATTCATAAAAATTATTGACAAAACGCTGTCCGCCCTTAAGGGAGGAAATAGGGTTAGACGGTTCAAAAAATCGATTTTTTTTATTTCATAAATTGTCAGTAAAACTATTGAAAAATATGTTCTCAAAATTTTAAATGAAAATCTCGACTCGTTCTATTGTTATAAGCCATTAAGGAGAGAAATAGGGTTAGGACAGCATTTTCTCAATGATTTTCATGAATTTTTTTTAAGTATAAAAAATAAATATAATTTATTGAAACTTTGAGAATATTTTATACATATATTTAAGTATATACTATAAAATTTTTGAAGAATTTCCTTGAAAAACACCGAAGAAAATGTATGACTGCCTTGACTTTGTTTTTCTTGGTAACGTTTTCTCAAACGCGTTTTTCTGAAAACGACTCTTTTTGAACTTGCGTACACGCTAGTTTGAAAAGTTTTCAACCAATCGATTTCAAAATTGGCAGTTACTTTCTTCACAGTATTGCTCTCTATATGAACCTAAAATCGGAATATTATCATTATTTAAAATAATTTTTTTTTGCCAAAAAAGTTGTAAAAAATGGCAAAAAAACATGCTTTTTTGTTTTGAACCCTGTAAAAAATTAAATTTTCTATTTTTTTGATAACATTCAGGTTCATATAGAGGAGAGACATATAATAAAAGTAAATTCCAATCTCGTTTGATTTCGGATGAAAATTGCTGCTTCCAGAATGTACGCAAAATGCTGAGTCTGATTGTGACTTGCAATATTCGGTCGCTAATATCTTTGGTGTTTTTCAAGGAAATTCTTCAAAAATTTTTTAGTATATACTTGAATATATGTATAAACATTTTATAGTATATACTTGAATATATGTACAAAATATTCTCAAAGTTTCAATAAATTATATTCATTTTTTATACTATAAAAAAATTCATGAAAATTATTGAGAAAACGCTGTCCCCTCTTAAGGGAGGAAATAGGGTTAGACGGTTCAAAAAATCGATTTTTTTTATTCGATAAATTGTCAGTAAAACTATTGAAAAATATGTTCCCAAAATTTTAAATGAAAATCTCGACTCGTTTTATTGTTATAAGCCATTAAGGAGAGAAATAGAGTTAGGACAGCGTTTTCTCAATGATTTTCATGAATTTTTTTATAGTATAAAAAATGAATATAATTTATTGAAACTTTGAGAATATTTTATGCATATATTTAAGTATATACTATAAAATTTTTGAAGAATTTCCTTGAAAAACACCGAAGATATTAGCGACCCCATATTGCAGGTCACTATCAGACTCAGCATTTTGCTATTTTTTCAAACGCGTTTTTCTGAAAACGACTCTTTTTAAACTTGCGTACATGCTAGTTTGAAAAGTTTTCAACCAATCGTTTTGAAAATTAGCAGTTACTTTCTTTATACTATTGCGCTCTATATGAACCTAAAATCGGAATATTATCACTATTTAAAATATTTTTTTTTTGCAAATAAAGTTGTAAAAAATGGCAAAAAATCATGCTTTTTTGTTTTGACCCCTGTGAAAATTTCAATTTTCAATTTTTTTGATAGCATTTAGGTTCATATAGAAGAGAGACATATAATAAAAGTAAATTCCAACCTCGTTTGATTTCGGATGAAAATTGCTGCTTCCAGAATGTACGTAAAATGCTGAGTCCGATTGTGACCTGCAATATGGGGTCGCTAATATCTGCGATGTTTTTCAAGGAAATTCTTCAAAAATTTTATAGCATATACTTAAATATATGTATAAAATATTCTCAAAGTTTCAATAAACTATATTCATTTTTTATACCATAAAAAAATTCATTAAAATCATTGAGAAAACGCTGTCCTAACCCTCTTTGCCCCCTCAAATGTAAAAAGTTTGAAAACGTACGTTTAGCGTCACGTTCGATCGGACGATCGATAATCGCGACCGGCGACTCGTCCTCGTAATCGTAATACTCAATGGCAGCGCCCATCGGGAATCCGGTGTCCCGACGCGATGAGAGTAACTTGCGTTTAACATCAAAATTTCTTCCCTCGTTCGCGACTCGATTTCGGTCCTGTTCGCACTCTCGTGGATTCAAGCTATCGCTCAATTCGACAACCTTTCTCTTCAGCGACGCCAGAGACGAGTCCGAAGCTCGTTCGTCGTTGGTTTCGCGTTTCGATTTAACTTCCTCCTCGAGATAAATTCTCCGAGGTCTCTGCTCGTAATCTCTTTCACTTTTTCGATACCTATTCTTCCTGTACGCGTGTGAAATAATTTAAAAAATTTCATTTCCACCTGCGAAAAATTGCGATCCTCGCCCTGCCGCCCCTCGATAATACACGTTCGGGATACCTGCGAGAAAACGAAGGCTCGATATTCCGCGGATTCCCCGAACGATGCACCGCTCGATCGATCCACTTCAATTCATCCCGAGCATCGAGCACGTCCTCCAAGAAATGATTCAGTGCGGGACTGTTGTTTCGCGTTCGAATTCTCGCTGAACGTTCGACGGATGTGTCCCTCTGTTCCGGGATTGACCGTCGTAAAAAAAAGTAAATGTCCGAATGAAAGTTCTTTACCGATGAAAAATTATTGCAACATTTTTGAAAAAAATTTGTCGCGTTCCCTTAGTTTGGCACGGTGGTGCCTAACGCGCATAGCGAGGCCAGAGAAACGGAGTAAAGTACCGAGAAGGAGGAAAATGGGGAGAGAGAGAGTGACTCGTGAGGAAGACAATGGTTATCAACGTATATAGGTTGTAGTGCCTCAGGTATGGCGGTGTTATTAAAAATTCACTCCCTCCAGCTAGGCTGAAGTGGCCTCTGGCAATCTGCATCTCATTCCCGGGTGTACGACTCCTTGTGGTTCTTCCTTGCGTTGTCACACGCCGGAACCCCATCGGAGATTCTCCAACCCCCGTAATATTCTTCTACACCGACTATCAACGCGCCACCGTACATTCTCGTACGCGCGTATCAACGGGTTTCTCGATTTTTGTTTTATCGTAAAAGACACGAGCCGGTACCGTTACAAAAATTCACTCGTCCGCACTCTGGTCTTTGCGGTAAAATTGCGCGGGAAAGGCGTGCCCATTTGTTATATTCATTGAAATACTAATAACAATCATTCGATAATAATTTCTCACTATTTTTTGCCCCCTCCGCTTCTGCGTTAAGGCGGGAAATAAGGCGGAATTTTTGATCTCATAAATTGTTAGTAAAACTATTGAAAAATATGTTCCCAAAATTTTTAATGAAAATTCCTACTCGTTTTATTGTTATAAGCCATTAAGAGGCGAAATAGGGTTGGGACAGCGTTTTCTCAATGATTTTCATGAATTTTTTTATAGTTTAAAAAATGAATATAATTTATTGAAACTTTGAGAATATTTTATACATATGTTTAAGTATATACTATAAAATATTAGCGACCCCATATTGTTTGTTTTTCTTGGTACTATTTTTTCAAACGCGTTTTTCTGAAAACGATTTTTTTTTTAACTTGCGTACAAGCTAGTTTGAAAAGTTTTCAACCGATCGTTTTGAAAATTGGCAGTTACTTTCTTCACAGTATTGCGCTCTATATGAACCTAAAATCGGAATATTATCATCATTTAAAATAATTTTTTTTTTGCAAATAAAGTTGTTAAAGATGGCAAAAAATCATGCTTTTTTGTTTTGACCCCTGTAAAAAATTCAATTTTCCATTTTTTTTATAGCATTTAGGTTCATATAGAAGAGAGACATATAATAAAAGTAAATTCCAACCTCGTTTGATTTCAGATGAAAATTGCGGCTTCCAGAATGTACGCAAAATGCTGAGTCTGATTTTGACCTGCAATATGAGGTCGCTAATATTTTATCGTATATACTTAAATATATGTATAAAAATTTTATAGTAAATACTTAAATATATATATAAAATATTCTCAAAGTTTCAATAAATTATATTTATTTTTTATACTATAAAAAAATTCATGAAAATCATTGAGAAAACGCTGTCCTAACCCTATTTCGCCCCTTAAGGGTGGAAAAAAAATGAATATAATTTATTGAAACTTTGAGAATATTTTATACATATATTTAAGTATATACTATAAAATTTTTATACATATATTTAAGTATATACTATAAAATATTAGCGACCCCATATTGTTTGTTTTTCTTGGTACTATTTTTTCAAACGCGTTTTTCTGAAAACGATTTTTTTTTGAACTTGCGTACAAGCTAGTTTGAAAAGTTTTCAACCGATCGTTTTGAAAATTGGCAGTTACTTTCTTCACAGTATTGCGCTCTATATGAACCTAAAATCGGAATATTATCATCATTTAAAATAATTTTTTTTTTGCAAATAAAGTTGTAAAAGATGGCAAAAAATCATGCTTTTTTGTTTTGACCCCTGTAAAAAATTCAATTTTCCATTTTTTTTATAGCATTTAGGTTCATATAGAAGAGAGACATATAATAAAAGTAAATTCCAACCTCGTTTGATTTCAGATGAAAATTGCGGCTTCCAGAATGTACGCAAAATGCTGAGTCTGATTTTGACCTGCAATATGAGGTCGCTAATATTTTATCGTATATACTTAAATATATGTATAAAAATTTTATAGTAAATACTTAAATATATATATAAAATATTCTCAAAGTTTCAATAAATTATATTTATTTTTTATACTATAAAAAAATTCATGAAAATCATTGAGAAAACGCTGTCCTAACCCTATTTCGCCCCTTAAGGGTGGAAAAAAAATGAATATAATTTATTGAAACTTTGAGAATATTTTATACATATATTTAAGTATATACTATAAAATTTTTATACATATATTTAAGTATATACTATAAAATATTAGCGACCCCATATTGTTTGTTTTTCTTGGTACTATTTTTTCAAACGCGTTTTTCTGAAAACGATTTTTTTTTGAACTTGCGTACAAGCTAGTTTGAAAAGTTTTCAACCGATCGTTTTGAAAATTGGCAGTTACTTTCTTCACAGTATTGCGCTCTATATGAACCTAAAATCGGAATATTATCATCATTTAAAATAATTTTTTTTTTGCAAATAAAGTTGTAAAAGATGGCAAAAAATCATGCTTTTTTGTTTTGACCCCTGTACCAAATTCAATTTTCCATTTTTTTTATAGCATTTAGGTTCATATGGAAGAGAGACATATAATAAAAGTAAATTCCAACCTCGTTTGATTTCAGATGAAAATTGCGGCTTCCAGAATGTACGCAAAATGCTGAGTCTGATTTTGACCTGCAATATGAGGTCGCTAATATTTTATCGTATATACTTAAATATATGTATAAAAATTTTATAGTAAATACTTAAATATGTGTATAAAATATTCTCAAAGTTTCAATAAATTACATTCATTTTTTATACTATAAAAAAATTCATGAAAATTATTGAGAAAACGCTGTCCTAACCTTATTTCGCCCCTTAAGGGTGGAAAAAATGAATATAAATTATTGAAACTTTGAGAATATTTTATACATATATTTAAGTATATACTATAAAATTTTTAAATTATTTCCTTGAAAAACACCGAAGATATTAGCGACCCCATATTGCAGGTCACAATCAGACTCAGCATTTTGCGTACATTCTGGAATCCGCAATTTTCATCTGAAATCAAACGAGGTTGGAATTTGTTTTTATTATATGTCTCTTTTCTATGTGAACCTAAATGCTATCAAAAAAATAGAAAATTGAATTATTTACAGGAGTCAAAACAAAACAGCATGATTTTTTGTCGTTTTTTAAAACTTTATTTGCAGAAAAAAATTATTTTAAATAATGATAGTATTCCGATTTTAGTTTCATATAGAGCGCAATACTATGAAGAAAGTAACTGCCAATTTTCAAAACGATTGGTTGAAAACTTTTCAAACTAGCGCGTACGGAAGTTAAAAAAAAGTCGTTTTCACAAAAACGCGGTTGAAAAAATAGTACCAAGAAAAACGAGCAATATGAGATCGCTAATATCTTCGGTGTTTTTCAAGGAAATTTTTCGAAAAATTCTTCAAAATTTTATAGTATATACTTAAACATATGTATAAAATATTGTCAAAGTTTCAATAAATTATATTCATTTTTTATACTATAAAAAAATTCATGAAAATCATTGAGAAAACGGTGTCCCAACTCTATTTCCTCCCTTAAACGCCTACCACATAGATATGTAATATAAATTAATACACGCGGAGCTATTGACGGTATTGGCATTGGATTAAGCGCCGAAAGAGCCAAAACTAGAATGAGAATAATCAATCAAGTATGGCAGCGAAAGGTTTCGTTGGTAGGATGAGAGTAGGTCGAGAGAGGGAAGGAAACGTGCCGGGGGGTTGTGACGGCTGTACGTTCGTCGTTGGCGGAATATAAGCGCGCATAGTTTCCAAAGAGAAACCGCGGTAATATCGGTCGGAGGCCCGGAGGGTGACCGAGAGGAGCCCTTTGTCATTTTGTCATTCGGCTACGAGTGTACGCGTATGGAGACGGCAGACTGGAGAGAAAAGACGACGAAGACGCGATAGGGCGAGCGCCCTCCGCGTCTCGGTACGAGCGTTTCAAAGTTTGCCGACTGTCGAGCCTCGACAACGACAATTAATGCCCTCGAACCTTTTTCCCTCACTCTCTCTCTCTCTCTCTCTCTCTCTTTACTCTTTTTAAGAGAAATTCTCACGGGTCCGGAAACGTCATCTCCGTTCAACGATTCAGATTCTTCGGATACTCGATTGTTCGCCACGACGCTGACGCCCCGTGTCCGAGAAACGAGCAGCAGGATCGTGCACACGAGACACGAGAGCGGAACTGACGATTTCATTGGGAATCCTCGAGAAATCGTCGTCGCGCGCTATACTTTTATCTGACAATTGGGGAAAAATAGTCGTTGAATTAACATGTTTTTTTTTTCTATTTTAAGGCCGTAGTCTGGTCTAGAGCGAGATTTTTCATTTCTAATGTGCAATAACGTTGAAACCGTTGAAGTTGTCTTGATGAAAATTTACACGTGCATTTATTGATCCTTAGAGAATAGTTGTACATTAAGGGAGAACACCACTGTGACCCCCTGTTTTTTTTCACATTTTTCAAGAATTTTCTTTTCTGAGAAAAAAAAGAGATATTCGAAAATTTTTTTTGGGTTTTGTTCCTTGTTTATTAATGTATCAAAAAACATTTTTTTCACATTTTTCACGCCGCATGGTGGCGCTGGGGAAGCTCTCGCGTCAGATGCTGTCATTTCAGCGGCACGCAGCAGAACTATCTTCAACGTCGATCTGAAAAAAAATACCGAGTGTTTTCGTTAATAATATGATATTTTGAAGAGAAGTACATAGGGATTTGGAAAAATATTGTTTAAAAAAAAATAGGCACGCCTTTGAAATTAAAGTTAATTTCAAAGGGGTGCCTATTTTTTTTTAAACAATATTTTTCCAAATCCCTATGTACTTCTCTTCAAAATATCATATTATTAACGAAAACATTCGGTATTTTTTTTCAGATCGACGTTGAAGAGAGTTCTGCTGCGTGCCGCGGAAATGACAGCACCTGACGCGAGAGCTTCCCCAGCGCCACCATGCGGCGTGAAATATGTGAAAAAAATGTTTTATGATACATTAATAAACAAGGAACAAAACTGAAACAAATTTTTCGAATATCTCTTTTTTTCCCACAAAAAAAAATTCTTGAAAAATGTGAAAAAAAACAAGGGGTCACAGTGGTGTTCTCCCATGAAAAAAAAATTATTTTAAATATTTTCATGTAGTTTTTTGCCTTGTTGCAACATGATGCGCTTCGGCGCCCACTCTGGACGATGTTGTATGCATCTGAAAAAAAAATAAAATATATATTCTCAATCTGTATGAGTATTCTGAGCACTGGTAGCAGAATTGGTACTTAAAAAATTTTTATTACATTATTTTGTTACATTTTAACCTCGTCGAATACCCAAAAATGTATGAAATATCATTAATGAAAGTTCAACAGGCCGTCATTTTGTCAAAAAATTTTTTCAAGTACCAATTCTGCTACCAGTGCTCGGAATACTCATACAGATTGAGAATATATTTTTGTTTTTTTTTTCAGATGCATACAACATCGTCCAGAGTGGGCGCCGATTGAGGCGGCTTTCGGCGCACCATGTTGCAACAAGGCCAAAAACTACATGAAAATATTTAAAATAATTTTTTTTTTTAACGTACAAGTATTCTCTAAGGATCAATAAATGCACGTGTAAATTTTCATCGAGACAACTTCAACGGTTCAAAAATTATTGCATGATAGAAATGACGTCAAAAATGTTCCACTTTTTTCGTTCCATGTTGAATCAATTGTAACGCCGCGATATTGAATCGATAAAGAAAATATAAATCTTGCAAAGTTGCTTAAGGAGGGTGGTAAATTGAATTTCAGACCCGACTGGACGTAACTCGACCGTCAAAATTTGCATCTTTTCTCTCTCTCTCTCTCTCTCTCTGTCAGCTAGTCCGGTCCTTTGAGTCTGAAAGACGCGAGAGACGACGGGGAAATTAAAAAAACGTCCGATCATAAAGCTCGAACCGAGACTGAATTATCGTCAGTGCCGTTTGGTGCATCGTAATGAGGTAGTGTCGCGACCCGCTACGGCCATTACTCCTCTCGATAAATGAAAAAATGTCGAGCCTACGCGCGCGAGAAGGTTATCCCGTAACCAGAGCTTCTTTGTCGTTCGATAAACGCAAGACGTTTCAACGAAGAACTAACGACGATCTCGGACGAAAAAAAAGGCTCAATAGCGTCGATGATTACAAAGTAATTTGGCAATGGAAAAAAAAAAGGATGGTTTTATCGGTTGTGCGAATAAAACGTAATCGGGAAGGAAGACCGCGTAGCGACGAGAGGAGAAAAATATAGATGGGTCGCGAGAGAACGGGCTCGTCGATCGTAACGCTTGGTTTAACCGTTATAACATATTCGTGGACTCGGAAAAGCTCCGACGAGGAGCCAACTCGCGATTCTCGTGCGGGTACCCTTGTCTCTTTGCGATAAGGGTAGACGAAAGGTCGAGAATAAAAGTAGAAGGAAGGCGGAGCTCGAGGAAAAGACGCGCGAGTTGGAACCGGGAAGAGCGAAAGAATTGACTCGTAGGAGGAGCTTGGTGCTTCCGTCGGGGCTTTTCTTTTCCCATTTTACGCTCAGCTTCGGAAGAAAAAAACTTTAGCCGGAAGAGGACAACGAAAATAAAAAGAACGAGAAAGATAGAGGAATGTGGAAAGGATAATAATAACGCAGGGACCGCGAGCTCTCCGTTGTAATAACGCGGTGGAGAACGTTACGGAGTGTAATGTGCCGCGAGTAAGAGCCATTAGGTTATTAAAATAGGGGCAAAAGGGCGCTGGGTACCCGGTGACGAAGGGATTAAAGGCCGCGAAGAAAGAGAGAGAGAGAGAGAGAAAGGAGGTAGAGAGAAAGAGGAATATCATATAAAAATATTGATCGATCGGTCAAGGATTTCAACTGATAAAAAAGATAATAAAATGTTTACCCTACCGCTACCGCGATGCTTGGTACCGCGATGAACAAAGACGCTGACGATGAAGGGGATGATATTAATCGTTGGGGGACCATCGCAGCCCTCTTTCATTCACGGAACAAAACGTCATTTACCGTTTTGTTTCATGGCCAACTCGTATGCAACCACGGATCTCAACGACACCGGGGGACTAATGGATTCGGAAAATGCGCGCGCAATATCAGATTTTTTTTTTCCATATTTACCGTGGAAATTATCAATTATTATTATTTTTATTTAAATTAAAAATAAATAAATTAATAATGAAAAATAAATATTAATTAAATATTAATATTAATAAAATATTAATATTAATATTTTAAATAGTATTAGTATTTTTTTTTATATTTTAATTTTTTTTATTTTTTTTTATTTTTATTTTTATATTTTTTTTATTTTATTATTATTTTTATTTATATTAATATTTTTTATTTTTTTTGAATTATTATTTTTTATCATGTATGTTTTTTTATTTAAGGGGGAAATAGGGTTTGGACAGCGTTTTCTCAATGATTTTCATGAATTTTTTTATAGTATAAAAAATGTATATAATTTATTGAAACTTTGAGAATATTTTGTACCTATGTTTAAGTATATACTACAAAATTTTTGAAGAATTTCCTTGAAAAACACCGAAGATATTAGCGACCCCATATTGCAGGTCACAATCAGACTCAGCATTTTGCGTACATTCTGGAAGCCGCAATTTTCATCTGAAATCAAACGAGGTTGGAATTTATTTTTATTATATGTCTCTCTTCTATATGAACCTAAATTCTATCAAAAAAATAGAAAATTGAATTTTTTACAGGGGTCAAAATAGAAAAGCATGATTTTTTGCCATTTTTTACAACTTTATTTGCAAAAAAAAATTATTTTAAATAATGATAATATTCCGATTTTAGGTTCATACAGAGAGCAATACTATGAAGAAAGTAACTGCCAATTTTCAAAAAGATTGGTTGAAAACTTTCCAAACTAGCGTGTACGCAAGTTTAATAAAAATCGTTTTCAGAAGAACGCGTTCGAAAAAATAGCAAAATGCTGTCTGCTTGTGACCTGCAATATGGGGTCGCTAATATCTGCGGTAATTTTTAAGGAAATTCTTCAAAAATTTTATGGTATATACTTAAATATATGTATAAAATATTCTCAAAGTTTCAATAGCTTATATTCATTTTTTATACTATAAAAAAATTCATGAAAATCATTGAGAAAACGCTGTCCTAACCCTATTTCCCTCATTAATGGCTCATAACAATAGAACGAGTCGGAATTTTCATTAAAAATTTTGGGAACATATTTTTCAATAGTTTTACTAACAATTTATGAAATAAAAAAAAATCGATTTTTTGAACCGCCTAACCCTATTTCCCCTCTTAACTGGGGAAATAGTATTAGGACAGCGTTTTCTCAATAATTTTCATGAATTTTTTTATAGTATAAAAAATGAATACAATTTATTGAAACTTTGAGAATATTTTAAATATATATTCAAGTATATACTATAAAATTTTTATACATATATTTAAGTATATACTATAAAATGTTTGAAGAATTTCCTTGAAAAACACCGCAGATATTAGCGACCCCATATTGCAGGTCACAATCAGACTCAGCATTTTTAACATTCTGGAAGCAGCAATTTTCATCTGAAATCAAACGAGGTTGGAATGTACTTTTATTATATGTCTCTCTTCTATATGAACCTAAATGCTATCAAAAAAAATAGAAAATTGAATTTTTTACAGGGGTCAAAACAAAAAAGCATGATTTTTTGACATTTTTTACAACTTAATTTGTAAAAAAAAAATATTTTAAATAATGATAATATTCCGATTTTAGGTTCATATAGAGCGCAATACTATGAGGAAAGTAACTGCCAATTTTCAAAACGATTGGTTAAAAACTTTTCAAACTAGCGTGTACGCAAGTTAAAAAAAAGTCGTTTTCAGAAAAACGCGTTTGAAAAAATAGCAAAATGCTGAGTCTGATTGTGACCTGCAATATGGGGTCGCTAATATCTGCGGTGTTTTTTAAGGAAATTCTTCAAACATTTTATAGTATATACTTAAATATATGTATGAAATATTCTCAAAGTTTCAATAAATTATATTCATTTTTTATACTATAAAAAAATTCATGAAAATCATTGAGAAAATGCTGTCCTAACCCTATTTCCTCATTTAATGGCTTATAACAATAGAACGAGTCGGAATTTTCATTTCAAATTTTGGGAACATATTTTTCAATAGTTTTACTAACAATTTATGAAATTAAAAAAAAATCGATTTTTTGAACCGTCTAACCCTATTTCCTCCCTTAACCGAATGAAATGAAGGGTAACATCGGTGCGGGTGCAATAACGCAATAATGCTGCTGATACGTTGAAAATTGAAGATCCGTATGCAGGTGGTAGGCAATATGTTTGCGTAACGAGACGCGAAAGACGATGGTTCTCGTTGCGAAACGTCACGAATTCGCAAGAGCCACGAGCGTTATAGCGTTATGACGTTACAGCGTTATAGCGTCACGGGATTTGGTTACGAGGTTCACAGCACACGGCTCTTTCTCTTTCTCTCTCAAACCTCGTCACGAATTCAGGCTACCGTTGCTCTCTCACCCCCTTCTCATAAAGACATCATAAAGTACGCGAGTCCGCGTATAGATACATAAATTTCGTCTCTGTACGCGTGTACGTTATTCCCTTGTATACGTACACGCCGTGTATAACGCTAATCGTGCCGAGTTGCGCAACCAAGAAATTAGTCGAATTCGGGAGGTGGTTGTTGCCGCTCCTGGTGGCGCCATTCGAGATTAAGACCCCTCGGATCCCTTCACACATCACTTTCCTTATGTATATATAAACGTACAGTCGCAGTCTCATTAATATTCAACGTGTGCTACGAATATCGACTAATTCGCGAAGTCTCGAAACGACAATAGCAAAATGAAATTTCCACGAAAAACAACGGTTGTCCATTAGGGTGGGTCAAATAAAATGATTAATTTTTTTTTTCTCGATATAATGAAAAATGTATTGTTTGGCATCTCATAAAAAAACCCTCTGCAAGTATGAGCCCTTCATATTTAAATTAAGAGGTCCCTCATCGCGAATTTTCATTATCCATTTAAATAACATGGAAACATTTTTTTTTTTTACCTTTGGAATTTTATTAGACTTAAACGGTTGATGTTAGGAGAGTCTTTTAGCACATTTTTGTAGAACATTTGATGATCTACAAAAAAGCTCTCTTGGGTCTAATCGATAAAAGGAACCGTACAAAAAGTAATCGGTGATAATTAGCTCTAAAAAAAAATAGGCACGCCTTTGAAATTAACTTTAATTTCAAAGGCGTGCCTATTTTTTTTAAAACAATATTTCTCCAAATCCCTGTGTACTTCTCTTCAAAATATCATATTATTAACGAAAACACTCGGTATTTTTTTTCAGATCGACGTCGAAGAGAGTTCCGCTGCGTGCCGCGGAAATGACAGCACCTGACGCGAGAGCTTCCCCAGTGCCACCATGCGGCGTGAAAAATGTGAAAAAAATGTTTTTTCATACATTAATAAACAAGGGACAAAACCCAAAAAATTTTTTCGAATATCTCTTTTTTTTCGCACAAAAAAAAATTCTTGAAAAATGTGAAAAAAAAACAGGGGGTTCACAGTGGTATTTTTCCTTAACTCGCTACGTCTCGAGAACGATCGTACCAATTTGTGGCGAACTTTGCGCGAAACATTCGGGCACCGGAATTACTTGAGCGTAAAATTTCGAATTGTTCGAAAAACCTTCGTGAACGCTCTTATTTTCGTAAATTTTCCGTTATTTAATTGGGTTACGGTACATTTGGTCTCGAACATAAGCCTCGTTATTTCATCTCGATCACAAAGTTTCGTCCATGAGGAAGCCACGTTTGGAGAAATAACTTGATCACAAATTTGTGACAGAGGTAAAATAATGAGGGAGCAACGTGCGAGATGTTTTTGTCCGTCGATGGTTCGAGCGGGAGTTTTTAAAATCGCAATCTCGGTAAATGGCGACGAAAATAAAAACCTATTTTTTCAAAGATCTCGAGAATGATAGGTCGTACAAAAACATTTAAATAAATAGGAAAAAAAAAGCCCGTGTACAGAGGGACTTGCGACATACGCGCAAAAAGAAGAAAAAGAGAAAAGGAGGTGGACCACACGCGCGGGCTTTTTGCCTGCGCGCGACGAGTCTCGTGAAAATACGAAAAAGGGAACGAACGAACGAACGGTGAATACAAATCTAGAGTGAAATGAACAATGCCCGGGAGAGTTACTGGCTCCTAATTGAAAGCAACCCTACCACGCCGCGTGGCGTCCTCTCTCTCTTCCTTTCTCTTATTCCATACATCTACGTGTACAGTACGAACCCCTTTTCCCCCGGCAAGCGCCGCCACGAACATTTATCCTTTTCTCTCTTTCGTCCCTTCGCCGCTACGGTACACGGATTGCCTAATCGGTCCCGCACAGATGCGTGCCCCGTGCATCTTTTCCAACCCCCCCCCCCCAGCCACAGTTCGTAAACGCGCCTTATTCTCAAACTCAAATACGCCTTATACATTCCATTTTCCGCGAGAGCCACGCGACAGCAATTCGCCCGATAAACTTTACGAGGAAACTTTGCCGAACGAATTTTCAAGAATGCAGGAAGAAGAAAAAGCCAAATGGAATATACGATAAAACGTTTTACGTACAAACTTTACTCCGATTGAGAATTTTTTTATTTAATTTATCTTTTTTTATTTTTATTCTTTTATCGACAAATGTCCGGAGAACGTTTGGATGATTTTCGTGTACATTATTTGAAATCAACCTCCGCGGCAATGAATAAACGCGATATCGACCGGGGAGGGGAAAAAAATACAGGTTCGTTTTTACTCGTTTCCCGGAGCAAAGTCGATCCGTTGGCGCGCCGAAGAGATGCACCCTGTGTGAATACAGCGGAGACGAAGGCGATTCGGTTCGGGAAGCGACCGTTGAGGGAACGTCGGTGGTGCGGTGGTGGATACGGAGTCTCGTGACCCAAGAAATACGATAAGCACTTAGCTCGGCCGTATCTATCAAATATAACCCTTATGGTGGTGTGCTCGTCGTAGACGCGCGTCCACGAAGAGTCTGTGGTGGTAGCGCGCGGTACTTTCAACGTATTTTTCGGGCTCGTGCAAAATGGCACAGCACGGAGAGTGTATTAGTTGTATAGGGTGGTGTAACCCGGTGGATACAGCGGTGAGATGTAGCGTACGTAGGCTGTAGAGGTTTCGTATACCCACGGGAACGGGACCGGGACAACCGAGATGGAATTTATACACCACGAATCCTCCACCCTCGCCAGCCCTTCTCCCTCGAACCCAACGATACACCAACCCCTACCACCCACGAGATAGACCGCCGTTTTATCATTTATTCATGCAGCGTTGCGCGAGGAAAACTTACTCCAAGTGCCCATAAACGTTTAGTCACACGGAGACTCGAATATACGAATTTGTATATATCGCTCTCTTTCGATATGTTCGAGTTCACCCGACCAGAAACGCTAACACTCGCCGAGTTGTTTTAAGAAGTAAACATAAACGATATTTACCGATTTACTTTGTGTCTGCGATTAATCGAGAACACCACTGTGACCCCCTGTTTTTTTTCACATTTTTCGAGAATTTTTATTTGTGGGAAAAAAAGAGATATTCGAAAAATTTTTTTGGGTTTCGTTCCTTGTTTATTAATGTATCAAAAAACATTTTTTTCACATTTTTCACGCCGCATGGTGGCGCTGGGGAAGCTCTCGCGTCAGGTGCTGTCATTTCTAAAAATAGGCACGCCTTTGAAATTAACTTTAATTTCAAAGGCGTGCCTATTTTTTTAAAACAATACTTTTCCAAATCCCTGTGTACTTCTCTTCAAAATATCATATTATTGACGAAAACACTCGGTATTTTTTTTCAGATCGACGTTGAAGAGAGTTCTGCTGCGTGCCGCGGAAATGACAGCACATGACGCGAGAGCTTCCCCAGCGCCACCATGAGGCGTGAAAAATGTGAAAAAAATGTTTTTTGATACATTAATAAACAAGGAACAAAACCCAAAAAAATTTTTCGAATATCTCTTTTTTCCCACAAAAAAAAATTCTTGAAAAATGTGAAAAAAAACAGGGGGTCACAGAGGTGTTCTCCCTTAAAGGTGACAGAAATTGTTCGTCACGACGCGCAACGTTTCGTGCCCGCGCGCGAACGATTAATTAAAGTGTCGAAGAGAGGAAGAAGATGAAAAGGGTCGCGGGACTGAATATATAACTCAAAGAGTAGTGTAGAGAAAAAAAGGACGCGAGGATATCGTGTCGAGAGACGATCGGATTGGGGAAATTTATTAAATTATTGTGAAACACACGGGCGGGATCAACGTGAAAACGGGACCAAAGATGAAGTGGAAAAACATAATGGTACTCGACGCTCAACCGACGTTATTTTGTCCTTCTACGGTAACGTCATACATGTTTTTTTGCTACCCCCATTCGACGAGGCGTTGATCACAAAGAGTGGACATTCGGTGGATCGACGGGGTTCGAACGATGCGAACGAAGTGAAAGGAGAGGGTATATTGTCGATGCTGGAGAAAAGAGTAAATACGCGTGGAAAATTGTGTACGAGGTCTGTTCAAAAAGTATCGAGTATTTTGTGTTTTTTCAAAAAGTATTTGATTATTCATTAATATTTATTTTGTCCCCTTCAAAGTAATTCCCCTCGGATATAATACATTTATGCCAACGTTTTTCCCAATCCTCGAACCACTTAAAAAAATCATATTCTGTGATCTTTTTTAGCTGCTCCTTCGATGCCGTCTTTATCGCTTCAATCGTGGCGTAGCGTCGTCCTTTCATGGGCCTCTTCAGTTTTGGGAACAGGAAAAAGTCACAGGGGACCAGGTCCGGGGAATACGGTGGCTGCGGCATCATTAGAGTGTTGTTTTTGGCCAAAAATTCGCGCACAAACAGAGATGTGTGAGCAGGGGCGTTATCATGGTGCAAAAGCCAATTTTTGTTCTTCCAAAAATCCGGGCGTTTGGCCCAGATCTGGTTATTATACCGGCCCGTAGTGCGGCCAGATTGACAACCAGGACTGGCAAAAAACGGTACTTTATACTGACCCAAAGCTTGGCCAGATTGTCGGCCAGTACTGAAACAATACTGGCTGCCAAGGTTTGGCCGCCAATACTGGCCCAAAGCTTGGCCTGTAGAATTCAACCAGTACTGTCATAAGACTGTATTTTATACTGGCCCATAGTATGGCCCATAGTATGGCCAGATAGTCAGCCAGTACGGGGCCATAACTGGCGGGCAAAGTTTGGCCGCCAATATTGGCCCAAAGCTTGGCCAGTAGAATTCAACCAGTACTGTCATAAGACTGTATTTTATACTGGCCCATAGTATGGCCCATAGTATGGCCCATAGTATGGCCAGATAGTCAGCCAGTACGGGGCCATAACTGGCGGGCAAAGTTTGGCCGCCAATATTGGCCCAAAGCTTGGCCAGTAGAATTATACTGGCAATTTCTACATGGGAACACGTCTAACCAAAACAGCTGTCACCAATTAACTAAACATTCAAAATAGCCGATTTTTTCAGCATAAGTGAGGGACACCAGTGCCAACGTAACGCCACAAAAAAAAAACTCGAAAATCGAATATACGTAGCCCGCGGAAATTCAAAATTCCCGATACTTTTTGAACAGACCTCGTATCTATCTGTATTACATACGATATTATATACGATACAACTATAACGTAACAACGCGATACCTATAGGTCGAACGTATAACGGGGCGATGTCGAAGCTCTCGGGGGACGATAGGAACGTCTGCGAGAGCCCCCGGAGTCAACGGTGAATGTGTAACGTATCTCCTACAACAGTGCATTACGATGAGCAGTAGCGGTATACCGTTGGTACAAAAGTCGGAGAGAATAAATGCGGTAAAGCCCGAGGAGGCTTCGCGGATACGACCTCAACGAACATCCCACGTTATGATGATCCTATGGTTTGTATACATATATATACACAATATATAACGCAAAAGTACATCTCATAACTCCTCGGGACAACTTTACCGCCCTTTTCAATCCGGACACACATACACGCGCATGTACGGGGGGTACGACACATTTTACTTTCACACAAGAAATATAGTACGAAATGGATCTTGGGGTCATTTGATTTTGTCAAATTCTTCATGATTTTATTTCGCTAATTAATCTTCGAGTGAACGTACGCGCAATTGATGTATCGTGGGGGGTTGTTTTTCGTTCAAATACCCGGTGCACGTTATAAATGAATACATGGCGAAGTATGACGCTGCGACGATGGTAAAAGGGCGTTGACGAAAAGTTTCGTTATGTATGTAAGATTGGTACGACGTATTTCCAAGCCGGAAAAGGGCTTCCCGTCGATGCTCGACTCCGCGCTGATGGGAACGGGCTCTTTCCCCGTGGAGTGGGTGAGCCACGGCAGGCAGATTTTAATCCGTGTCGGTCTGGAGTGCGGTTGAGAAAGCGAGAGGAGATGGAGACGGGAAAGGATGAGCGGAAGCGAGAAGCGAAGTGACTCAAAGTCTCTTGAGGCGAGATGCTTAATTCCAGGCCCGTCCTTCGATGCCAACCCTCTCGCTACCGACGCAGCATCTCGCGGAACATCACCCCCTACCCTCCTTTATGTTTGGCGCGCCTCGTTTCACCGGGCCTCGAGGAATAATCCTCTCTCCGCTGGCTTCTTCTTACTTTTCCTTTTTTTTTCCTCTTTCTCCTCCTCTTCACTCTCTTCATCCCCCTTTTTTTTGTTCACCGCGTTACACGTCGCGACCTGCCCGACAAAATTTTACGAAAAAAAACGTCGGGACGTTTTGCTCGTCCGAAATACTCGTCGGCACAACGATGAGAATCAACGGAACCTTTTTTATCGTTTTAAGATTAATCATTGACGCGCGTACCGATATAACGGCGGACCGTACGCGATACTCGTCGCTGAGACGATCGAAACGAGACGCTCGAGCCTTTACGAGCTCGAGCTCTATACGGACCGGAGAGAAAAGAGAGTGCTCAGTCGCGGTGTAAGAGAGCATGAATATATGGGAAGTTGAAGCCGTGGCCAGGCGATGCCGCGGGGCTGTGCGAAAGCGGGAGTTTCGAAACGGTAGCTCGAGAGAGCCCGAGGCTAACTGGAGAGACGTTTTTTTTCTTCTTACTCTCTTCTGCATTTTCGCTATCTTCACGAGCAAAATGTACGTTCCGCGCTCCGTCGACGAGTCCCGTGTCCTCGAGCGCGTTGCCCGCCTTTCATCTCTCCTCTCTTCGACGTTACCCGGGCCCAACCCTCGGAGCACTTATACACTCTGCCGATCCTCCCTCGCGCGTACACCCGCGTCAAACTACGTTTTTTCTCTCGTTTCTCTCGTCACGCGAGTACCGCGCTCGTGCCTGTACTTTTGCCGGGACACCCTCCGCTCGACGGTTTCGCTGAACGACAGACCGACCGATACCCCGCAACATATTTCGTCTCTTCGTCGTCTCTTCGCCCGCAAATTGTCCTCTTTCTCGTGTACATTTGTGCGTTAACCGTTACGTTCTATCCCTGCGCCACGACGCCTTTAAAATATATCGCTGCGATTATGATACTTTCCAGAGCGAGCGAACGCTTTTGTAATCCGCTTTGCGGCATCAACCCGCCAAGTATCACAGAAACATACAGGGTAGATCGGGGAGCGAAACGGTAACCCTTCAAAATTATAGAAAGCAAAGGAGAAAAATTAAAATTCTTACTGGACAAAAAGTTACCGGGATGAACGGAGCGACATTTTATTTAAACTCCGCGAAAGTGACGTCGAACGTAGACACAAATCTCCGCGGACGGAGATTTTTATTTCTTTTTTTTCTTCTTCACAAATCAGAGCGAGTTTTTGGTTGATAACTCGCAATTGACGTTTTACACACTTGGTACATCGCACCATGCGGTTGATTCGGAGATGAAACGACTGATGGGAAGATACGAGGAGATTAGATTTGCGAGTGAATGAACGTTCGTTGTACGGAGTTGAGAATAAGAGAGACGCGATTGTCGCGGGGAGCCAAGTGGCAAGAAAGGGCTCAGCATCTTAATCCCCGTGGCGTAAGGCGCTGTACAAAAGCTGTATAGCTTTATACACCGGGATTTCCTCTCTCTCTCTCTCTTTGTGAGACATTATATAGAGAGGCGGTTGTCGCGTGAAGTGAGATTTTCCAACTTGTGCAACTGCACGAACCGCGGGAGACGTACCCGCGAGGTTCAGTTACGAATCCAAATATCTTTCTCTCACTCTGTAAACGGTAGCGTTTCATTCCAACCGTGTTTAGTACAGGGTGCGGCGCGGGAACTTCCTTATTTACCAGGGGTGTTAGTTGAAATTTGCCGGTTTTTTTCGATAGAGAAAACACTTAATTTTCAGAGGAATCGCAATATTTTTTTATTCAAAGTATTGACCATTAGTTTTTACACATTTCGCCCATCTCTCAGGCAAATTATGGATACCATCACAAAAAAACTTTTTCTCTTTCGAGGTAAACCATTCGACGAGCCATTTTTCGACTTCTTCAAAATTAGCGAAGCACTGCTCCGCAAGGGAGTGTCCCATCGATGCGAAAAGGTGATAGTCGGACGGGGCGAGGTCTGGAGAGTACGGCGGGTGTGATAATATTTCCTAATTAAGTGTTTTTAATGTGTCTTTCACCAGTTTAGCGGTACGAGACGGCGCGTTGTCATGTTGCAAGATAACTTTGCCATGTCTTCGGGCCCATTTTGGCCGTTTTTCGATCAACGCATAATTCAAATTGATCATTTGTTGTCGGTAGCGATCCTTGTTCACCGTTTCACCAGGTTTCAACAACTCGTGGTACACCACACCACACTGGTCCCACCAAACACAGAGCATTGTCTTACGGCCAAAGCGATTTGGCCTTGCGGTCGATGGGCCGGCTTCACCAGGTGAAAGCCATGATTTTTTTCGCTTCGGGTTCTCAAAATAAATCCACTTTTCGTTCCCCGTGACAATTCGATGCAGAAAAGATTTCCTTTCGAATCGTTAAAGCAGCATTTCACAAACGGTTTTTCGATTTTCCATTTGTCTATCGTTCAGGCTGGTGTGCCACCCATTTTCCATACTTTTGGATCTTTCCCATGGCTTTTAAACGTTGGCAAATTGCTCCTCGAGTCACATTTAGTGTTTCTGCGAATTTTTGTTGCGATTGGGTTGGATCAACATCCAATAACGCCTGCAATTCCTCGTCTTCGAACTTTTTCGCTGCACCAGGATGTTCATTGTCTGTCAAATCAAAATCTCCACTTTTAAATTGACGAAACCATGTCTCACATGTTCTAATCACTGGAGCATGTTCACCATAAGTTTCTACCAGCAACCCGTGAGCTTCAGCTGCTTTTTTCTTTTGATGAAATAAGAAAAGCAACGAATGCCGCAAATGCGATTTACTTGGAACGAAACTCGACATATTCACTGAGGTAAACAAATATGACGCTATTATTTTGATAGCCATGATTTTTTCGCTTCGGGTTCTCAAAATAAATCCACTTTTCGTCCCCCGTGACAATTCGATGCAGAAAAGATTTCCTTTCGAATCGTTGAAGCAGCATTTCACAAACGGTTTTTCGATTTTCCATTTGTCTATCGTTCAGCTGGTGTGGCACCCATTTTCCATACTTTTGGATCTTTCCCATGGTTTTTGAACGTTGGCAAATTGCTCCTCGAGTCACATTTAGTGTTTCTGCCAATTTTTGTTGCGATTTGGTTGGATCAACATCCAATAACACCTGCAATTCCTTGTCTTCGAACTTTTTCGCTGCACCAGGATGTTCATTGTCTGTCAAATCAAAATCTCCACTTTTAAATTGACGAAACCATGTCTCACATGTTCCAATCACTGGAGCATGTTCACCATAAGTTTCTACCAGCAACCCGTGAGCTTCAGCTGCTTTTTTCTTTTGATGAAATAAGAAAAGCAACGAATGCCGCAAATGCGATTTACTTGGAACGAAACTCGACATATTCACTGAGGTAAACAAATATGACGCTATTATTTTGGCGGAATGTGACTTGCGTATTTTTGTAGGTTAATGTCAATAGAAAAAAATGACATACATGCCAAATCATAGAAATGTATACATATTGCTTGCGACATCTACTGGTAAAACCGGCAAACTTCAACTAACACCCTGGTAAAACAATGATAAAACGTACTGAAGATACGTTTTATCATTGTTTTAAATAAGGAGATGAAGATAAGTATTGAAGATATCGTTTTAACTTTTTTTTTTACATAGCGGTACATCTAAAGTATTTTTTATTATTTTTTTGAAAATGCTATCTTGACGGTGTCCACCGTTCTGCTCAATACATTGGGAGAGTCGAGTTCCGAAGTTTTGGTCCACTTTGTCCAGCATTTCGGTGTCGATCTTGGGCGATAGCATCACGAATATTGTTCTTCGGCTCATCGAGGGTTTTCGGACGATTGGTATACACCAAGTTTGGGCAACCTTTGACATGTTGTGGGCCAAACTTTAGTGTGCAAGTACGTTCGCGGCCCGCGTTTAAAAGTAGTGCATTTTAAAGTAGTGTTCATAATTTTTAACGATAGATATCAGACATGAAATAATACGACAATGTTATTATAATACAATTTATTAAAATAACAAAATGAAATGAAAAAAATAGGTACAACGTTATAATTAAATCGTTAAATTTGGAATTGTTACAAATTACGAAAGTTAAATAGCGACACCGAAATCAATGAGACACTTGAGCTTGAATTTGGGAAACTAATACATCGATGTTTGGATTAATTCCACTGATACAAAGACGTAAAGAATTTTCCAAATTATCGTCAATCAGCCTTGTACGTTGTTTTGATTTATTAACTTTCATCAATGAAACGAACTGTTCGCATTTATAAGTACTGCCAAACGCACAAATCAATCTTTTTGCAAATTTTCTAAGCTGCGGAAGATGGTCTCCTTCGAGGTATTTTTTGTAGAAATCGCACAACTCCACGTCTTCAAATTTAGATTTTAGGAGTGAGTTTTCTTGAATCTCGATCAACTCCATTTGCAAGTGTATTGGAGCATTTTGTACATTACTTTTTGTAGGAGTAGCAAATAAATTGAAACAGTCATCCATGTTTTTGAAATCGCTAAATCTGTTCGAAAATTGCTCCGCCAGTAAATTGAGTTCTTCAGCATATTGAGCATAAGCAATATTTTCATACGCAGAGAGCGTAATGGTAACTGTTACCAGACAGCATATGTGCCTCCCACAAGCGGATTTTGTTCTGAAATGCTTTCAAATGGCTGTACAAATCATTTCCTAACTGTCCTTGTTTTTGAAGTTTCAAATTTAAATCATTCAAATGGCCTGTAAGGTCGACCAGAAATGCTAAGTCACATATCCATTTTGGGTCACTCAATTCAGATAGTGGTTTATCTTTTATTTGCATAAAGTCTGCTATCTCATTTCTAAGGTCGTAAAATCGTTTCAGCATTTTCCCTTTGCTTAGCCATCTGACTTCACAATAATATGTTACGTCGTCATATTCGGCTGATATTTCATTCAAAAACGCCTTGAACTGACGATGGTTAAGGGATCGAATAAAATTGATGGTTTTTACTACCACATTCATAACATTCTAGAGTCGAATGGACTTAGAACACAAGTTCTGTTGGTGGATAATGCAATGAAGGACTATCAAATCATCTTTTTGCACATTTAATTCAGTTGCTTTTTCATTCAAAATTCCGATGAAATCTTTACGTAAGCCGACCATAGAAGGTGCACCATCTGTGCATACTCCAACTAATTTTGACCATGGCAAGCCAAAACTTGTGAATACCTTTTGAACTTCATTAAAAATGTCCTCTCCTGTAGTGGTTCCTTTTAGCGGCTGTGAAGCCAGCAATTTCTCAGTAATAGTGAACTCTTTATCAACACCTCGAATAAATATAGCCAGTTGAGCTGTGTCAGACAAATGTAAGTAGTGTAATTTTTTTTTTTTAATTGGTTTTTTCAAAATGTCTCGCGGGCCGGATCAAATCTTACAGCGGGCCGGTTGTTGCCCACATGTGGTATACACCAAGGATTTAAGATATCCCCATAAAAAAGAATCACAGGGTGCTAAATCTGGCCACTCTACAATTACCCTTTAAAGAGATAAGACGTTCGGGGAAGTGTTCACGCAAGAGAGACAATGGAAATTCGTGCCGTGTGAGCCGTAGCGGCATCTTGTTGAAATCACACATCCCCTACATCCATTTCTTCAAGTTCAGGAAGAAAAAATTCTTTCACCATCTTGAGATAACGCTCAGAAGTGACTATAACCGCGTTATTGTTCTCTTAAAAAAACCATGGTCCAATAATGCCGATTCTGGATAACGCGCACCAAACAGTCACACGTTTTGCATGTAGGGGTTGCTCATGACTTTTTCGGGAGTTTGTTCCACTCCAATTGCTATCGCCAAGATCGACACAGAAATGCTGGACAAACTGGACCAAAACTTCAGATTTTGACTCTCCCAATGTATTGAGCAGAACGGTGGCCACCTTCAAGATATCATTTTCAAAAAATAATAGAAAAAAAACTTTAAATGTATCGGTATGTAAAAAAAAATAAAATACAATGATATCTTCAATACTTTTTGTTTTATCATTGTTTTAAATAACCCCCGCGTCGCACCCGATATTACTGATACCGTATTCGGACACTGTTTTCGGAAGCATCGATGAAACTATATTGAAAATAAACATTTTTTAATTTTTTCTCTTACAGTTGAAAGGTTAACAATGTCAAATCAATAATTACATATTTCTTCACCATATAACCTTTATAATAATTTTTTTAATTTACTCGGTTTTCAGGACGAGTAGGGGTACGCGAGCCCTTGATATTTAAAAAATTCCTACTATACGGGGAGGGACCCAAAAAAAACGGGAATTGCGCTGCGGCGGGGAGGGAGAGTGGGGGAACCGATTGCTCGACCAGGTGTCCGTTGGGGACACGTCTCCTGAGTTAGTGTGCGAATTTTCGTCGCCGTGAAATCTTGTTTCCTGTTGGGGAAATCGGCCGCGGAAACTACTGTAATGCTTAAGACTGCTTGTGGAGATGCTGCCCTAAGTAAAACCGGAGTCTACGAGTGGTTTTCACCTTTTAAAAATGGAGAAATGTCAATTGAAGACCAACCCCGTTCGGGACGCCCCTCAACGTCAAGAAGTGACGAAAACGTCGACAAAATCAATGCTCTCATTCGTGAAAAACGTCGCCGAACCATTGATCAACTCTGTGACATGTCTGGGATATCATGGAGTTAAATTCAGAGGATTTTATCCAACGATTTGCACATGAGCAAAGTTGCAGCCAAATTTGTCCCTCGTCTTCTCACATTCGAGCAAAGGGAGCGTCGACTTCAGGCATGTTTTCAACTTCAAAATCAGCTCGAAGAGGACCCTGAACTTTTTTCCAAGGTGATTACCGGTGATGAATCGTGGTGCTACGGATACGACCCCGCAACAAATCAGCAATCGAGCGTTTTGCCACTGTGGAGGAGGTAAAACAAAAATCGCTGGAAGGCCTAAAGGACATCCCGATAAGTGAATTTAAAAAATGTTTTGAACATTGGAAGGATCGTTTGCAGAGGTGCATTGTGGCCAAAGGAGAATACTTTGAAGGTGATCAAAGTTTGGTGTAAAAGTATTAAAAAATAAAGAAACTATGACGAAATTCCCGTTTATTTTTTGGGTCCCCTCTCGTAAACTCACGGAGGATTTTTCGGATAAATTATGCTTTGCGAATATACCCGTTAAAACAACAACGAAGCGAGACAAGTACAAGTCGTCCCTTTCCACGGTTTATTAAACTTTTATTAAATTTACTATTGCTCGGTCGTGCGGTAAAAATGTCCACAGTTTTCATAAATTTTCTCACATCCCATCGGCCGCCGAGTAAAAAGACAAACACACGCGGTATCTCGTCCGAGAGTCGAGAAGAGTAAAAACGGATCGGAATAAACATATATGACGATACGTGTCTGTGTTCGTGGCATAGATTCGCCCCGAATATATACAGATATATCGTGTGTACAAGAGCGAAATAGTTAGAAATATAATGTGCCTGGTGGCCCCTGACGTCTTGGTGTTCGACGCTGTTCTCTCGGGCGTCGGTATGACGCGGCCCGATCTCTCGGGCGTTGAGAAGAACGTCGCTGGCTACAATTGTGTATATACAACCAAACTGTTATAAGCGACGATACATAGTAATACCGGGGGAATGGGACGTCGCGGAAACGCGGAAACGCGACGTCCGGCGATAATGTCCGTCAACGGTGGGCCCGTACGGTACAACGTACAACCGACGAGCCTACTACAACAATACTCCATTGTTACCAACTTATTCCATTACAGATAACTCCCGCCTCTCTCTCTCTCTCTCTTTCTCGATAGTCGCGTGAGTCGGTGTTTCTCCGTCGTACCCGTTGTTACAATGCCTACGTGTGCATATATACGTGGGGCTTGTCCTCGCGTTATACCTCTCTGGTTTCAGCGATACGTTCTACTCGCCGAAGCGGCGTTTCCTAGCCGCGATCCTAGCTCCGAGTATTTGGCAAAACACGAGAATTTTCGTGAAACTAAAGAAAATTGCGCGTAAAAAATATCTTGTTTCAACGACGTGGGTCGATGAAACACGCGAGCAACCGTGGCTCGTACGGTGCATCATACGTTTTGAAACAACAAAAAAAAACGGCGTCAATTAAAGTATCAACTTGTCCGAGAAGCGTCTTGCCAAAAAATGCCGGATCACGTACAAAATGGGAAGAGTCCCGTAGGTACTCTTGCCACAAACGTACGAGGTCTGTTCAAAAAGTATCGCGAATTTTGTGCTTTCTTTTTCAAAAAGTATTTATTTATTCATTAATATTTATTTTGTCCCCTTCAAAGTAATTCTCCTCGGATATAATACATTTATGCCAACGTTTTTCCCAATTCTCGAAGCACTTAAGGGGGGGGGGGGGGTTTTAAGGCGAAAAAAAGCATATTTTTATGATTTTTTTGCGTCGACATGAGTAATATAATTTTATTAAATAGAATTTCATATTATTGTACAACTATTGAAGTATCTCAGAAAAAATTTTCAATGAAAAATATTGATAAACAAACCGGTGACGTTGAATCGCCAGAGGCGCCTTGAAAAAAAGTGGTTTTGCGGTGAACATTATAACTCGTTACCGGATCATGTGGAACAAAAAAATTGATATGCATTTTAGAGGTGATGTATTTCTCGAGGTAATCAGGAAGATTTTTTTTTTTTTTTTTTTCTATTTTTTGCAGCACTTGGGAGTGAAAAACGCAATTTTAGCTCATAAAAAAAAGCATATTTTTATGATTTTTTTGCGTCGACATGAGTAATATAATTTTATTAAATAGAATTACATATTATTGTACAACTATTGAAGTATCTCAGAAAAAAATTTCAATGAAAAATATTGATAAACAAACCGGTGACGTTGAATCGCCAGAGGCGCCTTGAAAAAAAGTGGTTTTGCGGTGAACATTATAACTCGTTACCGGATCATGTGAAACAAAAAAATTGATATGCATTTTAGAGGTGATGTATTGCTCGAGGTAATCAGGAAGATTTTTTTTTTTTTTTTTTTCTATTTTTTGCAGCACTTGGGAGTGAAAAACGCAATTTTAGCTAAAAAAATCGCGATTAATTTGTTATTAAAAAATTGAAAAAAAAAAAACTCCGATTACCTGTTGATTTATGTGAAGACGTAATGTTTAAATTTTCAAAAGGATCGGTTCAGTAGATATTGAGTTCTAATGTTCACAAACTTCAAAAATGACGTTTTCGGGAAAATCGATTTAAAGTTTCAGGTATCAGGTAAATCAGGTATCACGGCCGGTCGTTTGAAACGCTGTAACTCCGTTAGTTTTACTCCGATTGACTTAAAATTTATACACAATATTCTCGACATATTGTTCATTCAGAAAAAAAAAATAATAATTTTAAAACCCTACCCCCCCTTAAAAAAATCATTTCAGTGATCTTTTTTAGCTGCTCTTTCGATGCCGTCTTTATCGCTTCAATTGTGGCGTAGGCGTCGTCCTTTCATGAGCCTCTTCAGTTTTGGAAACAGAAAAAAGTCACAGGGGGCCAGGTCCGGGGAATACGGTGGCTGCGGCATCATTAGAGTGTTGTTTTTGGCCAAAAATTCGGGCACAAGCAACAATTTGTGAGCAGGGGCGTTATCATGGTGTAAAAGCCAATTTTTGTTCTTCCACAAATCCGGGCGTTTACGGCGGATTGCTTCGCGCAAATTGCGCATAACTTGGCAGGTGATATTCTTTATTGGCTGTACGACCCTGTGGCAAGAACTCATGATGCACCATGCACCTGCAATCGAAGAAAACTGTGAGGAAAACCTTCACATTCGACCGAACTTGGCGCGCTTTTTTCGGTCTTGGCTCATGCGGCAGCTTCCATTGCGATGATTGAGTTTTGGTTTCCACGTCATAACCATAAACCCATGATTCGTCACCGGTTATGGCCCTCTGGAGCAAATTTGGGTCGTCGCGGACCGAGTCCAACAGCTCCTTAGCAATGTTAACGCGACGCTGTTTCTGTTCGAAATTCAGCAATTTTGGCACGAATTTTTCGGCAACCCGTCTCACGCCCAAATCATTCGGTGAAAATCGAATAGCACGAGCCCAATCGATATGTTTAGTTCCTCAGCAACTTCTCTAACGGTGATTCGATGATTGGCCAATATTATTCTCTTCACTTCATCAATGTTTTCGTCTGTCGTTGATGTGCTCGGGCGTCCGGAACGCATTTCGTTGTTCGCAACTTCTCGGCCCTCCGAGAACATTTTTCACCACCGATAAACGTTGCTCTGGTCCAAGCTAGCTTCACCATACGCCACAGTCAACATTCGGAATGCGTCCGCGCACTTAATTTTCTTTTTCACACAAAATTTCATACGGATTCTTTGATCCATTTTTTGGAATAGGCAGAAATCGAAGACAAGCCAAAACGCGTCTAACCAAAACGGCTGTCAACAACTGACTGAACATTCAAAATGGCCGATTTTTTTCAGCATAAGTGAGGGACACGAGTACCAACCTAACGCCACGAAAAAAATCGAAAATCGAATATACGTAGCCCGCGAAAATTCAAAATTCGCGATACTTTATGAACAGACCTCGTATGTAACTAAATGTTGGAAAGACTCCCGCCCGAAATTACAATGTACCAAAGATTACGTACAGAATAAATTCAACCGTGTTTACGTGTGTCGACGAATATATTTATATGTGTGTGTGTGTATAGCGTATATATATATATATTGATAAAGAATGGAGGGAGTGAAACGATTCGTGTAAAGGGGAATGTTCCGAGCGAAGGCGAGCAGGGGGTTGTGTATATAGGGTCGCCGTTTGCCCGCCAAAGGATCAAGTATTTAGCGCCGGGCATCGAGAACCGTATTGCTCGTTCCGCTATTTAAAGGTCGTTTCTCTCGCACTCTTCGTAAAGTCATTATATAATACGAGCCAGAGAGTGAGAAAGGGTACTGAGGAACGTTGTTCCTCGTAGTACAAAAGTGTAAATCGTGCCTCGCGCAACGAACGAGGCAAAGTGACTGTCCTTCGAGAGGCCAAGGTAAGGAAGGGGAAAAAAAAAGTGATGGTAGCGCGTTACGGGCGGACGCCGTGCGGCGCGGTTAGCCTCGCGGGCGGTTTACGTTTAATATTAATAAGCCAGGGAGGGAGGTCGCCGATGGAGTAAGGGAGTAAAGTGGAGAAGAGCGAAAGAGGGCACTCTCTGCTTCTGGCAGGCACGTAGATGCATATCGGCTGTGCGCATTACCAAAAGATGTTGCTACCCGAGTCCAACAACTATATACGACATATATCCGCAACATTTTTCCACGTTAAACCCTATGCGGAATTTCAATAATCCATTATTCTCTCGCTAACGCTCCCCGTACGTATAGTTTGTAGAAAGGGAGAGAAGAACGAAAAAAACTTAATGATCACTCGTACATGACCGTATTATAGTTATAGATGTTCGCGACCAAAGAGATATCGTATAACGAAACTTTCGCGTCGTAGAATACGAGAATAAGAAGATGCGGAGACACCGCGTTGTGGCGCGGCTTAAAATCCGATATATCAGACTAATAACTCGTCCATTAAAACGCGTAAGTAGCCAATAAGTAGGCGAGCCCGACTGACAGGCACTCCGGAAATTTCTACGGATTAAAGTGTCCAAGCGGGTGGAATTTATCGAAGAAAATAAATAAGAGACACCCGCCGGGGACGCGCAAGAGGCTAGCGGGATGGGGTGGAAAACGAAAGGTGGTATATACGCAGGATTATACGGGGGGGGCGTAACTGCCATTGCTAATTGACAATTTCGGATGAACGTGACTTTCTTAACGTAAAACTTTCATTACAGATGTACGGATTTTTCAAAAATATCCACGACGAAATAAAATTAAGGCCGTCGTCTGGCCTAGACCGAGATTTTTGACGTCATTTCTAATGTGCAATAACGTTCAAACCGTTGAAGTTGTCTTGATGAAAATTTACACGTGCATTTATTGATCCTTAGAGAATACTTGTACGTTAAAAAAAAAAATTATTTTTAATATTTACATGTAGTTTTTTGCATTGTTGCAACATGGTGCGCCGAAATCGGCGCCCACTCTGGACGATGTTGTATGCATCTGAAAAAAAAATCTATATAGATATTCTCAATCTGTATGAGTATTCTGAGCACTGGTAGCAGAATTGGTACTTAAAAAAATTTTTTGACAAAATGGCGGCCTGTTGAACTTTCATTAATGATATTTCATACATTTTCGGGTATTCGACGAGTTATAAAATGTAATAAAATAATGTAATAAAATTTTTTTAAGTACCAATTCTGCTACCAGTGCTCAGAATACTCATACAGATTGAGAATATATATATTTTTTTTTTTTCAGATGCATACAACATCGTCCAGAGTGGGCGCCGATTGAGGCGCACCGTGTTGCAACAAGGCAAAAAACTACATGAAAATATTTAAAATAATTTTTTTTTTAAATGTACAAGTATTCGTTAAGTATCAATAAATGCACGTGTAAATTTTCATCAAGACAACTTCAACGGTTTAAACGTTATTGCACATTAGAAATGACGTCAAAAATCTCGCTCTAGACCAGACGTCTGCCTTAAGTCTTTCACGTGGTCTACGAAAAGTCTCCCTATTGGAACAAATGTAGCCTTGAATGTAGATTTCTGAACTCGGTGATTAAATCCATTATAAGTCTACGAAAGTCTATATCTCTCGATAGTGTATGATACGTTCCATATTGAGTTTACTGTAAGTCTACAGGATGTCTATGTCCGATTCTTCGAGCAGGATTACCAACAGTTTGCCCGGGGTAATGAGCATAGATTTGAATATAGATCTTTAAAGTAAGTTTGCCCGATGTATTTATTATGGATTCAAATATAGACTTTGTATCCGGAAAAGTCTGTTATAAGTCTATTATAAGTCCACACCAGGTCTACTATCTACTATCTACTAAAACAAAAGTCTATTATAAGTCCACACCAGGTCTACTATCGTTTTTTAAAGCTAGTTTATCTGAAGTCTGAAAATTACGGCGATTATGGACCTTAAGGCAGTAGTTTGCTTTAGAAGCCGAAAAAAAAGCGTTTTTTCAGCAATTTTTTTGAAAGGGAAGGAAATGATTGCGGTAAACGAAATTTTAAGACGATAGTGTATTATATTCAAGCTTTAAAAAACAATTTTTATTATTAAAAATTATTGAAATTTTCCAAAGTTGTAACGATTTTTCTGGGGCGCCGACATTTTATAACTTTTGCCGACATTTTATAACTCGTCGAATACGAAAATGTATGAAATGTATGTATGAAATATCATTAACGGAGAACACCACTGGGACCCGCTGTTTTTTTTCACATTTTTCAAGAATTTTTTTTTGTGGGAAAAAAAAAAGATATTCGAAAATTTTTTTTGGGTTTTGTTCCTTGTTTATTAATGTATCAAAAAACATTTTTTTCACATTTTTCACGCCGCATGGTGGCGCTGGGGAAGCTCTCGCGTCAGGTGCTGTCATTTCCGCGGCACGCAGCAGAACTCTCTTCAACGTCGATCTGAAAAAAAATACCGAGTGTTTTCGTTAATAATATGATATTTTGAAGAGAAGTACACAGGGATTTGGAAAAATATTGTTTCAAAAAAAATAGGCACGCCTTTGAAATTAACTTTAATTTCAAAGGCGTGCCTATTTTTTTAAAACAATATTTTTCCAAATCCCTGTGTACTTCTCTTCAAAATATCATAATATTAACGAAAACACTCGGTATTTTTTGTAACATCTATAAAAGGTGTGCGATCGATTTATTAAGTATGCCAAAAGTCTGCATATTCTAACGATTGTAGACTTTAATATAAAACTGGTAGTTTGTAGGAGAACGATGATAGAAGTCTTTCAAAAGTCATCCAGACATGATTATAAGTCTACCAACTAGGTCTACATCAAGGTCCATAATTGTCATAATTTTCAGACTTCAGATAAACTAGCTTTAAAAAACGATAGTAGACCTGGTGTGGACTTATAATAGACTGATAATAGACTTTTCCGGATACAAAGTCTATATTTCAAGACATAATAAATACGGGGGCAAACTTACCTTTAAACGAAACGTTAAAATCGATAGTTTTCATCGCTCCGAAGAAAACAAAAGTTAGAATTTTGTCGGAGTCGCGATCGCGCTTTCCATTGAGATTCAATTTTCGATATATACCGATATAAACGAGGGGGTAGCGTACCGGCGAACATCCCGAACGTGCCAAAGCGAGGAAAGTTCTATCGGAAAAAAAAATCTAAACGAGACGAGAGGGCGCGCGCGTGTACGAGAAAAAACATGACGGGCGGGTTATTATAATCGTACCTTGACAATCGCAGAATCGTACGTACGGTCGCGAAGCTACGTACGCGCACGGCTCGGTACTCCTATCGATCGAAACATTGTTTTTTTTTTTTTCCTCTTCCCCTCGCTACAGTCTCGCTGTCTTGTCCCCCTCTTCATCTGGCTGCAGCTCATCGTCGTTTACGGTACTTTCGAGCATTTCGAAGTTTCCTTTTTTTTTTTCCCCCCGTTTCGGTTTTCTTCTTTATTCCCTCTGATGCGTCGCGCGCGTTTGTCGAGGGAAAAAAGCTTTTTGCGCGTACGCGAACCTCGGCCATCAAAGGAAAAAACCGCGAGCGATGTGCAGACTTTTATCTCTCGTCTTTTGTGCTTTTGCGTTATCGAAAAGCATCCCGTGCCAAGACAAAAGTTGAAACTCGCCGAGACCGTATCGCGTATCGGTGGAGGAGAAACGCGAGAGGCTTTCGTACACACCCTGAAAGATATTTATGAATGCGGGAGGAAAAGAGAGAAAAGGATGAGCGGAAAAAAAATGAGACGAACCGCGTTGCCGAGACGCGAGTTGATAAATAGTGGAGTACGCACGTACGCCGAGACCGCGGTGTACCGGAGAAAGGAGATAGAGAGTAATCGCGGAATATAGCGCGGCGAGTGGCTGCGGGGTAGCAAACGTCCGACCTGTATACGGCGGTACCTACTCGGTAGTGGTTAAAGTTACGGTCGGGGGTAGGGCGAAACGGGCGTACATGCACCGGACTTTTGCACGGTGCAAAAGGTAAACGCGCGTTCGGTTCGAATCGCGGCCCCCGCGTCCTTGTATCACCTGTATTTTCCACCTGTTTTACTGGGCGTTGCTCCCCGAAGCTCCACCTACAACCCTCCTAGCAACGTCGCAAGCGTCCAACGACGTCAACGGGGAAAAACCTTTCGATTCCCATTGGACCGCCAAACCGCGACGAAATATCCCTCGTTGTTATTTTATTATTACCGTCATTTTTTACTTACGCCCGTATACCCGAAAAATCCCGATTTACGTCGTACAGGTTACTTCGTTTTACGTGCCTACCGATGTAAAATCCACGCACCCCCCGTACGTTCGTTAGCAGGGAAATAGCCCGCGGGGGCTCGTCGATAACGCCGCCAGGAATTTTCCCGATCGTTGCAAACCGGATCTCGCTCGCGACGCCCATCATTTTGTTGCTTTGCATATTTGTTTTGTTTTTCATCGTTCTTCGGTGGAGCTTGAACTTTTCCGGGTATCCGGATACCCGAGTAATTCGGGTTTCACGGATCCGACGCTTCAAATCCGTATATCACGATAACTCGATAATATCCGGGTAATAACGGATTCGGGTATGCGGATAGTTTCGGGGTACCCGGGTAACCGGGTACTCGGATAATAACGGATAATATCGGGCAATTACCGTCGATAATTGATGCCGAAAATGCTGAAAATAATTGTACAATTTACACTATTTGTGAGGCATGCGTAGATGTTGCCAAGAACAATGTTTGCGAAGTACATTTATGAGACGAATAATAAATCATTACCGGAAGATTGAGAAACCGGGATTATATCGGCGTTCATGTCCGATCATTTAGTTGACCATTTTTTATTATTACCGACTGATATCAATATTAAACAAATTAGATTATCATTGTAACGGAGATTCTTGGAAAGAATCTTGCAGGGGTATTTACTATTATCACCAAACTATTTCTTTACTGTAATTCACATCCGACAAAAACTACAATTTCAATAAAACATTCTTGTGTAGATTAAAAAAGCAATGACATAATCTTCTGTACAATGTTAGGGAAACCCATGATCATTTCATAAGAACTTAATCAACATTGACCTGCACTATTTGCATCTTCAATATCATTTTTTCATCACGATTCATTATTATTTAATAAATATCCTTAGTTTCTGAAATGTATATTTGCTTTATGGGCGTGTGTGCAGTTTTTATGAACTTTAGAGTTGGAGAGAAAATATAGAATGTGAAGAAGCGGATCTCGGCTATTCTCAATATGCGCAGGCAAGAAATTGTGATCGTAACAGCAGATTCCAAAAAATTGTGGAAGTCACATGTAAAATGTTTTCCCGAGTAAATACACATTTATTATAAATTGGAAAACCGTGACGTCCGATTCGTCAATACTAAGTTTTCATTTTTACCGTAGTTTTGCACAATTTCTTTGAACAGAGCAAATTTGATACAAGTTATTTTCCAATTTTTTTCAATGGTAACTATTAACGCCCTATATTTCAGCTTATTTGATGACCAGACTAATACAATATCATTATTTTTTTTACGCCGGCGGTCCCATTTGAGCCTGTACGCGAAAAATCGGGTAATTACCCGACATTATTCGTTATTACCCGGTTACCCGGATCCGTGATTATTCGGATATCCGGATACCCGGATATTCGGGTATTCGAATCTGAAGTGTTGGATCCGATTTCCCGGATACCCGGATACTTTCGGGTATCCGGCTAACCCGGGTAAAAGTAACAGCCCTAATTTATAAGACAAATAATAAATCATTACTGGAAGATTGAGAAACCGGGATTATATCGGTGTTCATGTCCGATCATTTAGTTGACCATTTTTTATTATTACCGACTGATATCAATAAGATCTAATCTAATTAAACAAATTAGATTATCATTATAACGAAGATTCTTGGAAAGAATCTTGCAGGGGTATTTACTATTATCACCAAACTATTTCTTTACTGTAATTCACATCCGACAAAAACTACAATTTCAATAAAACATTCTTGTGTAGATTAAAAAAGTAATGACATAATCTTCTGTACAATGTTAGGGAAACCCATGATCATTTAATAAGAACTTAATCAACATTGACCTGCACTATTTGCATCTTCAATATAATTTTTTCATCACGATTCATTATTATTTAATAAATATCCTTAGTTTCTGAAATGTATATTTGCTTTATGGGCGTGTGTGCAGTTTTTATGAACTCTAGAGTTGGAGAGAAAACATAGAAGGTGAAGAAGCAGATCTCGGCTATTCTTAATATGCGCAGGCAAGAAATTGTGATCGTAACAGCAGATTCTAAAAAATTGTGAGAGTCACATGTAAAATGTTTTCCCGAGTAAATACACATTTATTATAAATTGGAAAACCGTGACGTCCGATTCGTCAATACTAAGTTTTCATTTTTACCGTAGCTTTGCACAATTTCTTTGAACAGAGCAAATTTGATACAAGTTATTTTCCAATTTTTTTCAATGGTAACTATTAACGCCCTATATTTCGGCTTATTTGATGACCAGACTAATACAATATCATTATTTTTTTTACGCCGGCGGTCCTATTCGAGCCTGTACGCGAAAAATCGGGTAATTACCCGACATTATTCGTTATTACCCGGTTACTCGGATCCGTGATTATTCGGATATCCGGATACCCGGACACTCGGGTACTCGAATACCCGGCTATTCGAATCTGAAGTGTTGGACCCGATTTCCCGGATACCCGGATACTTTCGGGTATCCGGCTAAGCCGGGTAAAAGTAACAGCCCTAGTTCTCGGGATGGATTCGTCGTAAAGATGGTCGGACGTCGACGTTGCTCCCGAAATGAGCAACGTCGTCGTATGAGTTTTCGATCAGCGGCACCGACGCTCGCGAAATTGGTGAAAAGAAAGCTGAGCGGGACGCGGCAACGAGAGGAGGGGTGAGACCAGTTGGACGAGAGACGCTTTGACGCGAAACCTCCGAGGATGCGGTCTCCGGGGTGACGCCCGGAAAGCGAACGCTGTTCCGAGTCGCAATGAGAGGAGAAAAATAAAAGAAGGAACGGGCGAGCAACGAGCTCGGAGGAGAAAGAGGAAGAAGAGTATAGTCTCGCGCGAAAGGAATAACAAGCGGTGTCTCTTGGGGAATGTGCACCAGGTGTTTGGGTTAACCCCGGTGGCTTAGGTCTCTCGAACGCGCTCGTCCCGACATATATATACGTACGTAGCAAAATATGGTTTTCCTCCGGGCGAATCTTGTCGGGCGCGACCTCACCGACGTACGGAGTCTCGGGCGATGTCTCGATTTATACGATTACCGCGTCAGTTCGAACGGAAAAGTATTGAATAATTATTATAAAACAAAAGAATTTCGAACGATATTCCGCGGCGACTCGTTCGCTCCGTATATTCCGTACCGATAGCGACATAATCGCGGGACGAACAAAAAACAATGAGGAACTAAAAGTTTATACGCGTTTCGTACTTGGCGAAGATAAACGAGAGACGAGTCAGGGTTGCCACGTCGAGATACTCATCGCGGCGAGAGACTCGCTCGACTCGAGAGGCTCCGTTGTGGCTCGCGAGTGAGATTGGATCTCGTTCCTCGGGGACAATCTCGCGGCACAATACACCATTATCGTAGAGCGGATTGCGAGGTGAGAGTCTCGATCGGACTTACCGAAAAGCGGCTCGTTAAACGCTTCTTTTTTTTATGTGAAACATCTTCACGCGCGTTGGGAGTTAATCGGTCGACAGGGAACGTCGATGGCACGTCGTGGCGATGCTCCCCTCCGAAAAATTTAAAAGATTATCGCTTAATAGACTCGAGACACTCCAAGGATTAGTAACAAATTTAATAACATCAAGAAAGGGATTGTCGTTATTCACGCTTAGTTTTCAAAGTCTCAGAGAGCATGTCCCAGATCTACAAGATTCGATCGTTAACAATAGTAATTTCTTATTATTGAGTGAAACATGGCTTGGTAATGAAGAAAACGTCGACATCCCCAACGTTCATTGTATCGTTCACTTCAAACGCAATAATGTTAGAGCTGGTGGTGCAGCTATTTATTAGAATAGAGATTCATTCGATGTTATAACATCTCGCATAATCGTTAAGTTGAGAAATGTAAGGGGACTTGGTTTTGGTCAAGACGATATTGGCGATTTATGTGCGGCACAAATTGTTACGGAGGATGGAAGGGAATTGGTCCTGGTCGTTGTATATATTTCCCCAAATCAAAAAAATTCACAATATCATACGATTTTTACACGAAAAAATACTCAAATATAGTCCAGCTCGTTCAATGCTATTAGAAGCAAATTTACATCGCCTTCCATTAATTTTAGTAGAGGATTTCAATTTTAATTTTACCAAAGCTGAATCGCTGCCACTCGTAAATGTTCTCCAAAATGAATTTCAGTTGATCATGAACAACGGAAATGAGCCTATTACAAGGTATGGCACGACTATAGATGCAGTGTTCCATAGATATCTTGAAAACATGACATCTAAAACATTCGTTTGAAACTTCAGCTATCATCGACCGATTGTTAATTTCATCGAATCAAACGCAGCAACGACTGCTACTATAACCCCAAGTAACAGATGAAGCAAGCAAATAAAAATTATAGAAGAAAATCAAAAGCTACCTTTCTTGTTGTTTTTTTTTTTTTTTTAATTCTCCACGCCACATATCCCACACGGTATTCCGAAGATGTTGGATGTTTTCACATCTACCAGGCGTCCCATGACGACTCACGTTTTTTCTTCTTATCCTATCGCGTGGATTCGACGGAAAATTAGGTAAAAGGCTTGTGTACACGGTTGTACGTGTGTGTACAGACACGCACGTACGCTCGAGGGGAAAAACAAGACTCGCGAGATGACTCGACACCCGTGTTTCGCGAGATTCCGACGGAAATCCAATAAGCCGATCGAGAGCGGGTCTGGTCCAGTCGTAAAACGAGACAAACAAATTTCATCGCCAAGCGTATATGCCTCGCGTAGGGACGGTATATTAAGCTCTAGGTAGACGGATATACCGGACCAGCAAACGACCAAAAATGTCATTCGTAGCGGCACAGACCGTGCTGTACACATACAGGACGGTTCCTCGACTACTCGATCTCGATTTAACGATGTACGATCATTCGTTTGCACGGAACGACTCTTCTTGCGTACGAACAAGAGACGTAAAAATCACTTTGACGAAAGATCCAGTCGTGCGAACGTGCGTGCTCCAATTAATGACGAAGACGTCATATATTTTAGGCACGGACCGTTCGTCGAACGATCGCGTCACGGTCCCAACTTTTCAATTAATATTTCAAAGGCAATCTTCGAGCATGGCGCAACCTCGTTATCAGACTCCTGATTTACCAATATATATTAATGACCGTTACGAACGTCCGTATCGGGCGCGTGAAATTCCAAAACCCTCGCGCGTTCCCTCCGTCTCCCGAGTATACGCGCGCGAGTTTGTAACGGCGCTTAACCGGAGGGACGCGTCCAAGAGGAACGTATGTATATTCGATGCCGTCCATCGAGGGCCGTACGAAGGATACGGACGGTTGAGAGATAAAAGTTTCCGGGCGCGCTCGAGAGTGGTGAATCTATAGTCTTCGCTACGAACCTGTTAACGAAAGAGGTGTTTCGGATAGTTGAGAGGGCACTCGCGCGATATTCACGATCAGCGGAGTAACGAGAGACGGAGGACGGTGCCGCGTGGGTACGGTAGGTAAAGCGGATGTTGTGTGGTATAAAGGGACTAGCGACCTCCTCGAAACACCTTCGTCCCGTGCACTCTGCATAAAATCTCATTCTATACGAGATCACTTAGCGGGCTCGGTGGCTAACGAGCCGTCTACTCGTCTACCGCTTAAAACGCGCGAGTTCGCAGCCCGTCATCGTTGTACCGAGGATAATCCACCGTCGCGTATCTCGTACGTCCTCCGCGCGATAATCCAACGAAACCCAACAAAAATGTCATCCCTTTTAACTAGAGCTTGAACTTCTCCGGGTATCCGGATACCCGAGTAATTCGGGTTTCACGGATCCGCGGCTTCAAATCCGTATATCCCGATAACTCGATAATATCCGGGTAATAACGGCTTCGGGTATACGGATAGTTTCGGGGTATCCGGGTAACCGGGTACTCGGATAATAACGGATAATATCGGGCAATTACCGCCGTTAATTGATGCCGAAAATGCTGAAAATAATTGTTCAATTTACACTATTTGTGAGGCATGCGTAGATGTTGCCAAGAACAATGTTTGCGAAGTACATTTATAAGACGAATAATAAATCGTTACCGGAAGATTGAGAAACCGGGATTATATCGGTGTTCATGTCCGATCATTTGGTTGACCATTTTTTATTTTTACCGGCTGATATCAATATTAAACAAATTAGATTATCATTATAACGAAGATTCTTGGAAAGAATCTTGCAGGCGTATTCACTATTATTACCAAACTATTTCTTTACTGTAATTCACATCCGACAGAAACTATAATTTCAACAAAACATTCTTGTGTAGATTAAAAAAGCAATAAAATAATCTTCTATACAATGTTAGGGAAACACATGATCATTTCATAAGAACTTAATCAACGTTGACCCGCACTATTTGCATCTTCAATATTATTTTTTCATCACGATTTATTATTATTTAATAAATATCCTTAGTTTATGAAATGTATATTTGGTTTATGGGCGTGTGTGCAGTTTTTATGAACTTTAGAGTTGGAGAGAAAATATAGAATGTGAAGAAGCGGATCTCGGCTATTCTTAATATGCGCAGGCAAGAAATTGTGATCGTAACAGCAGATTCTAAAAAATTATGGGAGTCACATGTAAAATATTTTCCCGAGTAAATACACAATTATTATAAATTGGAAAACCGTGACGTCCGATTCGTCAACACTAAGTTTTCATTTTTACCGTAGTTTTGCACAATTTCTTTGAACAGAGCAAATTTGATACAAGTTATTTTCCAATTTTTTTTTCAATGGTAACTATTAACGCCCTATATTTCGGCTTATTTGATGACCAGACTAATACAATATCATTATATTTTTTACGCCGGCGGTCCCATTTGAGCCTGTACGCGAAAAATCGGGTAATTACCCGACATTATTCGTTATTACCCGGTTACCCGGATCCGTGATTATTCGGATATCCGGATATTCGGATAGTCGAATACCGGGATACCCGGATATTCGGGTATTCGAATCTGAAGTGTTGGATCCGATTTCCCGGATACCCGGATAAAAGTAACAGCCCTACTTTTAACCAAAACGACGAGAATTCATCGTGAAAAACGATTCTCGAATGCGGAAAAATCCAACTTACCGAAATATATATTTACGCGGCTAGACTCGGAATCGGATTCCCGAGCCGGCGAGATAACGGGTCGAGAGCCCGACGAATGGGACTGGGAGGATAATGGCGCAACCTCGAATCAAGATGGACGTCGTAGGGTGGCTCTGGTAATCGCGAAAATTCATCGATGGCGAGAGAATACGTACGTGGACACGCAGGTTTGCACGGAGAAGAAGGGCGAGAGACCGGACCACCGGACGTTGCACGAAAGTTCTCGGGATCGTCGAGCGTTGCGCGAAGAATAGCGAGAGCCCGGGGCGGTCATTCCCGAGAGGACTATTCGGGCTCTCTCATCCACGTCCGCGAGGTATCAATTGCCAAATTTCGTCCTTCGCTCGTCCTTTATTTTCTCCCTTTCTCACCGCGAGTATATCGCATCGAGCCGCCCGGACCGATGCACGGATCCTCGGCTCCGTGACCCGCGGACGCGCTATATTTTCTTCCAGCCGTGCCAGCTATAAATATTGAATAAGACGGATCGGAGGACATCGGCCCGAGGAAAAAGAGCTACGGCGTAAAGTCTCTTTCGGGTGGTCCACAACGAAACGCGCCGCGACACCCACATAGAAATTGCCAGTATAATTCTACTGCCCAAGCTTTGGGCCAATATTGGCGGCCAAACTTTGGCCGCCAGTAATGGCCCCCTACTGGCTGACTATCTGGCCATACTATGGGCCATACTGCGGACCATACTACGGGCCGTACTACAGGCCGTACTACGGGCCATACTACGGGCCAGTATAAAATACAGGCAATATAAAATTGGCGGCCAAACTTTGGCAGCCAGTATTGTTTCAGTACTGGCTGACAATCTGGCCAAGCTTTGGGTCAGTATGAAAAATCGTCTTGTGCCAGTACTGGTTGTCAATATGGCCGCACTACGGGCCGGTATAATAACCAGATCTCGGCCAAAATAGGCTATAAAATACGGCCAAGCTCTGGCTTCGATACAGGCTTAGTACTGGGCTATAGAAAATGCCAATACTGAGAGTATCTCACTTTAACAGTTGCTTTCTGTAATGTAATTGCAGATTAGGTTACCCAGACAACACAGACATCCAAAGGACGTTCTAAAAACATCCGAAGAATGTCCTTACGTCCAAAGTACATCCTTTGGATGTACGTGTGCTGCTTGGGAAACATCTGATAACGTGGTAAAAACAAATATAAATTACTCCCAGAGAGAAATAGAATTTAAATAGACATTGGATCAGCGTCCACTAGACGCCAAAAGTGTCTAAAAGACGTCGATTCGATATCTATTTAATTTGCCATTTCTCGCTGAGATGTAATTTGCACCGTCGGCAAGATCATCTGCCAAGATCCGGCCCAATGAAATAACCAGTATTGGTACGACCGTTGGTGCCAGTAGTAAGCCCGATGTTTGCCAGATCTGGGCCAAAGTCCGGGCCAAAGTCTGGTCCAAAGTCAGAGCCAAAGTCCGGGCCAAAGTTCGGGCCAATTAAATAACCGGTACTGGCCCGACCGTTGGTGCCAGTATAACGGCCGGCTATTACACTCCTGTACAGAATCTGTACTGGGCCAATACTGGCAGCCAGTACCGGCACTACGGCAACCAGTATTGGCCCAACGCTCGGCCGTTACAATTTTTCTACGTGGGTAGATTTCTATTCGTACGCGAACGTACTTTGCCCGCGTACAGCGAGTATCCGCGCACCCCAACGATACTCAGAGCCTACGAAATTTCGAGTCTCGTCCCTTCGGGTCTCGCGAAATCCTGCCCGAAGGACGAGCGACGTACCGCGGGCCCTCGTTGAGAAAAGATGGCATTGTCGAGAGAACCCTCGAACGAGACTACCCTCGAATTTGAGACGCATTGTCAGCCGATGTAACGGTGCACGTACCCACCTTTTGTCGGAGGCTAGAAAACCGCAGATTTGGTGAGAGGGCGACGTTTAAAGGGAAGAAAGAAGTTGAATTCGCGCAGATCGGATCGAACGATACGAGCGAACGGCTCGCGGACCAGCCGCCGTGCACAACGAAGCTTTTACGCGTTTGCTCGGTAACCATCGCCGTTGCCACTCCGTGACGGATAGAGTCGTCGAACGATCGGATAATTAAGGAGACGCCCGTGGGGTCTGCGGAGGATGGATCGCGAGCGGTCTAGCAAAGCGATATCCGGCAATAGCCGTCGCGCGAAACTGTATATTGTACTAATCCGCCAGGGGGCTTCTCTCGCTCGCCGTTCGAGCGGGAGAAGCGAAGAGACGGGAACCGCTAACGTTGCTTTGGGCGTGGTTGCGGCGGTAAACGTCATCGGCAGCCCACTAGACGTCAACGGCCACGCTCCCATCACGCAACCGTCACATTTGCATTACTACCGTATCGCGCGCGTATATCCTCTCCGCGTATTAGTGTATAACTTATTCTCTATTGCCGCGGACCGGGGATCCTCGGGCGCTGTTCGAGCGCGAGGGCGTTCGATGCAACTTGTGACGATAGCCGCGTAACGAGTAAACGCATCGTCAACGTCTGTACGAGATGGATATATATGTAACGAGAGAGAGAGAGAGAGAGAAAGAGACGATGATCGGTGCCTCGCGTTCGGATGGACCAGCTCACTTTTCTCTCTGTCTCTCTCGTCGAGAGTGCGCAAACCCCTCTCCTTGACGTCCGGCGAAACGTACAACCCGGTCGACGAATGCCGCGACCGCTCGAAAATTTCAACATACGCACCTACGTATCGACCGTAACGCACTGGCTCTCTCATTCGATGCTGTAACGCCACGAATCTCTCGAGTTTCATCGTCAATTATTTCGATCATCGATTTAGTACTCGTTCGCGACTGGTTCATCAAATGCGCGCCCGCTATATTTATAAATTCGCTGATAATAGCCGTCGTACGTTATATACACTTTTATGATGATACGCCCTGGAGAGCTCGAGGTTTTATTAGAGGGATTAAAATTCGGCAAGCTAATGGAAATATATTTCATTCCGTTGGATGATCCTCGCGTGCCCGAACGCGGTTCGAGTACGCTATTATATTCGGCCGGCGGGATGATATTTTATCCACTCCTCATTTTGGTAAAGAATAGGACTAATTGGTACTCGACTACCGTATTAAAAAATGTATTCGGTTGGTTCGAACGAATGTCATTCGCGACAAATGTGAAAAAACATTTCTTTAAATCAAACAAATATATTGTTTTTGATGATGATATCTATATAGGGCGATTTTTTTTCCACTATTTTTTTTTCTCAGTCCCCACCCGAAATTTTGTTGGATATGTCGAAAACGAAATTCCCTGAAAGTTACAGCCCTTAATATTAATTCTAATACTTTCCCTTAGCGTGAAAAGATTCTCCATCTAAAATACACGTAAATCGAATTTTATTTTTTTCAAAATTCTATAACTCAGCCGCATTTTATGCTATAATATTGTTCTTGGTTTCGATTTACTCGGAATAAAACAATCTAGAAAAGTGCCTATTGCGGCGAAAGTGTAAATTGTACTGGTGAGTTGGTACGGGTCACTGAAGTTGATTTTTACTCAAAATTCTCGTTTTTTTGCTGTTATCTCAGGAAAAATTAACTTTACGAAAAAAATGTAAATGAAAAATTTGTTGGAAATTTAATTTCATACAAAAAAGCTCCTATCGACCCAATTGCTTAGATTAATATTTCTTGAGATATTGAACTTTAACTTATGAGTAGTACAAAATTTTTACGGTAATATAAACCGTAAAAATTGTATATTACTCATAAGTTAAAGTTCAATATCTCAAAATTTTTACGGTAATATAAACCGTAAAAATTGTATACTACTCATGAGTTAGAGGTTCAATATCTCAAGAAATATTAATCTAAACAATTGGATCGATAGGACCTTTTTTTTGGGAAATTAAATTTCCAACAAATTTTTCATTTAAATTTTTTTCGTAAAGTTAATTGTTTCGGAGATAAAAGCAAAAAAACGAGAATTTTGAGTAAAAATCAACTTCAGTGACCCGTACCAACTCACCAGTAAATTTACACTTTCGCCGCAACAGGCACTTTTCTAGATTGTTTTATTCCGAGTAAATCGAAACCAAGAACAATATGATAGCATAAAATGCGGCTGAGTTATAGAATTTTGAAAAAAAAAAAACAATCGATTTACGTGTATTTTAGATGGAAAATCTTTTCACCCTAAGGGAAAGTACTTAGAATTAATATTAAGGGCTGTAACTTTCAGGGAATTTGTTACTCATAAGTTAAAGTTCAATATCTCAAGAAATATTAATCTAAGCAATTGGGTCGATAGGACCTTTTTTGTGGGAAATTAAATTTCCAACAAACTTTTCGCTTACATTTTTTTCGTAAAGTTAATTGTTTCGGAGATAAAAGCAAAAAAACGAGATTTTTGAGTAAAAATCAACTTCAGTGACCCGTACCAACTCACCAGTACAATTTACACTTTCGCCGCAACAGGCACTTTTCTAGATTGTTTTATTCCGAGTAAATCGAAACCAAGAACAATATGATAGCATAAAATGCGGCTGAGTTATAGAATTTTGAAAAAAAAAAACAATCGATTTACGTGTATTTTAGATGGAAAATCTTTTCACCCTAAGGGAAAGTACTTAGAATTAATATTAAGGGCTGTAACTTTCAGGGAATTTGTTACTCATAAGTTAAAGTTCAATATCTCAAGAAATATTAATCAAAGCAATTGGGTCGATAGGACCTTTTTTGTGGTAAATTAAATTTCCAACAAATTTTTCATTTACATTTTTTTCGTAAAGTCAATTGTTTCAGAGATAACAGCAAAAAACGAGAATTTTGGGTAAAAATCAACTTCAGTGACCCGTACCAACTCACCAGTACAATTTACACTTTCGCCGCAACAGGCACTTTTCTAGATTGTTCTATTCCGAGTAAATCGAAACCAAGAACAATAAGATAGTATAAAATGCGGCTGAGTTATAGAATTTTGAAAAAAAAAACAATCGATTTACGTGTATTTTAGATGGAAAATCTTTTCACCCTAAGGGAAAGTACTTAGAATTAATATTAAGGGCTGTAACTTTCAGGGAATTTGTTTTTCGACATATCCAACAAAATTTCAGGTGGGGACCGAGAAAAAAAAGTAGTCGAAAAAAAAATCGCCCTAATATATATAGGTACGTACTCGTGATTGCGGGTGGGGGGGCGCTAATCGTCGAAACGATTAGCTCGATTATATATCCCGGGCATGAAACGACGGAGGAGGACAAGGGGGTTGATACGGATTGAAAGATGAATAAAGGGAGACGGACGAGGTAAAGCGGGTAGGGTAGGGAGAAGAGTCTCGGAAGAATAATTCAAGAGTCGATGTCGGTGGTACGAAACCGCGCGGATGGAAGAGGGCTCATCGCGGGAGGAGGTAGAGCATCGAGATGCCAAGTACCCGGGGCGCTGTTGGTTGCATTGTTTCCACGGTGGCGGTGGATACCCTGGCGCGTGCGGTGTATTCGTAGAAAGCACGAGAGAGAGAGAGAGGAAATAAGCGCGGGTGGTATCGGTCGGACTACGCGATAGACGAATGGAAGCCGACTTTTTTAATATCCAGGGATGATCCGTAGCGGAAAGCGTAGCTGCGTCAGCGACCGTCATTGTTACGTGCATGCGCTTCTCCGCCCGTGGTCTCTTCTCTTTTACCCTACCGTACCGCGCAACGTTCTACCCCTCGGAATCGTCCACCTCTTCGGTACAATGACAATTTTTCTCGTTTTATTCTCCGGTAAGCACTCGGTTCGATTCTTTTTTTTCTTTCTTCTCTCTCTCTCTCTCTCTCTCTCTCTCGTTTATTTCCTTCCTTTCGTATACCAACCGCAACGCGAAGTGGAGGATAGAAAAATATCTACGGTCGTAGGGTGTATATGTAACACGGCGGCACGCGCAACACTTCTACTGGCCCACGCGAGCGACGGACTCGCGACGAGCTTGCACGCATCGACCCTCGGTATTTATATGTAGGATCATTCCGTTAATTAAACCCAGAAGTATTTGTTCAGTGATAAGAAATCTTCAATGTTAAATCAAAAGTAAAAATTAAATACAATAATTTCGATACATTTCGTCGACCCTCTGTGGTCTTCACTTCTTCGCTCCTTCCGAACTACTACTCGCTCGCGTCAAAACCCAAAAACTCCCCGCTCTCGTTTCTTCCTTTAAATTTCTTGGTATTGCTAGAACATTCTATCCCGCGCATTCACACAATCGCGCCTTTGTTTCAATCGACGTCGTCATGCAACCGCCGAGCACACTGCAGTCATCCAATCCTCGAAATTTTCCACGCACAAACATTTTCACAACATAAAACTGAAATAAAACTGTTTTCTTCGTGCGCCTATTCTCTAGAACTTAACAGTCTCTATTAAGTCTGTAGGCGATAAGACTGGCGACGGAAACCAATCTCTTATAACTACACTGGCTCGATTCATCGAAAAACTTTCCGTTATATTTTCACTAATTTTTATTACTTAAAATAAAACGCACACACTACATGTACAGGGTGAGGCACTAACTTTTGCCACGTAGAATAACTCCGAAAGTATGACAGTAGTAGAACATTTTTTGAAACAAAAGTTGCATGGGACAACGGGGGCTATCATATGGCGTTAGTTTTTTGTTGCTAGGTGGAGTCGCATCGGAGATTTCAAGGTCAACATTGTTTTTTTTAGATAGAACGCTATGTTTTGGTAGTTATTTTCTGGTAGCGGTTATCGAGACGAATTCAATGATGTTTTTTTCAATTTTTTTTGATTTTTTGTTGTTTTAAAAAGTTTTTTTTCTCTCTCGCATATCGTGCAAAATTTAACCGTGTATTTACAGGTCATTTATACCGTGCTTCGATACGGTATACGTAAATGTACGATGATTTTGTTTCTTTCGTTCGATAAAAATAAATGTTAGTCGATGCTTCAACGAGCAACGAAAACTCTGGTCAATATAATTTATACGCTCGTTACTCGACGCGCGTAACAGGTTTAAAGTTTAAGGTTTTTCGGGAGGGAAACGAACGGTCTATCGCGGTTAATGGACTTTGGTGAACGTTCGATGAACGCGTTTTTCCTGGCGTTAATCCCGCGTGCGTCGTGAATTTCTTAACAACGAGTATATGTACGATGTATGCGTATCTACGGGTCGCCACGAGTACGGGAAAAAATGATGAATCAGAGTCCCCGCAAGATTTCTGCGAAAACAAAAATATATCGTCACGTAGGGATTTCGTGAAGATATGGTACACGTCGGAGCGGAGTCTGCGACGGGAAAAAACGAAGAATAAAAATATATAATAGTAGAAGAACGGGGGTGGGACGGAAGCCAAGTTTATAGGAGGGTCGCGTGCCAGCTGGCCAACTTGTAGTGTATGTGTCTTTATACGCGCGTACCACACGTAGAAAGGATCGAGAGATCGGGATGAGCGAAACCCGCCACCGGATCCCTACGGTCTACCAGCGGGCGCGATATACTCGGTGGGGCCGAGCCGCGCTCTCTCCCACGGGATCCTCTAATAGTAGATTTATTTGACACTCCGAATACACGTACGCGTCACGCGTATATCCGAGCCTCCTTTCCCCGCCCTGCCTCTTCTACGTACGCACACACACACACATCTATATATATATATATACATGTTAGGGCGATTTTTTTTTTCGACTATTTTTTTTTTATCAGTCCCCACCTGAAATTTTGTTGGATATGTCGAAAAACAAATTCTCTGAAAGTTACAGCCTTTAATATTAACTCTAAGTACTTTCCCTTAGCGTGAAAAGATTTTCCATCTAAAATACACGTAAATCGAATTTTTTCTTTTGTTCAAAATTCTATAACTCAGCCGCATTTTATGCTATCATATTGTTCTTGGTTTCGATTTACTCGGAATAAAACAATCTAGAAAAGTGCCTATTGCGGCGAAAGTGTAAATTGTACTGGTGAGTTGGTACGGCTCACTGAAGTTGATTTTTACCAAAAATTCTCGTTTTTTTGCTGTTATCTCCGAAACAATTAACTTTACGTAAAAAATGTTAATGATAAATTTGTTGGAAATTTAATTTTCTACAAAAAAGGTCCTATCGAACCAATTGCTTAGATTAATATTTCTTGAGATATTGAACTTTAACTCATGAGTAGTATACAATTTTTATTTAATTTTTTCAAGAATAAACCGTAAAAATTTTATACAACTCATAAGTTAAAGTTCAATATCTCAAGAAATATTAATCTAAGCAATTGGGTCGATAGAACCTTTTTTGTATGAAATTAAATTTCCAACAAATTTTTCATTTACATTTTTTTCGTAAAGTTAATTGTTTCGGAGATAACAGCAAAAAAAACGAGAATTTTGGGTGAAAAGCAACTTTAGTGACCCGTACCAACTCACCAGTACAATTTACACTTTCGCCGCAATAGGCACTTTTCTAGATTATTTTATTCCGAGTAAATCAAAACCAAGAACAATATGATAGCATAAAATGCGGCTGAGTTATAGAATTTTGAAAAAAAAAAAAAAAAATCGATTTGGGTGTATTTAAGATGGAAGATCTTTTCACGCTAAGGGAAAGTACTTAGAATTAATATTAAGGGCTGTAACTTTCAGGGAATTTGTTTTTCGACATATCCAACAAAATTTCAGGTGGGGACTGAGAAAAAAAAACAGTCGAAAAAACAAAATCACCCTAATACATATACGAGGGGGGACCCAAAAAAAACGGGAATTGCGCTGCGGCGGGGTGGGAGAGTGGGGGAACCTATTGCTCGACCAGGTGTCCGTTGGGGACACGTCTCCTGAGTTAGTGTGCGAAGTTCCGTCGCCGTGAGTGCATCGGTTCGCCCGTAGGAATTTTTGTAGTGAAACAACTTTTTCCATTTCGGCGAAAACGTGATGGCCAATTGTCGAGAGCAACGCGCGGCCGTGAAATTTTGTTTCCTGTTGGAGAAATCGGCCGCGGAAACTACTGTCATGCTTAAGACTGCTTATGGAGATGCTGCCCTAAGTAAAACCAGATTCTACGAGTGGTTTTCACGTTTTAAAAATGGAGAAATGTCAATTGAAGACCAACCCTGTTCAGGACGCCCCTCAACGTCAAGAAGTGACGAAAACATCGACAAAATCAATGCTCTCATTAGTGAAGATCGTCGCCGAACCATTGATCAACTCTGTGAGATGTCTGGGATATCATGGAGTTCAATTCAGAGGATGTTATCCAAAGATTTGCACATGAGCAGAGTTGCAGCCAAATTTTTCCCTCGCCTTCTCACAGACGAGCAAAGGGAGCGTCGACTTCAGGCATGTTTTCAACTTCAAAATCAGCTCGAAGAGGACCCTGAACTTTTTTCCAAGGTGATTACTGGTGATGAATCGTGGTGCTGCGGATACGACCCCGAAACAAAGCAGCAATCGAGCGTTTTGCCACTGTGGAGGAGGTAAAACAAAAATCGCTGGAAGGCCTAAAGAACATCCCGATAAGTGAATTTAAAAAATGTTTTGAACATTGGAAGGATCGTTTGCAGAGGTGCGTTGCGGTCAAAGGAGAATACTTTGAAGGTGATCAAAATTTGGTGTAAAAATATTAAAAAATAAAGAAATTATGACGAAATTCCCGTTTATTTTGGGTCCCCCCTCGTATATACTGTGTTTTATCTGATATTTCGTTTTTTTTTTTCATCTCTCACAGACTCGTATATATAATCATAAATGACTCGATGTTTCGAGATACGGCAGGTACAAGAGAAAATGATAATACGCGAGTGGAGATGTTAATTTGGGGGTAAAAAAAAATTACAATTACTCGATCGATTTGTTTCAACGATTTTCTCGCACGAGGTGTTTTTCCCGTTCGATCGAGAGCCCTCGAAAAATTTAACGTACGATTCGTCAATGTCGAGGTTCTCGAGGATCTCGAGGATCTCGAGATTCGGATATATTTTCATGCTTGATCCCGGGAAATAAAAGCCCATATACGTCTATGTTTCGGACGAGTCAGGAGGACGGTGCAATTTTCGAAATTGGCGTAAAACATTGGTGGTAAAAATCGAACGAGAGGGAGCCGTGGGCCGAACCGAAGAAACGCTGCTCGTCCGCTCTTTCGACTCGCATTCTCCATTGAAATATTCATAAAGATGAACACCAGCGATTTCTCATGGTCGTCGATTCACGTGCCGAACGTGTTTACCGTGTCTCTCTCTTTCTCTCTTTATATCCACAAATATATACCGCTCTACGGAGTCATTGGAATAATATAGAAGCACGTTTGTACCGTGAAACGTGTTTGTTTCTGTTTTCTTTTCTACCAGAATTATACACTCGCCTTTTATACCGGTGTTGTGTGTTCTCCAATTGTACAAAATCCCAAAAGAAATTGGTTAAAGCGCGTTTGACTTTTTGACCTTTGCGGCATGTACGCAAATATATAAAGCGGCCGAGTATTTAGCAAAAAGAACGAGTGAGCCTGAGCCTGAGATCCGCGAGAGAGAGACCGAATATCTGTCTCTCTCTTTCTTTCCCACCCCTCTTTCCCGGCACGGCGTTTCGTTGAAAGGGGAAACGCCGGGTTTTGATTAGCTCCGTAGACAATAACCCTCCACTCTCTCTCTCTCTCTCTCTTTCTCCTTCGTAACGATAGCGGTGCGATTCTCCGACGACTCCATCCACCCGTGTTACAAAACCCCTATAGCCAGAGTTCCCGGAGCATCACCGACTACCACCACCGATACGAGTACGAGGTCCACGCGCGTACGGTAAACTATACCGTTGTACGAAAGGGATACCACTCGCGGTGGAGGGCACGCGTGTAGTTTGCGTCGGGAAAACGCACAGACACGCGGGGGCCGTACGTACGTGTACGAACCTTCGACTCTCTCGACTTCTCGTCGTTCACTCGCTGCTGGCGTACGCTAGGTTTCTCCACTCCGTACCGATACCACGTACGGTCGTACGAACGCGACCACTTTGTACAGCGAGCGGTTTGTTTTGTCTCTACGAAACAATGGGCCTACGATGCACCATCGAGAGTTCCGTGTACATCTGTGTATACGAGATGTAAGGGGTATCTCAACTCGAGCAACTTACGAGCCTCTCGATCGCGATTGATGGTTAAAAAACAACAATACACATTTTTTTCTTTATATCCTTGTATCACCCCTTTTGCTCCATCCCGCCCGATAAGTATCCGGTCCGATCGAGTTGCGAGTGAAAATTCTTATTAACCCTTCGTTGTCACGCGGGGTGAAATTGACCCCAAGCGCAACTTTAAGCTAGAATTACTATGCCTCACCACGTAGAAAAATTGTAACGGCCGAGCGTTGGGCCAATACTGGTTGCCGTAGTGCCGGTACTGACTGCCAGTATTGGGCCAGTACAAATTCGGTACAGGAGTGTAATAGCCGGCCGTTATACTGGCACCAACGGTCGGGCCAGTACCGGTTATTAAATTGGCCCGAACTTTGGCCCGGACTTTGGCTCTGACTTTGGGCCAGACTTTGGCCCGGACTTTGGCCCGGACTTTGGCCCAGATCTGGCAAACTTCTGGCTTACTACTGCCACCAACGGTCGTACCAATACTGGTTATTTCATTGGGCTGGATCTTGGCAGACGATTTTACCGACGGTGCAAATTACATCTCAGCGAGAAATGGCAAATTAAATAGATATCGAATCGACGTCTTTTAGACACTTTTGGCGTCAAGTGGACGCCGATCCAATGTCTACTTTGGACGTAAGGCCGTTCTTCGGATGTTTTTAGGACGTCCTTTGGATGTCTGTGTTGTTTGGGTTGTTTAAGCATAAATGTTTGATAATTAAATGCACTTGATATATACTAATTACTCGGAGTAGTTTTTATTAATAAGAGACCAAGTACATATACAGGTCTAAAATACGTACTTAAATGTTTATAGAACAGTGTTTATAAAATATAGGCTATATGAAGCAAATATTACATTAAAAAATATTGTATTAATCGTGCAATTTCAAGTTCGTGGCAAATTATAATTCAACAATTTGGTTGTTTGCAAAATAATGGACTTTTGATCGGAATAACCTAATCTACAATTACATTACAGAACGCAACTGTTAAAGTGAAATACTCTCAGTATTGGCGTTTTCTATAGCCCAGTACTAAGCCCGTATCGAAGCCAGAGCTTGACCGTATTTGATAGCCTATTTTGGCCCAGATCTGGCTATTATACCGGCCCGTAGTGCGGCCAGATTAACAACTAGTACTGGCACGAGACGATATTTTATACTGACCCAAAGCTTGGCCAGATTGTCAGCCAGTACTGAAACAATACTGGCTGCCAAAGTTTGGCCGCCAATACTGGCCCAAAGCTTGGCCAGTAGAATTCAACCAGTACTGGCATAAGACTGTATTTTATACTGGCCCGTAGTATGGCCCATAGTACGGCCCGTAGTATGGCCCATAGTATGGCCAGATAGTCAGCCAGTACGGGGCCAGTAGAATTATACTGGCAATTTCTACGTGGGTCCTTGCTGATTTTTTTTCGGCAATTTAAAAATTAGATAAAAATTTTTTGCCATGATATTCTCATTCTGAAAGGTTCAAACTAGTATCCTGAATTTTTACAAGTCGTTCGGAACGATACTGGCAACGCGGCAATTGTTTAAACATGGCTGTGGTCATTCCGACCCCCTGTGACCAACGTGTTATTTCTAGAATATGTGACCACGAAGCGTTAAAAACGTGACGAGTATCGCGTCGAAACAAAGAAGAATAGGGAAAACCGGCTCCGTCGAATATACGGGACTCGAGAGTCTTTGTCTATTTTGTCTGGCTTTACGATAATCGTGACTCAATGAGAGAATTTTGAGAGAACCTTGAAAGAATTTTAATGGACAAATACCACCCGCTCGAAAGTTGGTCGAGTCGACACGGAACAACCCTTACGCGCGTCGACGTTCCTCGATCCCTCACCGCCCCAATTGATACGACTCCTCGTCGTAGGTACCGCCACACTGTTTCGAAACACCCATCCTCTCTCGACCGTTACTCGCGCAAACTCTCGCCAAAGAGCAACCTCGCCCGTACATCGTTCTTTGCGCGAACCCCTGACCCGCGCCGCGTCTACCGAAACGTTCGACGAATGGAATATATAATAAAAGGCTGAAACTAGGTTCATCGGAAATGATTTTTTTCGTCGTTGGTTGTTCGATCGAAATAATCGAGCGCGGTTACGGTTCCGACGTTTCGACTCTTCGCGTTGGTGGTAATCGTAAGGGGTGGAATGTAAAAAAGTTTTCGTGACGCATTTTCGAATAAAAATCCGTAATCGCGTCGTCTTTCCCCTCTTTGGTTCTCGCTCGAAAAGAGAGTACGCGGAAACGGTGAAAGAATAAATTAAATAAGATGAAAAAGAAGAAATATGCATTTTAGAAAACGGTGCCAACGATACGATATTCGTTTTGCAACAACGACGAAACGCTCGACACTTTTCCGCGTTACGTAGTCGCGACGGTGCGAGCGTTCGTTTAATTTCCTCGGCGCGAAGCGAGGACGGACTTGATTCCAGCGAGACGAAATTCCTCGTGGGATTGAATTAAAAATAGCATTATCATAGTTGTAACGAGGACGGAGGTCGCGGGGTACGAGATACGTGAAAATCGGGCTCAGGGAGATTAGAGGGCGGCTTGGACGACGAGAGACCGCGTATCGTGGCTCGCTGTGGAGGGGAAAAAATGTACAGAGTGCCGGGAACGAATAGACGCGACGAATAAACGGGCTTGTCGGACGTTTTCTCGCCCGTTTCCCGTATATTCTACAAACTTTTCTTTCGATATTCTTCCGCCAACGCACGGACGTCTCGACGCGATTCCGTCGAAAATCCTTTTTTCTAGAGCAAATCCGTATATATTTTTGCAACGACGAAGTTTGTTTTAACGAACAAACGAGAGCCCTCTCGGATGGAATTTTCGATTAAATTCAATACCCCACGTAGAAATTGCCAGTATAATTCTACTGGCCAAGCTTTGGGACAATATTGGCGGCCAAACTTTGGCCGCCAGTACTGGCCCCGTACTGGCTGACTATCTGGCCATACTATGGGTCATACTACGGGCCATACTACGGGCCAGTATAAAATACAGTCTTATGCCAGTACTTGTTGAATTCTACTGGCCAAGCTTTGGGTCAGTATAAAATATCGTCTTGTGCCAGTACTAGTTGTCAATCTGGCCGCACTACGGGCCGGTATAATAACCAGATCTGGGCCAAAATAGGCTATAAAATACGGCCAAGCTCTGGCTTCGATACAGGCTTAGTACTGGGCTATAGAACATGCCAATACTGAGAGTATTTCACTTTAACAGTTGCCTTCCGTAATGTAATTGTAGATTAGGTTACTCCGATCAAAAGTCCATTATTTTGCAAACAACCAAATTGTTGATTTATGATTTGCCCCGAACTTGAAATTGCACGTTTAATACAATATTTTTTAGTGTAATATTTGCTTCATATAGCCTATATTTTATAAACACTGTTCTATAAACATTTAAGTACGTATTTTAGACCTGTGTATGTACTTAGTCTCTTATTAATAAAAACTACTCCGAGTATTTAGTATATATCAAGTGCATTTAATTATTAAACATTTATGCATAAACAACCCAGACAACACAGACATCCAAAGGACGTCCTAAAAACATCCGAAGAACGTCCTTACGTCCAAAGTACATCCTTTGGACGTACGTGTGCTGCTTGGGAAACATCTGGTAACGTGGTACAAAGAAATATAAATTATTCCCAGAGAAAAATATAATTTAAATAGACATTGGATCGGCGTCCACTAAACGCCAAAAGTGTCTAAAAGACGCCGATTCGATATCTAGTTAATTTGCCATTTCTCGCTGAGATGTAATTTGCACCGTCGGCAAAATCGTCTGCCACGATCCGGCCCAATGAAATAACGAGTATTGGTACGACCGTTGGTGCCAGTAGTAAGCCCGAAGTTTGCCAGATCTGGGCCAAAGTCTGGGCCAAAGTCTGGTCCAAAGTCAGACCCAAAGTCCGGGCCAATTAAATAACCGGTACTGGCCCGACCGTTGGTGCCAGTATAACGGCAGGCTATTACATTCCTGTACCGAATCTGTATTGGCCCAACGCTCGGCCGTTACAATTTTCCTACGTGGGTATTTAAGTATATACTATAAAATTTTTTGAAAATTTTTTGAATTTCCTTGAAAAACACCGAAGATAGCGACCCCATATTGCTTGTTTTTCTTGGTACTATTTTTTCAAACGCGTTTTTCTGAAAACGACTTTTTTTTAACTTGCGTACACGCTAGTTTGAAAAGTTTTGAACCAATCGTGTTGAAAATTGGCAGTTACTTTCTTCATAGTATTGGGCTCTATATGAACCTAAAATCGGAATATTATCATTATTTAAAATAATTTATTTTTTGCAAATAAAGTTGTAAAAAATGGCAAAAAATCATGCTTTTTTGTTTTGAACCCTGTAAAAAATTCAATTTTCTATTTTTCTATAGACAAATATATACAATATAATATGAAATATATAAAATATATTTTTTTATAGACAAATATAGACAATTTTCTATTTTTTTTTAGACATATAATAAAAGTAAATTCCAACCTCGTTTGATTTCAGATGAAAATGCGGCTTCCAGAATGTACGCAAAATGCTGAGTCTGATTGTGACCTGCAATATAGGGTCGCTAATATTTTCGGTATTTTTCAAGGAAATTATTCAAAAATTTTATAGTATATACTTAAATATATGTATAAGATATTCTCAAAGTTTCAATAAATTATATTAATTTTTTATACTATAAAAAAATTCATGAAAATCATTGAGAAACCGCTGTCCTAACCCTATTTCCCCGCTTAACGAACAGACGAGAGCCCTCTCGGATGGAATTTTCGATTAAATTCAATCATCTTCGAAACGAGGCGGTAAAATTTTTCATATTTCATGCCGGTTACGCGGAAAGTTAACGAAAAATCATCGACTCCGCGCTAAACTTGTAACGGGACTCAATTTTCGGACTATACGAATCCGTTATTCGTTAATATTACCGAGATACTTGATTATCTTATCGAGGCTGGGAAGAGACTCTCCCGGGGGGGCTCTTCGTTCGGTCGAAACTTTTCTCAATATATACGCGCGTATACGGAACGGCAACGAATTAAACGGGCGTTAGAGAAGCGCGATGAGGGGGGAAAAAGGACTGACCGGAAAAGCCTCGCGTATTGGATTAGTTCGCGAACGGTGCGTATAGATAATATGTATATATACGGTATATATAACACACGTATCGGAACACACGCGGCACGGAGGAGCATTCAGCGGTGTACACGGAGAAACCACAGCCAGCGAACGAGCTGGGATGCGTCGGATAACGGATACGGAATCCCCTCCCAAAAACCGGAATCCTCGTGGAATTTTTTAATTAGTACACGAGCATGAAAAAAATCCAATTCCTACCGCGATCCTCGTCCCGGCATACCGCGTACACGCGTATATATATGTATATATACATATTTATTAGTGTATACGCCGTGCAATAGCGTTGAAAGTGGTAAGCGCGTTTGGGTTCGTGCACGGGCATACGTTAAGTAGTTACGTAGTAGCCGTGGACCCTGGAATCGCGATCGTTCAACCGCCCCCACCGTTGTCTCGTCGTTGGCGAAAAGATTCCGACCGGATGAACAAAGATTATATCATCTGGCGATGCAACAAGCGAGACGAGACAAGAAAAAAAACGAGATCGAGCCTAACTTCTCGAATGTTATAGCCAAGACATACTCTTGTTTTCGAGTTTGACAGGGGAGTTTTTGTCTCGTCTCGATCTCGTCTCGAATCTCGCTTGTATTCCAATATCGATCGGTTCGAACTAGAACTTTTTAAACTGTCGTGATGAAACGCACATACGAGTGACATTGGCCCCACGTCGGTTACCGATACTGGAGAAAAACGCACGTGCATTGATAATATTCCACAAAGAATTATATTTCCATAGGGATCATTTTAACGCGAGGGCGCACACCCTTCGACTACTTAAAAAACAGAAATTGTACTTTCTCCGAAACGGCACAACTGTCCGGACTCGGATAGCTTAGCCCAAGCAGAATTGTGGGATAAAGTGGTTAAGTTTTTGCTGTTTGAAAATAATCCACCGTTTAGCAGTGGGTACAATTCTAATATTACAGGCTATGTCTCTTGCACTGATGTGCGACGTGATAACATCTAAACCATCGCCGCCATAGTACGGGTTCCCATTAAAACAATAAAACATTTGACTATAATCGAAATTCTCGCTTGGTCTCGCTTGGTCTCGCTTGTCAATAACACATCGAGACGATACTATGGTAGTGTAGCATGTTCCCCAAATTCATCGTCCCCAAATTCATCGTCCCCTAAAAAGTAACTAGACCGAAAAATCCCTTGACTATTGAACCGCAATGCTGCTAGATGGCGCAGTAAACGTATTCTCATGTAGGGTAGCATGTTCCCCAAATTCATCGTCCCCAAAAAAGTAACTAGATTGAAAAATCCCTTGACTATTGACCCACAATGCTGCTAGATGGCGCAGTAAACGTATTCTCATGTAGGGTAGCATGTTCCCCAAATTCATCGTCCCCAAAAAAGTAACTAGATTGAAAAATCCCTTGACTATTGACCCACAATGCTGCTAGATGGCGCAGTAAACGTATTCTCATGTAGGGTAGCATGTTCCCCAAATTCATCGTCCCCAAAAAAGTAACTAGATTGAAAAATCCCTTGACTATTGACCCACAATGCTGCTAGATGGCGCAGTAAACGTATTCTCATGTAGGGTAGCATGTTCCCCAAATTCATCGTCCCCAAAAAAGTAACTAGATTGAAAAATCCCTTGACTATTGACCCACAATGCTGCTAGATGGCGCGATAAACGTATTCTCATATCTACTCGCCCGACTGCCGGAGTTCGAGGACTGAGCAGTAGATCACGTTGCTCTTATGATCAGACAACAAATACATATATACATATATATATGTAGAGATTTCTCGGCATTGAACCACTGAAAAAGGAAATTGTTGTTTGGGTTTGATTGTCAAAAAATATCCTATGTCATTGATATAAAAACATCTTCTGCATCAAGTGCTCTGTCACAAATGCATAATGTCTCTTTCGAATGGGCTGTTTGTTGTTCGCAGCTGATGTGATAACGCTCTCATCAGATGACGATGAAGAATATCACAGTGGTGACCCTCTAACTAAGTGTCTTTCATGCCCTGGTCCCCTGAATTATACTTTCCCGGTGTGTGGTCACAGAAATTTCTGCTGCAGTATTATCCGTGCAATATTGGGTATGGGTTTGACACCAAGATGCTTAGTGTGTCATGTACCGAGATGGCCACCCGTCCTAGTGACTCTCACCAATAGCAAGGGATAAATATTTTTTTTAATATTCATATTTCTTTTAAAAATATCATTATATTGCTTCAATAAAATAATATACTTACAAGTACCCTTATATTCTTTATTTTCGGATATATAATTGCGATCGCAAGATGCGCTCCGAAGTTGCTCTTATCACCACATGGAATTAAAAACGACCATGTTAAGATCATAAATGAACATATATCCTCTACGGGGACCTGGACACCGCGGGCATCCACCCACTAACAAGAGATCACCCAGTGTATAATTAATAATTAATAATTAATAATTAATAATTAATAATTAATAATTAATAATTAATAATTAATAATTAATCATTAATAATTAATAATTAATAATTAATAATTAATAATTAATAATTAATAATTGATAATTAATAATTAATAATTAATCATTAATAATTAGTAATTAGTAATTAATAATTCATAATTGTTGTCATTATGGCATAATAAAAAAGGCGGTTGTCTGATCATAAGAGCAACGTATCTACTGCTCAGTCCTCGAACTCCGGCATTCGGGCGAGTAGATATGAGAATACGTTTATCGCGCCATCTAGCAGCATTGCGGGTCAATGGTCAAGGGATTTTTCAGTCTAGTTACTTTTTTGGGGACGATGAATTTGGGGAACATGCTACCCTACATGAGAATACGTTTACCGCCCCATCTAGCAGCATTGCGGTTCAATAGTCAAGAGGTTTTTCTGTCTAGTTACTTTTTTGGGAACGATGAATTTGGGGAACATGCTACACTACCGAGATTATATCTGCAATTCACGTCATGCAATCGATATACAAATTTTATACAAATGACAATCGCAAGCGAGAACGAGCGAGACGGTCGAGATTCTCGTCTTGTTTTGCATCACTAATATCATCGAATAACGCGAATTCGGAGCTTACGATCGCCCATCTATCTTTATCGCTCGAATCGACTCGTTTCGCTCGATACAAAGTCGATCAAATCTAACCAACGTTGTAGCGAGCCGATCGAATGATCTTTTTCGTAAAAAAAAAAATTATTTACTTTCCTACCGATACAAGGGTGAGCGTAAGATAATTTTTTGTACGATCCGGCAGTTGCGGGAACTGGAAAAAAAAAATCTGTACACGGAACGAAGTCCGTAAAAGCCCAATCGCTCTCTGGGATATTCGCGAAAGCTTCGCGTATATATAGAAACGCTGTGGATATTGCAACGTCGAAAATATGTGGTTCCGAGTATGCCGAAGGCTTCGAAAGGGAGGAATCGAGTGGATGCATACGTGCATCTCTCGAATATTAACGTATACCGTACGGGGGAGTGAATGGAACGGTCGCGCTCGTTGAATAAGGGGCGCGCGCGCGCTGGAGGGTGAGAGGTGTCCGCGGGGGTGTCTGGAAACTGGCTGATATCGGTTCGCGGCGTGTCGCGAATCATTCGCGCTCCCATCGAGGAATCGACAGAGAGAGAGAGAGAGAAAAACTTTAAGGCCGAGTCGATCGCTCTGCAGCAAACCCATACGTCCGGCATATATTTCATTCGCTTTCATTGCCGAGAGAGTTCATATAATATGACGCGTGTGCGGTATACCGAGAGAGAAGGAAGTACGGTTATTAAGGGGTTAAAAACTCTCGTGCCGGTAATATCCCTCCATTTTCCCCCTTTGCTTTCCTCTTCGCTTATGTCATACGTACATAATATATCTATGATATACATTCACCCTTTTCACGTTCCACGAAAGTTTCCAGGACGAGTTGATACATACATTCGATAGCAAACGACAAAAGTCGTAAGCGCGACAAAATAAAACTTTTCTCTCCCGAGTGAACGGAGAAAAAGTCGGGTGAGAAATTTTAAATGTGTCGTTTTGAGTGTAGGACAAAAACGAAAAAGCACGTTGTACTTTGGCGTACGTTGAAACGCGAGTACATTCGCAATCAGAGAGAAATGCTATTGGTGCATTAATGCGGTATATAAGATGTACTTTTGAAAGGATAGTTGACGCGACCGTGTATATACATACGTACATATATAATCTATGTGTGCGGGCACACGAGAGCCTCGAGAGCGGGTTATAGACGTTGGGGATGTGCCGGTGGACGCACGGTCCATGCTCGGAGCGATCAATGCCGGAGCACACGGGCAGAGAGCGAGACGAGGATCGAACGATCGCGAGGGCGCAAGGGGTGAAACGCGAGATACGTCTGCCGGTTGAAAAGAGCCCCCTCCAACGGTACCGTATGCCCCCCCCACTCGTCGACACTTTCAACGGTCTCCATGGCTACGGCATCCCTCCCAGTCTCTATCCCCCACCCGTACAGTTTGCGGATACCCACATTGACCTACACCTGGCACCTGGCACCTGGCGGGATCGAAAAATCAAGACGCGAGAAAGAATCGCGAGGGAATCGCGGGAGGGGAAAAAAGAGCTACGCTTCTCTCCTACCCTTTGCGACTCCGACAAACGTCAACTACCGATACGCCGTCCGAGAACCGGACTCGATATGGTTCTACGTTATACGTATATATGTTAGGGCGATTTTAGTTTTTCGACTATTTTTTTTCTTCTCAGTCCCCATCTGAAATTTTGTTGGATATGTCGAAAAACAAATTACCTGAAAGTTACAGACCTTAATATTAATTCGAAGTACTTTCCCTTAGCGTGAGAAGATTTTAGATCTAAAATACACGTAAATCGAATTTTTTCTTTTGTTGAACATTCTATAACTCAGCCGCATTTTATGCTATCATATTGTTCTTGGTTTCGATTTACTCAGAATAAAACAATCTAAAAAAGTGCCTTTTGCGGTGAAAGTGTAAATTGTACTGGTGAGTTGGTACGGGTCACTGAAGTTGATTTTTACCCAAAATTCTCGTTTTTTGCTGTTATCTCTGAAACAATTGACTTTACGAAAAAAATGTAAATGAAAAATTTCCAAGAAATTTAATTTCCTTCAAAAAAGGTCCTATCGATCCAATTGCTTAGATTAATATTTCTTGAGACATTAAACTTTTTTTATTTTTTATTTTTTTTATTATTTAATATTTCATATTTTATAAATTTTATACTACTCATAAGTTAAAGTTCAATATCTCAATAAATATTGATCCAAGCATTTGGGTCGATAGGACCTTTTTTGTAGGAAATTAAATTTCGAACGAATTTTTCATTCACATTATATGTCGAAAAAGAAATTCCCTAGTAGTTACAGCCCTTAATATTAATTCGAAGTACTTTCCCTTAGCGTGAGAAGATTTTAGATCTAAAATACACGTAGATCGAATTTTTTCTACTGTTCAAAATTCTATAACTCAACCGCATTTTATGCTATCATATTGTTCTTGATTTCGATTTACTCAGAATAAAACAATCTAAAAAAGTGCCTTTTGCGGTGAAAGTGTAAATTGTACTGGTGAGTTGGTACGGGTCACTGAAGTTGATTTTTACCCAAAATTCTCGTTTTTTGCTGTTATCTCTGAAACAATTGACTTTACGAAAAAAATGTAAATGAAAAATTTCCAAGAAATTTAATTTCCTATAAAAAAGGTCCTATCGATCCAATTGCTTAGATTAATATTTCTTGAGACATTAAACTTTTTAATTTTTTATTTTTTTTATTATTTAATATTTCATATTTTATAAATTTTATACTACTCATAAGTTAAAGTTCAATATCTCAAGAAATATTAAGCTAAGCAATTGGGTCGATAGGACCTTTTTTGTAGGAAATTAAATTTCGAACAAATTTTTCATTCACATTTTATGTCGAAAAAGAAATTCCCTAAAAGTTACAGCCCTTAATATTAATTCTAAGTACTTTCCCAAAGCGTGAGAAGATTTTCCATCTAAAATACACGTGAATCGAATTTTTTTTTTTTTCAAATTTCTATAACTCAGCCGCATTTTATGCTATCATATTGTTCTTGGTTTCGATTTACTCAGAATAAAACAATCTAGAAAAGTGCCTATTGCGGCGAAAGTGTAAATTGTACTGGTAAGTTGGTACGGGTCCCTGAAGTTGATTTTTACCCAAAATTCTTGTTGTTTTGCTGTTATCTCTGAAACAATTCACTTTACGAAAAAAATGTAAATGAAAAATTTCTTGGAAATTTAATTTTCTACAAAAAAGGTCCTATCGACCCAATTGCTTAGATTAATAATTCTTGAGATATTGAACTTTAACTTATGAGTAGTATACAATTTTTACGGTTTATATTAGTTTTTAGACCGTTTCGAGCGTAATGGAAGGGTCGACTTTTTTTCTTGAAATCTTTCAGAGTTTCGAAGATGCCAAAATCTACGTACGATATTATTATATTATTATAGCCGATGCACGTCCCTATGCTCCGATAACGTCATATACGGACGTACGCGGGTGTGCGTGCGCGCGTATATATGTTACACGGATAAATTGGAGGGGGTAATGTCGATCCCCACTCGAGACGATTCGACGAGGTCGTGGGAGGGATGAAACTCCGTGGTGGGAGAAAGTAGGGACAAACGATCGAGGGGTGGGGGTGCTATATATGGAATACGCGAGGGGGGGAGAGTTCAGTTCAGCCGACAGGAGCGTATCGTTAACTTCGCTGTGACATTTTCACATAACGCGCTACTTCCAGCGATCTTCTCTGCTGGTCGCTCCCCCGTCACAATCGCCCGGCGCTTCGTTCCGTCGTTTCATCCGTCGATCTATCCGCTACGAGACCATTCTCACGAACGTGAAACGGAAAGAGAAGAAAAATAATAGACAAAGCAACGACAACGGCGAGGGACCGTGACGTCGAACTACGCCCCTCGTCGCGGACGAGAATCTCCGAGTACGTGAGAGAAAAAAAATCTCTCCATCGTTGGAAAGATTCCTCGATATTCCGCTGGGACGTGAGAGAAGTTACGAAGAAATTTCGCTCTTTGCATCCCGTCACGGTGAGTCCGCGTTAAAATTGCCAAATTTCATTCTTCTTCCGCGCTGTAATTTTATCCTCGTTATTCGTTAATTAATATCTGCATATATATCGCGAAAATAGTACGCGCGACACCTCGTTGAAAATTAACGTACAAAAACTTGATAGTCAAAAGTTAAAGAAACGAATTAATATTTGACCAAGTTTCGAGACGCGAATAGAAAAAAAGTATGACTATGAAATGAATAGAAGAGAGAAAAATCATTCTTCCAGCCACCTTATTTGCACGCAAGATTTTTTTTTTCCACGGTACAACAGCGAAAATATAAATAACGATTGATTAGGAGAGAAAGGGTAGAAATGTAAGTGAGAGCACGCCGCGACCTTGTGGTCACACGTCGGCTAATCAGCGGCCACAGGCGCGACATCTCCTCGTCCGTATATCGCGTTCTCCACTCGTACTCTACTCGTACCGTACACGGTACAGAGAGTACCGTATAAATGTATACGTCATTGGAGAACACAAGCGCGTCTACCGAAATTTCCGTCTTGGTCGTAGAAAAAAATATATATAGCTATGTATTTTGCTCAAATTAGTCAAGTCAGTGCGGTATATAATGGGAGAGAAAATTAATAGTCGACGCGAACTTTCCGCGTCCGAGCGGCCATTAACCCCTTGTCGTCGCTCTCAGGCTCTCTCACGCTCTCTCGCTCTATCTCGCTTCTACGTGGAGTTTCGGTGCAGCCAAGTGATTCCGGCCGGCTTCCACGTAGAATCCCGAGAACCCCCTTCGAGGCCTCCAACCCCGATCGATAGGTACATACGCAGGCACCACGTTATATCTCTCCTTCTGCCTCTGCCTCTTTCTATATATATATATATATATATATATATATATATATATATATATATATATATATATGTATATATATAAATATGTACATGGAAATGTACGCCACGTGTAAAAAAATTACGAGTATCCCGCGTGAAAAATGAGTTATGAATTATTTAAAAAGTATTTTTGTCCGAGGGTCACGCAGCTCGAAAGTAAAATTGTCAAAACGATGAAGCAATCTCAATTTTCCTACCGTTGTGCGTTGATACATTTTACGAATAAACTCTGGCGGTATTCATATAACTTGATAAGAAAAATTTCAATCTGTCATCCGCTCGATCTTGTTAAACAAATATGTAGCTCGGTACGAGTCGCGAGACGAGTTCCGCGTAAATTTATCTTTTATTTCCAACAGAAGCATTCCTACAATTTTTTTGAGAATCGCAACTGTATGTTATTCGGCACGATCGTGGAAACATTTCGAACGGCTGCGCGTTCAGGATTTTCGATACGATTTTTTTTTATCGTTGCCAAGTTCAAGAAAAAGGTTCGAACCACTTCCCTTTAAGTGGGGAAATCGGGTTAGGCCAGCGTTTTCTCAATGATTTTCATGAATTTTTTTATAGTATAAAAAATTAATATAATTTATTGAAACTTTGAGAATATTTTATACATATATTTAAGTATATACTATACAATTTTTGGAGAATTTCCATGAAAAACACCGGGGATATTAGCGACCCCATATTGCAGGTCACAATCAGACTCAGCATTTTGCGTACATTCTGGAAGCCGCAATTTTCATCCGAAATCAAACGGGGTTGGAATTTACTTTTGTTATATGTCTCTCTTCTATATGAACCTAAATGCTATAAAAAAAATAGAAAATTGAATTTTTTACAGGGGTCAAAACAAAAAAGCATGATTTTTTGCCATTTTTTACAACTTTATTTGCAAAAAAAAATTATTTTAAATAATGATAATATTCCGATTTTAGGTTCATATAGAGCGCAATATTATGAAGAAAATAACTGCCAATTTTCAAAACGATTGGTTGAAAACTTTTCAAACTAGCGTGTACGCAAGTTCGATAAAAGTCGTTTTCAGAAAAACGCGTTGGAAAAAATAGCAAAATGCTGAGTCTGATTGTGACCTGTAATATGGAGTCGCTAATATCTTCGGTATTTTTCAAGGAAATTCTTCAAAAATTTTATAATATATACTTAAATATATGTATAAAATATTCTCAAAGTTTCAATAAATTATATTCATTTTTTATACTACGAAAAAATTCATGAAAATCATTGAGAAAACGCTGTCCCAACCCTATTTCCCCCCTTAATGGCTTATAACAATAGAACGAGTCGGAATTTTCATTTAAAATTTTGGGAACATATTTTTCAATAGTTTTACTAACAATTTATGAAATAAAAAAAATCGATTTTTTGAACCGTCTAACCCTATTTCCCCCCTCAACTGGGGAAATCGGGTTAGGACAGCGTTTTCTCAATAATTTTCATGAATTTTTTTATAGTATAAAAAATGAATACAATTTATTGAAACTTTGAGAATATTTTATATATATATTCAAGTATATACTATAAAATTTTTATACATATATTTAAGTATATACTAAAAAATTTTTGAAGAATTTCCTTGAAAAACACCGGGGATATTAGCGACCCGATATTGCAGGTCACAATCAGACTCAGCATTTTGCGCACAATCTGGAAGCCGCAATTTTCATCTGAAATCAAACGAGGTTGGAATTTACTTTTTTTATATGTCTCTCTTCTATATGAACCTAAATGCTATAAAAAAATAGAAAATTCAATTTTTTACAGGGGTCAAAACAAAAAAGCATGATTTTTTGCCATTTTTTACAACTTTATTTGCAAAAAAAAATTATTTTAAATAATGATAATATTCCGATTTTAGGTTCATATAGAGCGCAATACTGTAAAGAAAGTAACTGCCAATTTTCAAAACGATTGGTTGAAAACTTTTCGAACTAGCGTGTACGCAAGTTTAAAAAAAATCGTTTTCAGAAAAACGCGTTTGAAAAAATAGGAAAATGCTGAGTCTGATTGTGACCTGTAATATGGGGTCGCTAATATCTTCGGTGTTTTTCAAGGAAATTCTTCAAAAATTTTATAGTATATACTTAAATATATGTATAAAATATTCTCAAAGTTTCAATAAATTATATTCATTTTTTATACTATAAAAAAATTCTTGAAAATCATTGAAAAAACGCTGTCCTAACCCTATTTCCTCCCTTAATGGCTTATAACAATAGAACGAGTGGGAATTTTCATTAAAAATTTTGGGAACATATTTTTCAATAGTTTTACTAACAATTTATGAAATAAAAAAAATCGATTTTTTGAACAGTCTAACCCTATTTCCCCCCCTTAAACCGGAGTATACAGCGAAGGATCCCAACATCAACTTTATCGGGGGCGCGTTTTTGTTGAAATTTGCTTCAATTTGTGTTTCGAAGGGACGCACGTTATTTAATCGCAAAAACCATTTGTCGAGTTTGGAAAAGGTGAAAATCGAATACCGTTTGCGTATATACGAAATTACTGAATTTTCGATAATGCCGTCGTTAAATAACGCGAAACGACACGGATGACGAGAGATCATCACCGAATCGCCTGTACGGTATTTTCCGAATTTTTTCTCTCTTTTTTTATCTTGCTTTTCGAACGACGCTTCTCGAAACCATTCACGAAAACGTTGTTGAAGAAAATCAATGTTCGAATAATTCCGAGAGGCTTTCGAACGATCGCTCGATCGATCGATATCAAAGATATCGTCGTAGATTGAACGAGACCGTTCGAAGAGCCGAGCCGAAAGAACCTCGCGACGTATACGCGAACCTCTTTCGGAGTCACATCGGATACCAGTCGGATTCTGGACGAGCGAAAGAGAGAGAGCGAGAAAAAGAGGAAATAGGGGGAGGGATGCTTTGGCGCGCACCGTTGGATGTAGGTTAGCGAGTTGGAGGATTAAATGAGGTGCCCGAGGGTGCAAACTCATAACGTGGACCCTCCAACCGTTCGTCAACTGTATATATATATATATCGAGCTTTGGAAAAGTCACGCGGGCTTCCCGTCGGGTTTTAACAATACCAATATATTCACAGTTATATATAGACGAATCTCGAGGACGTCGATTGAATAGGCGTTGCAAATTCACCAGCGCAAACACACACATACAAACACACTCCGTATGGCATTATTTCACGCCGAGACTGTACGAGACTAATTAAAAAAAACGTACATACATCGACTTGGAGCCAGTAATTAGGGAACCTACCATCACTTTGCCTTATTTTACTTTATTAATTAGTACCGTCCATTATCGGAGAATTCAAACGCGTTACTTCCATGTTTACGAGTATATGCGAGATTGGGAGTTGAGCAAAATTTTTTTTTATATTTCCTTCCATACATACCACGCCACGAGCGAGGATCCAAGTACGGAGTGTTGATTGAAAAAAGTGAAAGGAAAGGAATTTTAATGATTAATTAATGAATTTTCGTTGGCAGATTTCACGCATTCGTCGTGGAGTTTTTGTTGCTCGTATTCGGTGCGAGTGGCGTGAACCCGCCTATATTATTCATCCGTTTTATCGGTTTTCAAAGCGCCAATCGGTAACGCCACCGCGCACACGCGTAGTTACGCTAACGACTCAAAGACAAAAATACACGCGATTACACGATATTGGCGATCATCAATTTTCCCTTTCCCCGAATTTCGAGAAAACGATTAACGGACATAGCAAAAGGACAATTAGCGCTACCGTATTATATCGGAGTAGAAATCAAGGTACGTAGATACAGACGTTGATACGAAACCCCATACCCAAAAGCCGTACCAAACGCCATATGCCGTTGACATTCCGTGACATTTTGGTAATGTCGACGCGGCTTATTTCCCGAGACCGAACCCTTAAATCCTACCTTTCGGTTCTACAGAGATGGTTACATGTACGACCGGTCGCTCCGGTTGATGCGCGTTGCTTGTGGGTAAAAGAGAGAGGGTGAGGCGAGGGCCGCGATATCGATTACCGTTTGCATTCCGATATTTTCCTCGAATCCCTTGGCTCCCTTCCGTCGTGTACGCGTATACGCGGCATAATATACGGCACGATAGTTTTGTCGTCGAGTTTGTGTACGTACCACGAGAATTTCGAGCGAGAAAAGTCCGAAGAAACGTCTTTGAAAACTCGATTTTTCGCCTATTTGTTTGTTAGTTAAAAACGAAAAATGCTTCCCGCCTACGATTTTCCAAAATTCGATCCGAGTTTATTGGCTCATTACGCCGAATAATCCCGTCGGCGCTTGCCCTTCTCTACAATTAAATAAATTAAATCTTCTCGCTAATAAAATAATGCACGCTATACCACGAGTAATTATTCGTTTGAATTATCGGCAAGAAACTACAAGTATTTATTTCCAAGTATCGCGACTAAAGTGGCGCGCGAATTTTACAATTCCGTCGCAACTCTCAATGGAAAAAGTTTGTTTTATCGCTAGTTTTTTTTTCCCCCACATTTGGATTAGGATGCTCGACCCTTTAGCAACTCCGTGCGCGATGATAACGCGAAGAAAAACGAGAAGGCCTAAGTAAGAGGTGCATTGCTGGTCGCTCGCTGCGCTCGCTCCCATGAGGGGGTGCTAGTGATGCAACGAGCGAGACGAGACAAGAAAAAATCGAGATCGAGCCTAACTTCTCGAATGTTATAGCCAAGACATACTCTTGTTTTCGAGTTTGACAGGGGAGTTTTTGTCTCGTCTCGAATCTCGCTTGTATTCCAATATCGATCGGTTCGAACTAGAACTTTTCAAACTGTCGTGATGAAACGCACATCGAGTGACATTGGCCCCACGTCGGTTACCGATACTGGAGAAAAACCCATGTCCATCGATAATATTCCACAAGGAATTGCATTTCCATAGGGATGTATTAATTGCGATCAATTTAACGCGAGGGCGCACACCCTTCGACTACTTCAAAAACAGAAATTGTACTTTCTCCGAAACGGCACAACTGTCCGGACTCAGATAGCTTAGCCCAAGCAGAATTGTGGGAAAAAGTGGTTAAGTTTTTGCTGTTTGAAAATAATCCACCGTTCAGCAGTGGGCACAATTCTAATATTACAGGCTATGTCTCTTGCACTGATGTGCGACGTGGTAACATCTAAACCATCGCCATCATAGTACGGGTTCCCATTAAAACAATAAAACATTTGACTATAATCGAGATTCTTGCTTGGTCTCGCTTGTCAATTCAATACATATCGAGACGAGATTATATCTGCAATTAACGTTATGCAATCGATATACAAATTTTATATAAATGACAATCGCAAGCGAGAACGAGCGAGACGGTCGAGATTCTCGTCTTGTTTTGCATCACTAGGGGGTGCGTTGTGTAGGGTGGCTCGAAGTGGGTGTGACCCTTAGCGGCTCGAGCCAATAACTTCTCGATCATCCCTCGTATTTTATGCTATTTTGATCTTGCAAATTAGGCCACCGCGAGGGGCATGAAAATCGTATGGAAATTCGATCATTTATTTTTAATTGCTCCTATTTGTTTCTTTCTTGCAAAAGAAACATTTTAAATCCCACCGTTTCCCAAGGAGAAACCGTCGATTTTGTGTGAAAGTAATTTTTGTTTTAAATAGCTTTAGCCGAATATCTACGAAATCGCTGAGGCGATCAAGGTGACAATTCCCTTTCCGCTCTAAGTTAGGTCAAGAGCGATCGTTTGAAAAAAAAAAAAAATCAAATTTTACTCACAATCGTGCATACGCACGTAACGGACATGCTTTTCAAAACGTGTTAGAATGATTCCAGGGGTCACGAAACGTGAAGATATCTTGAAATGTTCACTTTCGATATTCGGAGTCATTACAATGACTTCCCTCTAGGATCGGTAAGTTAAAAAACTGTTTAGCCCCGAGGCGCCGCTGTGGTCAACCGATAATTGCTATATACTTTTTCTCGTCTCTCTCTCGTTCCGCCGGATGTTCCATCGTCAATTACCGAATCTCTTTTCGCCCGACGACGTCTCCGAGATGTATAAAATTTCACGGATCATCGAGTATCTCCTCGAATTTTAAGGAAGCTGGCAAATTGGCAAAGTTGGTCAAAAGTTGCGAAACGAAAGCGAACAAAAAAAGAAGATAGTAAGAAGGGGCGCGAAGAATCGTAAAAGTAGCCGACCAACCGGATTTCTCGTTCGTCGCGAAACGTCGCGAAAAGTCGAAAGAGCGCCGTGAAACTCGGCCGCTTTTGACAATAGACGCCGCCTCGCGGGGTGAAATACGAAAGAAAGGGAGTCTCGCCAATGGCCGGTCTTTCGTTTCTCTCTCCCGAGGCATCCCCGTTACGCGTCCGTGTCACGAGCCTGAAACGGCACAATAAAGATAGGGTATACGTTGTATAACGCGACAAAGAAACGCGGGCGACTTCCGGCTCGAGCTCTTTAACCGGCGTTCGCTCGATTTCACGCGCATCGGAATTAATTACAACCCGCGCGAGAGAAGAAACGGCGACTAGACGGAAGCTGTTCGGGTATAAAAAGAGTTTATTAAATGTTGATTAAACGGAATTAAATAAATAATCGGCATTGGAACGATTATTCCGTAAAATGATGAAGCGGAACGTCGAAAATTCATTTAACGCTCACCGATGAGTCTCCGTGATCGCGCGGAGAGACGTTTGGATAAGATTCCGAGAACATTGCGGGCAGAGACGCTCTCGTACACCGCGGGGGGCAAATACTTTTTTCTTTTTTTCTTTCTAAATCCAAGGAGCGGAACTCGTTCGCATCGGTTCCTCAATGTTATCGCGCAATTTTTCATCCGTCTCATCTTTGGGAAAACCAAACCAAACCAAACCAAACTAGGGCGAGATAGAGTGGTGAAAGATAATTTATAAAGCATTTTCGACATTGGTAACGTTTCTCGAGTGGCGCTGATCGAGCTAGCGTACGTACGCAGAGAACGTGTGGGATACGGACTCGCGGTGACCGTTCGTCGCGCGAGGACGGAAAGGGTGGCGGGGACGTAAGGCCGACGCGTGCCGCATCGACGAGAGCCGCAAACGCTCGTTTCCTCATTAAAATGCCAAACATTCACGCCCGTTAACCCGAGCGACTTCCTAACCCGCCTAATTCGGTATTTCCGTGAGTCGTCTTTGCCTTCCTACGCGCCAGTGCCCCTCCGCTCGTCTTACCATCGCGGTATACCTACCGACGGGACCTTTTTTCTTGGTCTCTCTCTCTTCTGTCCGAACACGTACGGACGTCGAAACGGTTCGAGCATGAATTAGACACTGAAACCCGTCATCTTCATCGGAACGATGAAACTCTTTTCTTTTTTTTTTTATCTTTTTTTTCCGCCAATTCGTTACAACCGAAAGCCAGAAAACTCCGTGGTTACGACCGAGAGAGTCCGTGAAAAGAGCGGGGGGGCTATGTACTAGGGTGGTTCTTAACTTGGTGATGTTGGAAATTCTTTGGTATTGTTCCTTAAAAGTAATCAACATATCCAGAAAAAAAATTGGGCGCAAGTGGAACTTTGTCCGAAAATTCTAACCCACCCCACCGAGCTGTCGAATTTTTATATGAAAAAATGCATGCATTCAAAATTTTGTTAAGAAAATTGTTTATTATTTCAAAACTATTCGTGATAAAGAAATTTTATATTGTGTTTTTATAGGAAATTTAATGCTCTACGAAAAAGGTATCTCGTAAAATTCTTGTGAATCTAATATTTATCACGTTATTAGCAAAAAACTGTCATCATTTATTCCAAAAGTCCATCATTATGGCCAAAACAGGAGTTTGACGTCGAAAAACTGCAATATATTCTTCATATGCATTTAGAAATATGAAGAGATACGTAGTGCACTCGATAACAGTATGTGAACGATATTTAAATTTTCAATTTTATCAATTTTATTATCATTCATGATAAATTTTTCTTCTTTGATCAATAAGAACATTGATTTCTTTATCAGTTCCAAATCGATGGCTCTTTTCGAAAGATTTGAAATCAACTCCTCATTTTTTTATATCGACGCGAGCGAGTGGATTTCTAATGAAAATTATTTACAAGGCTTAAAAATAGTTAAAGGAATTAAAGTGGTTAACGATGTTGCAGAAAGAGGAGTGAAACTTATTACAGAGTACAATGATCGTCTCACTTATGACGAAGATCAGAAAAAATTCATTGTACAAATAATTGAAGAATATAAAAAAAAATATCCTGATATTAACAAAGCAACTTTGCTCCAACCGATGTAATTCATTATTCTAAGTTGATTTTTTAAATATATGACATCATTCATTATAATTCACAATAAAATTAATAAAATTGAAAATTTGAATATCGTTTACATTTCATTGTTGAGTGCGCTACGTATTTCTTCATAATCTTATATACATACGAAAAATAAATTGCAGCTATTCGACGTCAAACTCCTGTTTTGACCATAATGATCGACTTTTGGAATAAATGATGACAGTTTTTTGCTAATTACGTGATAAATATTAGATTCACGATAATTTCACAGGATACCTTTTTTGTAGAGCATTATATTTCCTACAAAAACGTAATATAAAATTCTTTTATCATAAATAGTTTTGAAATAATAAACAATTTTAAAAAAAAAATTTTGAATGCATGCATTTTTTCTTATAAAAATTCGACAGCTCGGTGGGGTGGGTTAGAATTATTGGACAAAGTTCCGCTTGCGCCTAATTTTTTTTCTAGATATGTTGATTACTTTTGAGGAACAATACCAAAGAATTTCCAACATCACCAAATTAAGAACCACCCTAATATGAACCGTACCAAATTTATCATTCATTATAATTCACAATAAAATTAATAAAATTGAAAATTTGATTATAGTTTACATTTCATTGTTGAGTGCGCTACGTATTTCTTCATAATCTTATATACATACGAAAAATAAATTGCAGCTATTCGACGTCAAACTCCTGTTTTGACCATAATGATCGACTTTTGGAATAAATGATGACAGTTTTTTGCTAATTACGTGATAAATATTAGATTCACGATAATTTCACAGGATACCTTTTTTGTAGAGCATTATATTCCCTACAAAAACGTTATATAAAATTCTTTTATCATAAATAGTGTTGAAATAATAAACAATTTTCTTAAAAAAATTTTGAATGCATGCATTTTTTCCTATAAAAATTCGACAGCTCGGTGGGGTGGGTTAGAATTATTGGACAAAGTTCCGCTTGCGCCCAATTTTTTTTCTAGATATGTTGATTACTTTTGAGGAACAATACTAAAGAATTTCCAACATCACCAAATTAAGAACCACCCTAATATGAACCGTACCAAATTTATCATTCATTATAATTCACAATAAAATTAATAAAATTGAAAATTTGATTATCGTTTACATTTCATTGTTGAGTGCGCTACGTATTTCTTCATAATCTTATATACATACGAAAAATAAATTGCAGCTATTCGACGTCAAACTCCGGTTTTGACCATAATGATCGACTTTTGGAATAAATGATGACAGTTTTTTGCTGATTACGTGATAAATATTAGATTCACGAGAATTTCACAAGATACCTTTTTTGTAGAGCATTATATTTCCTACAAAAACGTAATATAAAATTCTTTTATCATAAATAGTTTTGAAATAATAAACAATTAAAAAAAAAAAATTTTGAATGCATGCATTTTTTCCTATAAAAATTCGACAGCTCGGTGGGGTGGGTTAGAATTATTGGACAAAGTTCCGCTTGCGCCCAATTGTTTTTCTAGATATGTTGATTACTTTTGAGGAACAATACCAAAGAATTTCCAACATCACCAAATTAAGAACCACCCTACTATGTACGGATTGCTTTCGGATCGAAATATCCGTTTGAAGAAAGAAAAAAACGTGCCAAACGTTGATTGGAAAGAAAAAAGAGAGCGTTTCGAGCAGCCCACTTCCACGTATCCCTGGCCTCGTCCGGATACTCGTTTTCTCGATGTCTCGTCGACTCCGCGAGGAATCGCGTTCGCGATCGCGCTCAACCGACTCGCACCGTACGTGCTATATATGTCGTTAAAAAAAAGTGGATATTCGAGCGGAAAATTTGTACAGACTCGCGGCGTGAGAGACAATGCGACAGGTGGTGGACGAGGAAACGATGGGGAAAAAAAATTGTAACGGCGCGGGCGGAGCGCGTCTGACGGTTGGAACGAGAAAATAGTTGCACACATTCTCGTTGTACGGTCGAGATACGCGATATTTTCCGGAGTAAATGTGCGCATATACCGCGACGGAGTCTCGACGGCTCGGAAAACGGAATATCCAAGCGCCCCACCTATACGTACGTAAAATTGTACACCGGCGCGCGTGTCCTATCCCTCGGGCTTCCCCCTATCATTTATTAAAAGCTCCTCTCCCTCTTTATTCCGACCGCTCGTCTCCCGACCCGCTCCCTCAGGCGCTTTCTCGTTCTCTCTCTCGCTTTTCGCATCCCGAATAAAAAGTTTGCCCATTACCGGCCACCGAGAGTGTCAGAGAAAGAGAGATATTCCCATTCAGAGTATTCAAAGATGTCGCATTGTTGCGAATCGGAGACTCCTCTCCTTTGGCAATGTTATCGAGCTCCTCTCTCGCTCTTCGTTTCTTCGTCGATGCGAACTCTGTTTTTTTTCTCATTCCCTTTTCATTCTATATACCTCTATTTTTCTTAGTCACTCTCCGCCACGATGTATATACGGAGTCGCCGGACCGCTATTATACACGCGATACGGCCGTTCCTTACTTCTCCGGACGATACTTTCCGATCCTTTCCTCCCTTCGATTCCCGAGCACCGGCTGTAACAATGGTCGGTAAGACGGGCAAAATTGATGTTGGAACAATCGTCATTGCGTCGAGGAGTTATCTCGAGAAACTCGAGACGGGTACACGGAGGCGATCGAAAATTGCGGAATCGTAGCGTTATATTTGCTTCCTCGAACGGAGGAAGTAAATACACCCCTCCGCTCGATCTCGCTCGGTCTCCTCAACTCTTGTACACGGCGGCGGCGGCGATATATTTATATATAATATATATATACTAGGGCGCTTTTATTTTCTCAGTCCCCATCAGAAATTTTGTTGGATATGTCGAAAAAGAAATTCCCTGAAAGTTACAGCACGTAATATTAATTCTAAGTACTTTCCCTTAGCGTGAAAAGATTTTCCATCTAAAATACAGGTAAATCGAATTTTTTTTTCAAAATTCTATCATTCAGCCGCATTTTATGCTGTTATATTGTTCTTGGTTTCGATTTACTCGGAATAAAACAATTTAGAAAGGTGCCTATTGCGGCGAAAGTGTAAATTGTACCGATGAGTTGGTACGAGTCACTGAAGTTGATTTTTACCCAAAGTTCTCGTTTTTTTGCTGTTATCTCCGAAACAATTGACTTTACGAAGAAAATGTAAACGAAAAATTTGTTGGAAATTTAATTTCCTACAAAAAAGGTCCTATCGACCCAATGGCTTAGATTAACATTTCTCGAGATATTGAACTTTAATTTAAGAGTAGTATAAAATGCTTACGGTTTATATTTCCGTAAAACTTTTAAACTACTCTCAAGTTAAAGTTCAATATCTCGAGAAATATTAATCTAAGCAATTGGGTCGATAGGACCTTTTTTGTAGGAAATTAAATTTTCAACAAATTTTTCGTTTACATTTTTTTCGTAATGTTCATTGTTTCGGAGATAACAGCAAAAAAAAACGAGAATTTTGGGTAAAAATCAACTTTAGTGACCCGTACCAACTCACCGGTACAATTTACACTTTCGCCGCAAAAGGCACTTTTTTTAAATTGTTTTATTCCGAGTAAATCGAAACCAAGAACAATATAATAGCATAAAATGCGGCTGAGTTATAGGACTTTAAAAAAAAAAAAAATTCGATTTACGTGTATTTTAGATGGAAAATCTTTTCATGTTAAGGGAAAGTACTTAGAATTAATATTAAGGGCTGTAACTTTTAGGGAATTTCTTTTTCGACATATCCAACAAAATTTCAGGTGGGGACTGAGAAAAAAAATAGTGGAAAAAAAAATCGCCCTAATATATACACTAGGGGAGCCCAAGGCCCGGCGCGATTTTGCAACGTTTCGATACCCTGTTCGATCGGTAATTGTCCGCTGATTACGAGCGACAACAAGTTTTTCCCGAGTGCGACGAACTCTCGGTAGTATCACGATCGTTCGTCTCATTCGGGGAATCACGCGACACGACAAAGTCAGAGATTCGGTCCGGTATCCCCGTCGGAATTCATTTTACCCTCGTCCCATCTAACCTGACCCAACCCATCTTGGCCCGACCTAACCCACCTCCTCGACTCTTGTACACGGCGGCGGCGATATGTTTATATAATACAGAGAGATATTTCGGGGTTATTGAATTTGGCGATAATCGATCGAAGGGTGCGGAGATGCGTGGAATTTTTAATTAACGAAATTTTACGATCGGTAAAAAAACGTCGGGCCACCGTGCCGCGGTACAAAAGTTGGAGTTTGACAAACTTCGGAGATGTAAAATTTGAAAAATGTCTACGATCGTTCGTACAGTTTGAAGGGGGGGGGGGGGGGGGTCTCTCGCGAGAGCGCGGGCTTTGGAGTAAAAACGTGGAATCGCGCCAAAGCACAGGGCACGACTTTCTCGATCGGCGTAAGCCGCCTCGCGGTTTCTCGGTCCTCGCCTCTGTGTGTACGCGACGAAACTGTATACGTTCGAGACATCGCGGAATGCTCGTCGGAAGAGCTCGGAAGACTCGGCGTTGGGTTCGCGAGGCTTTTGTTAAATACGGCCGGGGAGCTTCTCGTTCTTTTGTCGTCGTTGACAAAGCCCGAAGAATCCGTCCTTCGCTTCGAACGTGGAACAGCTGCGGCTCATCGAACGCCACAACGACTGTACTCGGTTCAGCCCGGCTCTCGACCACTCGAGCGCTTTAACTCCCCGCATCGTTTCTTTTACCCATCGCGGTACTCCCCGTTTGTCCGTCACTGTTTTTCACGGCTTTACTTTTCTCTTCTTTTTTTTTCCTCTTTCTCCCTCGAACGGGGTCGATCAGGGATATCGATGAATTGGCGATGTGGCGAGGAGGGGATAAGTTCTCGAGGCTTAATTTTTCCTCGAAAAAGCTCGAGCGGATATCCGCGTATACAAAGTTGTACAATGTTGAACGAGAAACACGTTCTAAATCATTTTGTACGGGATCTAAATAATTTGAAGCGAAGCTTCAATTTACTCCTGTTTCGGGGGACGAGCTCCGGAGTTTTATCGGAAATTACGGAGAAAACGTTTTTTCGAAACAACGCTCCCGGCCGTCGCGTTAAAAAAAAATATGCTCCTCGCCGAATCGGGCGTACGAACGAACGTTGTACGAATGAAATGGTTCCTACCGCAAAGCGTTTACGTAACCGGTTGACCGCGTGTCGTAAAACGCGTTGATCGACCTATCGAAATGAATATTAATCTACGAGAAAATTTCGAGTAGTTTTCGAACGGCCGCGCGACCAACTTTCGAGTCGAACGCGTCGCGTTTAATGTACCAGCACGAGGAGGACAGGGGAGGGGCAAAACCGAGGCTATCTCGGACATCCTATCTCGCCAGCCTCGCGGTCCACTCATCTCCCGTATTACAGCTACGTGCGTTCGGTGCGCGTGTACGGCCGACGTTTCCACATGTGTTTCGATACGCCACAGTCAGCGTGTACGCTCCGAGCGCTGTACAAGCGATGACCCAACGACCAACGGGCTCTCAATTAAAATGCCTCCGTACGCCGGCCCCGAGACCGTCAAACCCGCTTATAAATTTCAACGATGCTAATAATATTAACGCGCTCGAGTTGCGACGAGTACACGCATTGAAAAAAAAAAAACGCTCGCTCGCTCGCTCGCCTTACCTAATTTAATTTAATTTTTATTTTTTCGTGGAAATAAATAATTCGGGTAGGCGGAAAAAGTGTGAGGGAGGCTGTGTTTTATCGGGAAAAACTGCTCGAGGAAGATTCGTGAGAATTAGAGCGGGCGACGTGATATATCGAACGGTGTTGAGCCAGGTGGGAAAAAATTATGTGGGAGAAACAACGATACGCGTATTATGTCAAGAGACGCGGCAGCGTCTTGACGCCAAGTATAAAAAAGAAGTTTTTAAACTGTGCCGAGGTCTCTATACAGTAAGGTGGCCTGAAAACCGTTATATTCAAACTCTAAATCGACTTCACGCGCAAACGCGTCGAGTTATGACAAATCTGACGACATTTTTGTGGTGTAATGTTATTTTTTTCTTTCGAATGCATTTAGATTTATTTAGATCCATCCACGCATCGTTGAGATATCGTAATATTGCCATGATTTTTCACGCTACTTTTCTCATCTCAAATGTTCTTCTCCCGTTTTTTCAACATAGGGGCATATGTGCCTAGTACAGCATATAGCTTATACGCTCTTTCATACAAATCTCATCTCAAGAATTCTTCTCCCGTGTTTTCGATCAAGGGGCATATGTGCCTAGTACGTATGTACGTACGTAACCGCGGTCATTAGCAAATGAGACCCGGGGCGATCGAGCGCGCGCGCCCGAACGCCCGGACGCCGGATATACCGTATAATATTTTTCCCGAAAGAAAAGCGAGCGAGGGAAGAGGAAACCTCGTGACCCGGGAGCAGGCGAGTGTGTATCACGCTGTAACGTGCAGCGGCCTTCTACCCTCCCTGCCGCTGCTCCATCGAGCCGTTACAATGCTCTTTGTTAATTATCGCGGTGTCTCACACTTTACGCGGCAAATGGAATATCCTTGAAATATATATCTCAATAAATGGAATAGATATAACAGAATTCCAAGCTACATACGCGTCTGGGTGTATGTTTTTTCAGTTATCCCGTGTCACGCTCGGATATATACTAGGGTGGTTCTTGATTTGGTGATGTTGGAAATTCTTTGGTATTGTTTCTTGAAAGTAATCAACATATCCAGAAAAAAAAATTGGGCGCTAGCAGAACTTTGTCCAGTAATTCTAACCCACCCCACCGAGTTGTCGAATTTTTATATGAAAAAATGCATGCATTCAAAATTTTGTTAAGAAAATTGTTCATTATTTCAAAACTATTCGTGATAAAGAAATTTTATATTGTGTTTTTATAGGAAATTTAATGCTCTACAAAAAAGGTATCTTGTAAATTTCTTGTGAATCTAATATTTATCACGTTATTAGCAAAAAAAAACTGTCATCATTTATTCCAAAAGTCCATCATTATGGCCAAAACAGGAGTTTGACGTCGAAAAACTGCAATGTATTCTTCATATGCATTTAGAAATATGAAGAGATACGTAGTGCACTCGATAACAGTATGTGAACGATATTTAAATTTTCAATTTTATCAATTTTATTATCATTCATGATAAATTTTTCTTCTTTGATCGATAAGGACATTGATTTCTTTGTCAGTTCCAAATCAATGGCTTTTTTCGAAAGATTTGAAATCAACTCCTCATTTTTTGATATCGATGTGAGCGAGTGGATTTCTATTGAAAATTATTTACAAGGCTTAAAAATAGTTAAAGGAATTAAAGTGGTTAACGATGATGCAGAAAGAGGAGTGAAACTTATTACAGAGTACAATGATCGTCTCACTTATGACGAAGATCAGAAACAATTCATTGTACAAATAATTGAAGAATATTAAAAAAAATATCCTGATATTAACAAAGCAACTTTGCTCCAACCGATGTAATTCATTATTGTAAGTTGATTTTTAAAATATATGACATCATTCATTATAATTCACAATAAAATTGATAAAATTGAAAATTTGATTATCGTTTACATTTCATTGTTGAGTGCGCTACGTATTTCTGCATAATCTTATATACATACGAAAAATAAATTGCAGCTATTCGACGTGAAACTCCTGTTTTGACCATAATGATCGACTTTTGGAATAAATGATAACAGTTTTTTGCTAATTACGTGATAAATATTAGATTCACGATAATTTCACAAGATACCTTTTTCGTAGAGCATTATATTTCCTACAAAAACGTTATATAAAATTCTTTTATCATAAATAGTTTTGAAATAATAAACAATTTTCTTAAAAAAATTTTGAATGCATGCACTTTTTCATATAAAAATTCGACAGCTCGGTGGGGTGGGTTAGAATTATTGGACAAAGTTCCGCTTGCGCCCAATTTTGTTTCTAGATATGTTGATTACTTTTGAGGAACAATGCCAAAGAATTTCCAACATCACCAAATTAAGAACCACCCCAATATATACCGTACCAAATTTATCGCAACGAGCGAGCGTGGTAAGTTTTTCGTTAAAAAGAAAAACGCCGGAACGCTAACGTTCCGATGCTTTTTTTTTTAGTAGATTTACCCGTTGCATCGAAGTTGCCGAGGGCGACGAAAACTGCCGACGGAATAATTAACAGGACGAAGATACGACCGGACTCGTCACTCGTAGGAAAGAGAGAGGAGGGAGACGAGCGCCCCTGGACTCGAGACGACGGGGGCTCTAATGGTTTCGCGAGTAGTCGGAGTAATATGACGAAAAGTCATCACGGCGGCTTTTAAGTCGGGAGAATCGGCCGAGACCCGTCGTTTTTCATATACCCGCGTCTCTCGCTATCGTCGTCGTCGTCGCCCCGCAGCGCTCTTTGCTACACTCCGCGCGAAATGCAATCACCTTTCCGCAGCTCGAGAACCCGTCGAGAAAGGGCCGGAAAAAAAAAAGAGCAAAAAAATTAAGAAGCGATTAACGCAACCGTTCGTCTCGCTGACTACCTCGATAAATTTAGTCATCCGTTGATCGATTATTTCTTTTTCCCTCGACGCACACGGCAATGACGGACGTTTCACGCGCTACTCGCGAAACTTTTTTCCCCTCGTCACGACTACCGGTCGGTACATCCGTGCTTTTACGTTTATTTCGTTGAAAAACGATGCCCCGGGTTAGCCGTTATAGCCGCGGGGGGAGATAATTAAAAAGGCAGGGCGCCGGTGATATTAAAAGCGGTCCCGCGGTACGGAAAGAGCGTAGCGGCGAGGCGGGAGGGTTTTATGTACCTTCCCTTATCAACGAACCGCTATCTCGGCCTCCACCGTGGTCGAGCACTCAGGGACTCTCCGCCGACCGCGATGATCGTAGTTTCCGTACGGAGGAACGGCGGGCCGGGGAGAAAACACGACCGACGAATATTTCTCGCGGCAATGATGTCTCGTAACGAGCGGTACGACGAGGTTTATTTCCCGGCGGAGGTAGGCTGCAAATTCTGGCCCACTAGAAGCCCACTATCGGGGGGGGGGTTCTCGCGCGCGGGAAACAAGAGTGCCCGCGCGACGAAGAGCGAATCGTGAATCCGCGAGGGAGAAGGAGAGAGTGAGAAAGAGAAGGGACGATGATGCGGGATAGAAACGGGGCCAAAACGAGAAAACGAAAGAGGCGGAAATGGAGAAAGACTGGAAGGGTACTCGACGGCCTCGAAACGTCGCTCGCTCCGTACAGGAGCATCCCCTATGTACCTCCCGTGTGCGGTGGTATCTCAACCTCCTCGAAACACACACACACACACGCGTTTATCCTCCTCCCTGGTATCCAAACGATGAGCCCTCTACTCGAGTCTCTTTCTCCGACGAGGTTCACCGTAGTGTGCGCTCGTCGTGCTCAAATATACTTGAACGAAATGCTATACACGCGGTAAGGTGATAAGACCGTCTTTTCGGTAGACCGCCCGGACGATGACGCGTCTCCCTCCTCTCTTCCATTCTCCTCTTCCCGTCGTTCGTTATTCAAGAGTCATTCGTCCCTCGTCGCATCCCTGCGTAGAACATCGACGAGCTCGTCGTCGCACCGTGTTTCATTCAGTCGCGAACGAATAGAATGAAAAGATTGCTCCCATCAATTGCCTCGTCCCGTGCGTATCGAAAACGAAATCGTATCACCGGCGCGGAACACACGCTCTCGCGTACGGTGACCCCTTTTTTTTTCTTTGCTGCTCGCGATGTTAGGCGGTCGAAGACGGGAAGATCGGAGTTGCGATCGGAGAATTTTATTTTCTCGTCCGAAACTCGAGGACACTTCCGCACCGATGGACCTTTTTGGAAACGAGTATTTCGGTAGATCTCGGTTAAAGCGGTGGTAGACGAGCGACCGAATAACGCGTCGGCGGATAAGGTCCGTCGGAAGTTGCCCGATACGCGTCTGTTAATGACGAAAAACATGAAATTCAATTGTCGACAAGCGCGAGGGGGGGATTGAGCTCGATCGTATTTTCTTTTTTCTTCGTTATCGTCGGCTCCGGCTCTCGCGCACACCCCGGTCTCGTCATTTGCTCTCCCGTCTCTCTCAGTCACAAACGGACGCGGCACTCTCGATCTCACCAGTCTCTGCTGGGCTCGCTTTCTCGCCCTCCCCTATTTCGCTCTACCTCCCTGCTGGCGCGTCGCTCTTTCGCGTTGGCATGGCAACCGCTCTCTTAGCCCAGGCCAGACCACAGTCCCAAAAACATTGACCTTACGAACGCAACGCCGTGCGTGCACGGTCGTTGCGCGCTCTCTCGCGGCCGGGGGGGATCTCTGTATTTAGAAAATGGAAAAAAACTAATATGTTCCGTCTCGTTTCGTAACGGTACAATTAGAAATATTGTCATTGCGAGCTCGCAACGATACCGAAAGATTTTTCCGAACGACGCGACGGCTCTCGGGTGAGACCGCGATCGTATTACGGTTCACAGTGGGCAAAAAAGCAGAAATCGTGGCCAAAATACAAAAAGTTCTCCAATTGCGGTGGAGTATGGTATTGGGGGGTTTTCGAGGTCGCTGATTCCGAATCCGTACTCAAAATTCAGAAATTCAAAATGGCGGATCGAATATATATATACATACTATGACTACTACAATAGTATCAATTATAAATATACTAAATGCGAAATTGTTCAATAATTGTCAGATAAATTGATCGAAAAAGATACAGTTGTGGCTGTAAATTACATTCTGGAAAAATTGAATATAAATTTAGAGGAATACATTGAAAAAAATTGTAGGCGCTCTCAAAAGTAAACGGATTAAGAAATGGGAATTAGCGAAAAGGAGAAAAGATAGATTTGGATCCTCAAGGGAGAACACCACTGTGACCCCGTTTTTTTTCACATTTTTCAAGAATTTTTTTTTGTGGGAAAAAAAAGAGATATTCGAAAAATTTTTTTGGGTTTTGTTCCTTGTTTATTAATGTATCAAAAAACATTTTTTTCACATTTTTCACGCCGCATGGTGGCGCTGGGGAAGCTCTCGCGTCAGGTGCTGTCATCTCCGCGGCACGCAGCAGAACTCTCTTCAACTTCGATCTGAAAAAAAATACCGAGTGTTTTCGTTAATATTATGATATTTTGAAGAGAAGTACATAGGGATTTGGAAAAATATTGTTTTAAAAAAAATAGGCACGCCTTTGAAATTAAAGTTAATTTAAAAGACGTGCCTATTTTTTTTAAAACAATATTTTACCAAATACCGAGTGTTTTCGTTAATAATATGATATTTTGAAGAGAAGTACATAGGGATTTGGAAAAATATTGTTTTAAAAAAAATAGGCACGCCTTTGAAATTGAAGTTAATTTCAAAGGCGTGCCTATTTTTTTTAAAACAATATTTTTCCAAATCCCTATGTACTTCTCTTCAAAATATCATATTATTAACGAAAACACTCGGTATTTTTTTTCAGATCGACGTTGAAGAGAGTTCTGCTGCGTGCCGCGGAGATGACAGCACCTGACGCGAGAGCTTCCCCAACGCCAGCATGCGGCGTGAAAAATGTGAAAAAAATGTCTTTTGATACATTAATAAACAAGGAACAAAACGGAAAAAAATTTTTCGAATATCTCTTTTTTTTCCCACAAAAAAAAATTCTTGAAAAATGTGAAAAAAAACAGGGGGTCACAGTGGTGTTATCCCTTAAATGGGTGCTGGCTAGATTCAGCCACGAACGTATGTATTAGTTCCAAATTTCAAATCGAGGCATCTTTATCATTTTCGTCTGCCATATTGGATCCGCCATCTTGAATTTCTGAATTTTTAGTACGGATTCGGAATCGGCGACCCCGAAAACTTATTAGTACAGAATTTCAGCACAATCGAATCATTTTTAGTATTTTTGTCCGCCATATTGGATCCGCCATTTTGAATTTCTGAATTTTGAGTACGAATTCGGAATCAGCGACCCCGAAAACCCATGAGTACCACATTTCAAAGCGTTTGAAGCACTTTTAGTATTTTGAACGTTTTTTCGGTTTTCTGGTCCGTACTCTGTGTAAACATTAATATTAAGAGTTCAGATGAAAAGTTGCAAAAAGTAGCAGGCTCATTTTATTCGTCAATAATTAACGAATGCAACGATAATTTTCAATTGCTGATATCAAGGGTTGCCTAAAGTTGACGACATTCCAAAGTATGACGAGGAGCTGCAAACGCCGAAAAGTCTTACTGACAGATAACCGTGTCCCAAATCATGTTTAATTTTCCGAAATTTCAATTTTTTTTCTCATACCTACGACCATCAGTAAGGATAAAAAACCATATCCCACATTTAGATTTGCAACATTCGTTGAAATTTGTCATATTTATGACATAATGAACCATCGCATTCTTTACGCAATTTGTTTACATTCAACTACTTATTGTAAGAACATTTGAACCTTAATAGCCACAATATTTTCTCTACATCTGCTCTGACGTATTAATATGTGAAAAATTATGATTTCATGTCAAAATTATGAAGTTGGTTTTTGGCCACGATTTTTACTTTTTTGCCCACTGCGCGGTTGCGCGAATCTTAACGCGCCGAGAGAGCGATACCGAGTACGTACGAAGAGATAAGACGTAGCGGTTTGCGGCGAGGAAGCGCGAGAGGCTTTTCAGTTTTGTCGCGCTCTCGTAAGCGCGTACACGGCGTTCTTCGCGTCGTCTTTTCGTCCCGTATTACAAACCCGGTACGCATCCGCTCGAGTTCCACGTAGTCGCGAGATAAACCCGGCGAGAGGAATGCGCGTGGTGCCTTCCGAACGTTTATGCTCGCGGTCCCGTCTCGATCCTCTCGGCCGCGCGTGGGTTTCTACGGCCGGTCGCTCGAAAAACTATTTGTCACGAGCTCGACGCGGGTGTATTCGGTGATTCCGTTTGCTCCGCTATACCCTCGAGAATCAACTCGACTCAGTCATCGCGCCTGTCCTACTTCGATAGTTGGAAACAGTTATTACGTATCTCTCGCTGCAACGGAGAAGCGCGCTCCCCGCGCGCCAATCAACGTCAATTTATCTACTTTTTTGCAACATTAATACAAACAATGCGTATTTAAATACTAATTATTTTAACAACGTTTGATATTTACATTGGGAAAGATTCTCTGACCCGCGTAACGAAATAAATATCGTAACTCGTTTTGCCATTTTGTTAACAATTTTTTTACAATTTTTTTTTTTTCACGTACATCCAACAAAATTAACCCACTTGACTACTCGAATCTTCGATACGTTTTTCATTGGGAAATTAAGAAAAAAAAATCAAATCCATTTATTTCCCCTTTTTTTTCGTTGAGCTCAATAAGAACAAAATTTATCGCGTTCAAGAGCGTTAGTGCGGAAGAACCCGTTCCCAGCGTACCTTTTCACGGTTTACCGGTGTACCCAACGATCGCGTCGCGCGGAATTTTTTTCCCTCCGGGATCATCGATTCTCGTCTCTCGTATCGAACCACTCGGTGGTACATTAATCGAGATTGTAATCGATTTTACGAATTTCCCGTTTGCCGCGATCCGATCGGCTTGGAACCCAAAGAGAGGGCCGCTCGTATCCGTGGGGTCGCGACAGCTCCGTGGAACAAAGATACGGGGGTCAACGCGTGGGACCGAGGCAACGTCTCGTTTCCATATCCACGAAGATACGGGCGAGCGCAACGCGCACCAAACTCGCATGGATTTTTTAAATTATTTACACCTCTTTACGTGTCTGGTTGCCCAATACGTTTTTGCCTCGTTCGCTTCGTACAAATTTGTTCGAGTTAACCGGGGGGGGTAAGGTTAATTCGTACAAAAAAAGGAATGTTTTTGTGATTTTTTTGTGACGACGCAGTTAAAATCTCTTCATCAAAACTAATGGTACAGTAAAATATGACATTCGAAGAATATTATATAAAATTTTCACGAAGAAATATTAAAAAATACGGCAATGGCGGCAATTATTCGGACGTGTCTCGGAAAAAAGTAGAATTGCGGTGTCCCTCATAACTTGGTGCTGGATCATCCGAAATTAAAAAATGAAAGTTCATTTGTTAGATAATTGTTTTCACCAGGTAACGCTTGGAGGATTTGTCGAAATTTCAATTTTTCAATTTTTCGGAACATTTTGAAGGGAAAAACGCGATTTTTACGAAAAAAAATCGGTTAATTTGTTATTGTAAAATAACAAATTATTAACAAATTTGAAAAAAACTCTCCAGCGTTACCTCGTAAATTATGTACAGAATTAGTGTTGAAAATTTCAAAGGGATCGGTGCTGTAGTTTTCAAGTTATGAGGGACACCGACTTTGAAAACGTGAGTTGTGAGAAAAACGCTTTAAAGTTTAAAGTTTCTCGAGGTAATCAGGAAGAGTTTTTTTTCTATTTTTTGCAGCACTTGGAAGTGAAAAACGCAATTTTAGCTCAAAAAATCGCGCTCAATTTGTTATTAAAAAATTGAAAAAAAAAACTCCTGATTACCTGTTGATTTATGTGAAGAAGTAATGTTTAAATTTTCAAAAGGATCGGTTCAGTAGATTTTGAGTTCTAATGTTCACAAACTTCAAAAATGACGTTTTCGGGACAATCGATTTAAAGAAATTGCAGGAATTGGAATTGGTATCACGGCCGGTCGTTTCAAACGCCGTAACTCCGTTAGTTTTACTCCGATTGACTTAAAATTTATACAAAATATTCTCGACATATTGTTCATTCAGAAAAAAAATATAAAAGAAATGCAAAAAAAATAATTTTAAAACCCTACCCCCCCTTAAAGTTTTGAACACTAAAAAATCTGGTACAAAACGTTCATAAGCGAATTTTACCGGCTTGCCTCACACTGAATCGTCAATGCCAGGTCCATAAAGGATGTTGCTATCATCAAAGATGTCTAAAGCACCTTTTTGCTCCTGTCCACGACGAATCATGCCTCCTTTAGTTTTTTTCTTCAGCTTCCTGCTCTGTTCGGCTTACACGTATGGAGTCAGTTGATCGCGCCCAGTCATGAGCGCCGGTCTGGAGCAACGGACGCTCAAATGCTCATAACTCCGTTAATTTTGCTTCAATCAATTTGAAATTTTGACACAATATTCTTGAGATGTTATACATTCATTTAAAAAATTTAAAAAAAAATGCAAAAAGTTTAAATACCTTAACCCGCCCTTAACACCCAATCATATACGATAGTTACCGTACCCCCGAGCAACCCAATTTCCAGCTCGACTTTGAAATTTATCGAAATATCACTTTTTTTTTCACGAATAAAAATGTACTCTCTCCTTTTGCGTTCGAAAAAAATATGAAAAGTATGTGGAGTATACGTTAGATGGAAGTGCGATGGAGAATATTGCGAGCGAAACGCGCGATAGAAACCCGCCGGGATATTCTTATACAAGTATATCGTAGACGTTTTTGAATACAATGGAAAAACGCTAGTTAGCATTTCGCGTGTCCCAACCGGATTCGTCGTTTATGCAGAGGAGACTCTGCCGTGTGTCACCCCGACGTTGACCCTCCGACGAGCCGTGCCCGTTCGAATACTCGCGGCGGTGACAGGAAAAAAAAAAAAAAAAAAATACCATGTATAAAGGATGATAAAAAAAGAAGACTCGCGTTAATTCTTTCGTTCGACAAACGTCCACGGACCTTTGAAACATTTTTTTTTTCTTCCTCAAATAAAACATTCGTATGATAAACGCCCCATTCGGCGCGGTTGATACGAATAAAAGTAACGAAAAAAAATTATTTGCCATTGAATCGAACGAACTTTGAGACCACCAATTTTATCAGTCAGAGTGCGAACTTGGTTCGATCAAACGAATTATAAGTTTTCTCTCTCTCTCTCTCTAAATTTCCCTCGTTCACTATCTGTAGGTAAAAAATATTATTTTTTTTCATAACAAAGTCTTCCTGACAAATGACAAACGCTTTGTAAACGAGATAAAACAATGATCGAGCGACGAGAAAATTTCCAAGTTGCACGTTGTTTTTCTTCCGAATTTGATCCGAAAGATTCTGAGATAACACGGTTCGTAAATTTCTGTGACTCTTCGTTTAACGTTGCGCAACATTTACTAAAGTTAGAGCGAGCCAATTAATTTGCAAAATAGAAACATTTTTTTAGAAACTCCAAACCAAACCAAACAATTCATTTCAAACTCAATAATGCCCAAATTGGTTGTCCCCCTAACATATTTTTATTACACGTACCGTCTCTGTAGTTCTACATTTCAGAGAGTTTGAGCAAACGCGCCGCTTACCCATAGAATATGAATATTTGGAAAAATTGAAAAATTCACCACGGACATTAATACTTTCACCGATTTCTCCTAAATTCAATACCGAAAGTATAACGGAACGTTATTAAAAAAGTATATTTACTTTTATGTTTCCAGAAGATCGCGACGGTAAAGTACTTCGAATGGACTTCGAATGGTTTTCGAACTTGGCAGCGTGGACGAAAAAGAAAGAAAACATGCGTGGATGCGCCCGATCGAAAACACCAAACGTTACCGTCCGTATATATATCGTATGCGAACCGAAGCCGAGTCAGTAGTCCAGTCATTATATACATTTGGAAATGCATGTGAACCGATAAAGCTGATTTTTGGATAATGTGTGTGGGGGGGGGGCTTAAAAAGCTTAACTTCAAATTATCGACCAAGATTTCTTATGCGCGTTCTCCGTCATCTTGAAATAAGTGTTAAATTTTGTTTTTTTGCAATAACTCGGCTCTCCGTCGAGATACGAAAATTGCGATGGGATACTTTTTTGTTGCTTCTTTTACGCTCTACAATTTAGGTCATATACATTTTTCACCTACCGTTCATCGTTGTTGAGATATCGAACGAGGAAGTAAAAATGTTTTTTTTCTACAAAAACCACGAAAATATTTTTAAAGATTGTTAAACATAATTTTACAGTTTTTTGTCAAATTTACGTAAAAAAGTATCTAAGAAAAAAGTAAGTTAGTAAAAAAGCAAACATGAAAAAAAAAATTTATATATTTTTTCATGTTTCACAGTCGCGCCTCATTGTTGCCGTCTCCTCTTTGTGCGGTGATTCGCACGTTGGGGCTTAGAAAAGCTTAACTTCAAATTGTCGACCAAGATTTCCTATGTGCGTTCTCCGCCATCTTGAAATAAATGTTAAATTTTGTTTTTCTGCAATAACTCGGCTCTCCGTCGAGATACGAAAATTGCGATAGGATACTTTTTTGTTGCCTCTTTTACGCTCTACAATTTAGGTCATATACATTTTTGACCTACCGTTCGTCGTTGTTGAGATATCGAACGAGGAAGTAAAAATTATTTTTTTCTACAAAAACCACGAAAATATTTTTAAAGATTGTTAAATATAATTTTACAGTTTTTTTTGTCAAATTTACGTAAAAAAGTATCTAAGAAAAAAGTAAGTTAGTAAAAAAGCAAACATATGAAAATATATATATATATATTTTCATATGTTTCATATGGTTCATATGAAAATATATATATATATATTTTCATATGTTTCACAGTCGCGGCTCATTCTTGCCGTCTCCTCTTTGTGCGGTGATTCGCACGTTGTCCATGCTCGCCCGACGATTTATATACACGTGTGTATATAAATGTGTAGCGCCAAAAGCAAGTTTCACTACCTGAATTATTTACTTTCTCGCTCGATATCTCAACGACGATGAACGGTAGGTGAAAAATGTGTATGACCTAAATTGTAGAGCGTAAAAGAAGCAACAAAAAAGTATCTCATCGCAATTTTCGTATCTCGACGGAGAGCCGAGTTATTGCAAAAAAAACAAAATTTAACACTTTTATCAAGATGGCGGAGAACGCACATAGGAAATCTTGGTCGACAATTTGAAGTTAAGCTTTTCTAAGCACCCCCCCTACAGAATATCAAAAAATCAGCTTTCTCGGTTCACATGCATTTCTAACCAATTTTTTTTGGACTTAATGACTGGACTATGTGTCGCAATTCCGCAAGAAGAAGTGAAGTGAAAAGTTATTTGACTTAGAGAAGAAAAAAAATGCACAAAACTAACCCCCGCACCGTTAACGAGCGGTAACGTCCCCCGTCGCGCCGCGACCAAACGTTACACGCTACGCACTGCATGAAACGCGCTGCTCTCCCACCACGCCGACTGCACGTTCCCACCTAGATTCCACCGCTTTCCGTCCTCGTCACGCGCGTTACAAAACTCGTCCGGCCACGCGCTCTCGCAGGCTCCGGTCTCGTTTTATAAATGCAAAAGAACCTACTTCTCCTCAGTCGGCGAACGAACGGCCGAGTGATCGCGTCGTCGAGATCGCTGGAAAGAAAAACCGATTGAGAAGAGACACGTTGTCCTTGGGATTTTTTTTTTTGTTTTCTTACCTTCTCACCGCGCGAGTCCCCCGTGCTCGACGCGAATGACCGTTTACGTGCGCGATCGTCAAATCGATTCGACCGATTGGATTCCACTTTTTTTCGAGGATTACGAAATATTACGGCCCGTACGAGCGTAACGTTCGAACGGGAGCGAAAGAAAGAAAAGCCACTGAAAAGATGGCGCCCGCGAGGATCACTCGCGCAACGTGTTTCCGAAGAAGGACGCGTGGGCGCGCGCGTCTCTCCCCCACCACCAGCGCCGCCAAACTTGACGCGGCAAACGCGGTGAAACATCGACACCGACACTTCGATATCGTCATTGCTCCGAGCTGGTTGGTTCCTGCTCGTGGACCGACGAAAAAAAATATTTTCCGGTTTATTCAAAGATTCCGTTGGTAATGTACGTCAACGAAACGTCTCTTGCGGTGCGTCGTTAGTCGTCTCTTTCTCACTCCACTTGACCCTCGCGGCTTTCTTTTACTTTTCTCCTCAATTATTCGATTATTCGTTAAACGCGAACGAGCGTATATGTGGCGTGTGGTGCGCGCGCGGGTGTGTCAGGTATAAAGTCGAAAGTCCGACTTCGTTGGTCCGTTTTATTTGCGGATGACACGTGACCGGCGCGTTTCGTTATCGTGAAAAAAAGAGAGAGGAATGTCGTTCGTTTCGTCCAAACGCATTCATCCGATTTGGAAAGTAACGCGGACAAAATCTTCCCGCTAATGATATATCTCTCGTAGCCGTGTGTTCCATTTGTTTTTGTGTATTCCACGAATTTTTTTTTATCCGCCTTATCCGACCGTTTCAACCTCGCCCCTTTCGAATTCAACGACCGTTATCGGTTCGTAACAGTCTTATCGGTAAAGGAAAACCATTGGCGGCCCTCCGAGTCTGTCCTTGAGTTTACCGATACGAGTTTCGCGTCCAAAGCCGCGTCACAATCGCCGGATGATTAATTTTTTATTTCGTCACGAATCTCCCACTTTTCATTCTCAATCTCCCGACCGTGCCGTCTCATTGTATAATAACGTTGTTCTTTTCTGTCCGCAGGGCCTCGAGTTCAACGACGAGACATACTTCACCAAGGATGAAATTTTATATATATATACCTATGAGCGAGCGTAAGATGTGAAAAAACAAAAGGATTGCTGAGAAAGAAAGATAAACTCACTGTAGTCCGAACCGCAAGAATTAGAGGGATCTCGCGGGATGAAATGAAGAGGAATGACCGGGATATAACGTGCCCAAAGTCCCTTATCATTCTCTTGTCCGGTGTTAATATTCATCCGCAACTGGACGGAGAACTGATAAGGGCCCGAGGGTAGCAGAATCATCACGAAAATTTTTCCACGCTCCGTTGCGCTCCAAGAATCATCAGATTTTTTTCTGCAAACATTTTTTCAACGAAATTGTAACGAACAATGACGCATTAACAAATATATATTTAGGTATATCCTTTATTCCTCGATAGAAAAAAATGTATAATCGTACATCTCCCGCCGATATAACGCGCGCGAGATATCGCAATTATATTTATTCTTCCCATCAGCGACGATAGGCGAAACGAGCGCTGAGAGGTTTGACCAATTCGAAATCCTCGGTGGGATCGTCTCCGTGGTACGGCTGTCAGGTGCCGGTGCATTTTGAAGCTGCATTGTCGATTCGCAAAGTCGGTGGATTCGGCCGTGCGAGTTCTAGTCTTCTCGGTGGATTTTTCAAAACGACGATCGACTCGCACGATTCATCCTCGCTCGGTAGCGTACGAACGTCGATAATCTTCAGCACCGACAAATCGCGCTTGGACGGATCGACTTTTGGTAAAATCGGTAGATGCCTCATCGACGATTTCGAGATCTTTGGCGCTATTGGCGTCTCGCCGAAATTCGTCGTTCTCTTACGTCGCGACGCCGCGTTTGACTGCCTGATGTTAATATTTTGTACCATCGTTTGAACGAGAGAACCTGCATTACCGTGTATAATATTAGGACTTTGGACAATAATGATGAAAATTATCGCTCGACTTACCTCTCTCCATGGCTTTTGTTACGGGACAATTTTCGTGCGCCAGAAGCAGCGCCCTTAATTTAGCAACTTCGCATCTCAATGCTTTGACTTCCGATTGTAGAGCCGCGTTCCTTTCGTTACCGCAAACGGCTGTTCGCTGAAGCTGTTGAATCCACGCTTTTCTCTTCGCCCGAGCTCTCATCGAACTCGCCCGATTTCGCGCCTGTATGTCCTGTTTTCTTCTTTGCTCGACGTTAACCGAAATCTTTTCGTTGCTCCCGGTGTTGTTTCGTTTTACCGCGTCTTTCGACGAAGCGTCGAACGCCGGTACAGCGGTCGTCGAACCATTTTTCGTCAGCGCTTCCTTCAGTCGCTGCAATTATTTCAACGATAAACCAAAATGAAATTAACACAACGTGCACGACGAAGGAAAAGTGCTTTCGTTCGAAAAAGTCGATTTTACGGAAAAATTCAGATATCGCCCTAAATTATCTACCATCTTAGCGACGGCGAGCCTGCTACTCGAGGGAAATATTTTTACGTCGTCGAAGGACAATTCGTCACCCTGTACAACGTTCGGCGACTCTTCTCCGTCGATACGATCATTATCTCGTCGATTTGCGCACATCGGCACGGCGGAGAGCTGCATTACCTTGCCGTCGGCCGTTTTCAAGAGAAGCTCAACTTCCTGGCCGTTTATGGATCTACAAAAAAAAAAAATTTAATTTCCCTCGAGTCGACGTGCGGAATCGTGAAAATATCATGCTATTTACAAATTCTGCCAAGTCCGCGTCGTTTCAACGACTCGCGGGACAACGGAGTCGTTTGCCTGTTGAGAAACAACGTCGTTACAACGAGTAACGAGGGGCTCTCTCGATACCACGGTTATTTCGACTTGTTTCGTTCTTTCGACGGTATTTCGATGATCGTTCGTGGAACGTTCGTCGCGCTGCGGGTCGTTGGATTTTTTTGAAAGCGCAACAACAGCGCCTGGCTTCGCGTCCGACAAGTTGGGAAATATATGAGGCGTGTGCAGCGTATCGTCGTTACTACCACCCTTGACGAAGATGAAAAACGAGAAATCAGCTAGCGAGAATTTGGAGAAAAACTAATTGGGCTTAACGACGATCGATAGTCGACGTTCGATACCTCAGACTCGGAGAGAGATCCCGTCTTGCCGGCTTCGACCGCCCGTCTAAAAGTCTCCTCGAACGGATTGACATTTTGCAAATCTTGAAACAATCCCACCTCCTCGCAGTTCCTGATGAATCTTGTGGGAGTCGGAGTTTGATCGGCTGAGTATTACACACGCAGCTATTATACGGTCTTAACGTCAATGATATTTTGCAAACTCAACGAATATTTGTCGTACTCACCGACAAAATTGTTCTTTCCGTTACCACCGAGATTCAAAACCATATCGTGTTTCTTCTTATGAACAACGAGATGATCCTCGTTTGTAAAGCTCTGTGCCGAGAAGATTATTATTCATAAAATTCTTTTCCTCTTTTCGCAGAGACAAACGAATATTGGGGAAAAGGAATAAAATAAAAGTTACCATGTTACAACCCGGCGATAAACAGGCGAATGGTTTTTCCGAGTCGTCCATCCCGCGACAATTTTTGTTTTCAATCCTCACGCGGAATCGAGTGTAATTTTGCAGCGGCGAATTCGTTCTCGAGATTTCTTGATTTTTTTTGACAGTTCCAAAAAAATTAATCAACAGTGTACAGTGCCTCGTTCGTAAGGGAGATGGCGACGTCGCGCGGGACACCGGTGAACCATCGATAACAAAATTATTGGCCGTGGATGGGTAAGAACGAAAACTGCGATATCGCGCACGGTCATTTTTCGAGCAAACAAAATTGACCCAATTTCAGAATGTTGGATATTTCCGTATTTGTACTTAACAATTTGTAATTTATAGAACTCATCCATCATGATGAAAAAAAAAACAAAACGACGCTTTCTTCTCGTTACACCGTACACACGGGGAACTCGATTTGTCTTTGGCGTTTCACGCGAGATTTCATCGGTTCTTTATCGTGGAACGATGCGAAAGTCCTAGGAATATGAGACGGATCTATGGAAGGAGTCGCAATCATCATCTTCTTCTTCTTCTTCCTCCTCCTCTTCGGATTTGTTTGTAAACAAGAAGGGAAGTAAAAATCCTCGTGTAAAACTAATACAGAGAGTATCAAACGCCATAAACGATTTTGATCGATTGTTTTTATCCGTTTTTTTCACATATCAATGAAGACTTTTAGTTCAATCACTAGGGAGCCCGTTACTCTTGTCCGCATCGCACTAAAAATAATTGATAATTTTTTTTTTTTTTCAATAAGGTTCGGTATCACGTACTGAATGTGAATTAACAAAATGGTTACAAATTAAGGGAGCGGAAGCGCCGCCATTTTGAGGAAAATCGTATTGGCCAATATCTCCGTTGCCGTGCACTTTAGGCAAAAAATAGTAATAACCTTTCTTGCAGATAATTGAATTTCCCATCTTTTTTACTGAATAATTTTTTTTGTATGAGTCACCGTTTACGACTTATACCGCTGTTAAAATTTATTTATTCACTTTTTGACCTGTATATCTCCTAATAATTGTTTAAACAATGAAATGCTTATAACTTATCTTTTGAATCCATACATTTTCCACAACTTTCATTTGAAACTTTTTTCTCTAAAATTAATATTCTCAAAGTTATAACGAGTTCAATGTTGCGCTACTGGGTGCGAGGCTAATAAAAACCCGTTATAGTAGAGGAGATAGGGGGGTTCTACCCGACGATCCCTACCACCGACATTTACCGACCTATCTGTTTTACCGGGCTGAAATCCCTGCCATATCGACCGTAGATAATTTGTGGTGATCGGTGATTATGTGCAATCGGTACAGTAGACTCATCAGCCGTTAAAGCAAACCAAACTCCAGCCATACCGACTGCTGACAATTTGTGGAAATCGGTTATGTGCAGTCGGTACAGTAGACTAGTTTCAGCAGTCGGTATGGCTGGAGTTTGGTTTGCATTAACGACTGCTGAAACTAGTCTACTGTACCGACTGCACATAACCGATTTTCACAAATTGTTCAGCAGTCGGTATGGCTGGAGTTTGATTTGCATTAACGGCTGACGAGTCTACTGTACCGACTGCACATACCCACCGATCTCCACAAATTATTTACGGTCGATATGGCCGGGATTTCAGCCCGGTAAAACAGATAGGTCGGTAAATGTCGGTAGTAGGGATGGTGGGGTAGAACCCCCCTATCTCCTCTACTCGTTATGACTTTGAGAATATTAATTTTAGACAAAAAAGTTTTAAATAAAAGTTGTGGAAAATGTACGGATTTAAAAGATAAGTTATTAGCATTTTATTGTCTAAACAATTATTAGTAGAGATACAGGTCGAAATGTGAATAAATACATTTTAACAGTGGTACAAGTCGTAAACGGTAAGTGATACAAAAAAAATTATTCATAAAAAAAGATGGAAAATTTAATTATCTACAAGAAAGGTTATTACCATTTTTGGCCTAAAGTGCACGGTAACGGAGATATTGGCCAATATCTCCGAATTTCCTCGAAATGGCGGTACTGCCGCTCCCTTAATTCGTAACCATTTTGTTAATTCACATTCAGTACGTGATACTGAACCTAATTTAAAAAAAATGTCCTTTATTTTTAATGCGCCACAGTGTTCTCTATTGATTGTACTATTTGGTCGACGAGCGAGAGGCACCTGGACCGAAAGTTTGTGGTCAACGTCGGAGTGCGGATCGAGAGAGCACGGGAAGGTGGAAAGGAACGGCTGCCCGCACGTACGCGTGCATCGGGGATAGAAGCGACTTTGTCGCGTCAAGAGCGGTCCAGTCGCGGGAGAGAGAGAGTGAGGAGGGCAACGAAAGAGAGACGGAGAACAAAGAGCGGGAGAGTGCGTACGGATGCGAGGGCACGAATATCGTGAGGTTTCCGTTCCTCATCAGTAGTCAGGCGCGTCTCGTCCTCTCGTACAACATCCGCGGGACATTCGTCGGAGATCATTAAATGTTCTCGAGGATAACGTTCCGCGGCTTCGCGAGCCGAAACGACGGTCATCGATCGATCGGCGGGCGACGAACGTTCGTTCAAATCGTTTCTTTCAATTCCATGGAATAATCTTTTCTTATTGTCATTGTTGTTACACTCAGAACAGTTTATATTCGGTGTTTGGTTTGGTTTGGTTTCGTTTGGCTTAGTTTGGCTTCGTTTGGCTTCGTTTGGCTTCGTTTGGTTTCGTTTGGTTTCGTTTTTTTTCTTTCTCGAAACGATCAAGTTTCTCCGTTAGCAAAGACGCGCGCGAGCCCGAGTGAATTTCAACGACAACGACGAGACGGTTGCGTGTGGATTCCGGAAGCTCGAAAGCCGGGTAAGCTTTTTGTTGTGACTATCGGCCAATGACGCCTACCAACGATCGCGAGACGAGGAAAAAGCGCGATCCTCTAAGCGCGTTTAAACGACATTGTGTCGGATCGAGCGTCGCATCGTCGGTCGTACATACAACGGGGAATCGACCGCTGACCTTCATCCGGTGGAACTTGATACGCGGCCCTCGTTATTCGGTTGATCGCGCGGTGTACACTTATCTACATATGTTGCCGCGCGCGAGCACGCGATTCCCGTCTCCGACGTCGAGTTAGCGATGACCCACTTTTCGGGCAACGCGATACACCTTTTATGAAAGCAACCATACACGCTAAGACGATGCGCGACCGTTAATAAAGAAAGTTTGCTGGGAGAAGAATTTCGCAACGTCGGACCGTTTGATTTTCGGTGAAAAAGTTCGCGGCGCCCGTCGGTTCGAAGAAATTTACCGATGGAGAACGCGCGGCCCGGTGAAAGTGTTCGGCCACGACGGTACGCGCGCCACACGCGCACGGGGGCGCCACAAACGTTTCTCTCGTATGTTTGTCTAATTTTTAATATTATTTTCTCTTTGATTATCCCAGTTTCGGGGGAGCAACCGGTACGTTGAAAAGCGGAGACAGCGGTGAAAGTCCGTGCACTTTCACCGGGCCGGCCCTTGCGCGCGTGCCCTTGCCGCGCGATATAAATCATCGTGCACTCGATAAACAGTCTCGGCTTACTTTCCTTCGTACGCGATGCTTATCCTCACACCGTTATTACGATGTATCTCGCGATGTAACGCGTTCGTTGGAACTCCGATACCAGGATACGAGTACAACGAGAAGCGTACGTACGACGGTCTAGACCGAACGGCAGAGACTGTAAAATCATTTTTATACGATAATATATTCCGCTGCAGCCGCGGGCGCCGGACGGCAATCCGACAAAGTCGAAAGTTACCGGTGAAAACTTTCACTCACGAAAAAGTCTCCTGTGATAAAGAATAAGCGCCGTGTCGCTGATGACGTACGCGGCGATTGGGAAGAAAAAAGAAACACGGTGTCCATTTACGTACGGTGAATTTCGGATCAATTCGAATTTCTGTTATTTCGTTACGAAAAAATAATCAAGTACATAATCGGGAGATAGCAACGGTCCTCCCTATTAATTATTTATCCGTTTTGTTTTTTTAATTATCCAGTAAGGGGGGAAATAGGGTTAGGACAGCGTTTTCTCAATGATTTTCATTAATTTTTTATAGTATAAAAAATGAGAATAATTTATTGAAACTTTGAGAATATTTTATACATATATTTAAGTATGTACTGTAAAATTTTTGAGGAATTTCCTTGTAAAACACCGAAGATATTGGCGATCCCATATTGCAGGTCGCAATCAGACTCAGCATTTTGCGTACATTCTGGAAGCCCCAATTTTCATCTGAAATCAAACGAGGTTGGAATTTACTTTTATTATATGTCTCTCTTTTATATGAACCTAAATGCTATCAAAAAAATAGAAAATTGAATTTTTTACAGGAGTCAAAACAAAAAAGCATGATTTTTTGCCAATTTTTACAACTTTATTTGCAAAAAAAATTATTTTGAATAATGATAATATTCCGATTTTAGGTTCATATAGAGCGCAATACTATGAAGAAAGTAACTGCCAATTTTCAAAATGATTGGTTGAAAACTTTTCAAACTAGCGTGTATGCAAGTTCGGAAAAAGTCGTTTTCGGAAAAACGCGTTTAAAAAAATAGCAAAATGCTGAGTCTTATTGTGACCTGCAATATGGGGTCGGTTATATCTTCGGTGTTTTTCAAGGAAATTCTTCAAAAATTTTATAGTATATACTTCAATATCTGTATAAAATATTCTCAAAGTTTCAATAAATTATATTCATTTTTTATACTATGAAAAAATTCATGAAAATCATTGAGAAAACGCTGTCCTAACTCTATTTCCCCCCTTAATGGCTTATAACAATAGAACGAGTCGGAATTTTCATTCAAAATTTTGGGAACATATTTTTCCATAGTTTTACTAACAATTTATGAAATAAAAAAAAATTGCCTTTTCTCAATAATTTTCATAAATTTTTTTATAGTATAAAAAATGAATATAATTTATTGAAACTTTGAGGAATATTTTATACATATATTTAAGTATATACTATAAAATTTTTGAAGAATTTCCTTGAAAAACACCGAATATATTGGCGACCCCATATTGCAGGTCACAATCAGACTCAGCATTTTGCGTACATTCTGGAAGCCGCAATTTTCATCTGAAATCAAACGAGGTTGGAATTTACTTTTATTATATGTCTCTCTTCTGTATGAACCTAAATGCTATCAAAAAAATAGAAAATTGAATTTTTTACAAGGTTCAATACAAAAAAGCATGATTTTTCGCCATTTTTTACAATTTTATTTGCAAAAAAAAAATTATTTTAAATAATGATAATATTCCGATTTTAGGTTCATATAGAGCGCAATACTATGAAGAAAGTAACTGCCAATTTTCAAAACGATTCGTTAAAAACTTTTCAAACAAGCATGTACGCAAGTTAAAAAAAAAGTCGTTTTCAGAAAAACGCGTTTGAAAAAATAACAAAATGCTGAATCTGATTGTGACCTGCAATATGGGGTCGCTAATATCTTCGATGTTTTTCAAGGAAATTCTTCAAAAATTTTATAGTATATACTTAAATATATGTATAAAATATTCTCAAAGTTTCAATAAATTATATTCATTTTTTATACTATGAAAAAATTCATGAAAATCATTGAGAAAACGCTGTCCTAACCCTATTTTCCCCTTTAATGGCTTATAACAATAGAACGAGTCGGAATATTCATTTAAAATTTTGGGAACATATTTTTCAATAGTTTTACTAACAATTTATGAAATAAAAAAAAAATTGCCTTTTCAATAAATTGCCTTTTCTTAATAGTTTTCATGAATTTTTTTATAGTATAAAAAATGAATATAATTTATTGAAACTTTGAGAATATTTTATACATATATTTAAGTATATACTATAAAATTTTTGAAGAATTTCCTTGAAAAACACCGAAGATATTGGCGACCCCATATTGCAGGTCGCAATCAGACTCAGCATTTTGCGTACATTCTGGAAGCCCCAATTTTCATCTGAAATCAAACGAGGTTGGAATTTACTTTTATTATATGTCTCTTTTTTATATGAACCTAAATGCTATCAAAAAAATAGAAAATTGAATTTTTTACAGGGGTCAAAACAAAAAAGCATGATTTTTCGACGTTTTTTACAACTTTATTTGCAAAAAAATTATTTTGAATAATGATAATATTACGATTTTAGGTTCATATAGAGCGCAATACTAGGAAGAAAGTAACTGCCAATTTTCAAAATGATTGGTTGAAAACTTTTCAAACTAGCGTGTACGCAAGTTCGAAAAAAGTCGTTTTCGGAAAAACCCGTTTGAAAAAATAGCAAAATGCTGAGTCTTATTGTGACCTCCAATATGGGGTCGATTATATCTTCGGTGTTTTTCAAGGAAATTTTTCAAAAATTTTATAGTATATACTTCAATATCTGTATAAAATATTCTCAAAGTTTCAATAAATTATATTCATTTTTTATACTATGAAAAAATTCATGAAAATCATTGAGAAAACGCTGTCCTAACTCTATTTCCCCCCTTAATGGCTTATAACAATAGAACGAGTCGGAATTTTCATTCAAAATTTTGGGAACATATTTTTCCATAGTTTTACTAACAATTTATGAAATAAAAAAAAATTGCCTTTTCTCAATAATTTTCATAAATTTTTTTATAGTATAAAAAATGAATATAATTTATTGAAACTTTGAGAATATTTTATACATATATTTAAGTATATACTACAAAATTTTTGAAGAATTTCCTTGAAAAACACCGAATATATTGGCGACCCCATATTGCAGGTCGCAATCAGACTCAGCATTTTGCGTACATTCTGGAAGCCCCAATTTTCATCTGAAATCAAACGAGGTTGGAATTTACTTTTATTATATGTCTCTTTTTTATATGAACCTAAATGCTATCAAAAAAATAGAAAATTGAATTTTTTACAGGGGTCAAAACAAAAAAGCATGATTTTTCGACGTTTTTTACAACTTTATTTGCAAAAAAATTATTTTGAATAATGATAATATTACGATTTTAGGTTCATATAGAGCGCAATACTAGGAAGAAAGTAACTGCCAATTTTCAAAATGATTGGTTGAAAACTTTTCAAACTAGCGTGTACGCAAGTTCGAAAAAAGTCGTTTTCGGAAAAACCCGTTTGAAAAAATAGCAAAATGCTGAGTCTTATTGTGACCTCCAATATGGGGTCGATTATATCTTCGGTGTTTTTCAAGGAAATTCTTCAAAAATTTTATAGTATATACTTCAATATCTGTATAAAATATTCTCAAAGTTTCAATAAATTATATTCATTTTTTATACTATGAAAAAATTCATGAAAATCATTGAGAAAACGCTGTCCCAACCCTATTTTCCCCCTTAATGGCTTATAACAATAGAACGAGTCGGAATTTTCATTTAAAATTTTGGGAACATATTTTTCAATAGTTTTACTAACAATTTATGAAATTTAAAAAAAAATCGATTTTTTTAACCGTGTTACCCTATTTCCCCCCTTAAGGTCCGTCGTTGCAAGGAGCCTCGCAAAGTTGTCGTCCTTTGACTCCCAAAATTTGGGCGTTCAAAAAAAGTTTGCCGGGTAGCGATTGGAGGAAGAAGAGATAAAATGAAGGAATGGCAAAGGGGCGAGTGTGGCGATAAGAGAGGAACGAGCGATGATCCTTGCGCGTTTCTCCTATGGCGATTTACCGAGCATACTAAAAGACGTTCCACTTGTTTCAGTGGCCTGGTTTCGCGTCCCACTTTTCCACGGGACTGTACCACGGGTATACGCAAACTCGTAGTCGGGAACATCTTGACCGACGAAAAGTAAGAAGAAGAAAAATAAGAAGAAAACAAAATAAGATGATGAATCGTATCGACGAAGTATCGTCGTCCGAGGACATTCGAAGATCCGGCTGAAAGAAGCGCGGGAAATGTTTTTCAAGGATCACGGAAGCATGATCGTTCCTCGGCTCGTCCCGTGTGTCGGATATTATCCTCTCGTCGTTCTGCTTCTGCTCCGACAGGGCGCGATCTGCAACGATGATGAGGAATTTTTAATCAGCCGCCGGATACAGCATCGAAGAAACGACAGATATTTCGTTCGTGACGGTACGTTGTCGTTTAAAATTATCCAGCACTGTAGGATCGTTTGTTTGTGATAATCGTGTATTGAAAAATGCGCAGATACCGGCGTGGACGATTCGAACGATCCGGCGAACAACGAGATACCAGTTTACGCCGAGAAGTCGAGATTCTTCGACGAGCTTGGACGTGAGTTAACTTTTCTTAAACTTTTCACGTCATTTCTAACGCGCAATAACGTTTAAACCGTTGAAGTTGTCTCGATGAAAATTTACACGTGCATTTATTGATCCTTAGAGAATACTTGTACGTTAAAAAAAAAAATTATTTTAAATATTTTCATGTAGTTTTTTGCCTTGTTGCAACATGGTGCGCCGAAATCGGCCTCAATCGGCGCCCACTCTGAACGATGTTGTATGCATCTGAAAAAAAAAATATATACATATTCTCAATCTGTATGAGTATTCTGAGCACTGGTAGCAGAATTGGTACTTAAAAAAAATTTTTGACAAAATGGCGGCCTGTTGAACTTTCATTAATGATATTTCATACATTTTCGGGTATTCGACGAGTTATAAATTGTCGGCAAAATTATTGTTCGACTCAATTCTGCTACCAGTCCTCGGAAACAGGCTGACCAAGGTACGTGCAAAATTTGAGCACGATCGGTACATTAGTTATCGAGATATCGTGGGCGCCGATTTGAAAAACATAGTTCTGGGATAAACGCGTTCAAAGTTGCTTCCCGGCCGCGCTAACTGAGCGCGCGGCTTGCTTAGAATTTTTATTTCTCCGCTGATTTTTGAAATATCAATAAACGGTTTTCAGGAGGGTATGAAGAAAGGTCTAAGGAATAAGAAAATGAAAAAAAAAAACGATTTTTTCAAATTTCTAGACCAGACGACGGCCTTAAATGGGATACCATTCCCGTAGAATATTTGAGGAGAGGAAAATTATTAAAAAAAGTTATTTTAGTATCGTGGATTCGCGATGGGAAGGAGCCCGCACGGTGGTTCCGCGAGACTCGGCATTCGAGTCACGTGCCGCCGCGCGTTGTCTCTTCTTTCTGGTCGTCGTCACACCGTACGGGAAAAGGTAGAGCGTATCGAGATATCGCTGAAACTCGCCGGGCCGTTTTACGTAGCCGCGTTAGTCGTAACCTCCGCGGAAGCGGGACGACGTCGCGCTCGCTGCGCTGTGCGCGCTCCTCGCGCCAACGTACATCGGCCGCTTATCCCGTCGCCGTACACCTACTTTGCTTTCGCGCACGAAAGAGAAAGGCAAAGTGGGATCCGTCGTCGTTATTATCGCGCGGTCAGCATCGAATCGGTGATGGGCGGTAAACGATCCACCTCCGCGTACCGTGGGTTCCAACCTTCCATCGTTTTACGTTTAAATTTGATACAATTTAAGGCCGTAGTCTGGTCTAGAGCGAGATTTTTCACGTCATTTCTAATGTGCAATAACGTTTAAACCGTTGAAGTTGCCTTGATGAAAATTTACACGTACATTTATTGATCCTTAGAGAATACTTGTATATTTAAAAAAAAAAAATTATTTTATATATTTTCATGTAGCTTTTTGCCTTGTTGCAACATGGTGCGCCGAAATCGGCGCCCACTCTGGACGATGTTGTATGCATCTGAAAAAAGAAAAAAATATATATTCTCAATCTATATGAGTATTCTGAGCACTGGTAGCAGAATTCGTACTTAAAAAAAATTTTTGACAAAATAGCGGCCTGTTGAACTTTCATTAATGATATTTCATTATTCGACGAGTTATAAAATGTCGGCAACATTATTGTTCGACTCAATAAAAAATTTTTTCAAGTACCAATTCTGCTACCAGTGCTCGGAATACTCATACAGATTGAGAATATATATTAGGGTGGTTCTTAATTTGGCGATGTTGGAAATTCTTTGGTATTGTTCCTCAAAAGTAATCAACATATCTAGAAAAAAAATTGGGCGCAAGCGGAACTTTGTCCAATAACTCTAACCCACCCCACCGAGCTGTCCAATTTTTATATGAAAAAATGCGTGCATTCAAAATTTTGTTAAGAAAATTGTTTATTATTTAAAAACTATTTATGATAAAAGAATTTTATATCACATTTTTGTAGGAAATATAATGCTCTACAAAAAAGGTATCTTGCGAAATTCTCGTGAATCTAATATTTATCACGTAATTAGCAAAAAACTGTCATCATTTATTCCAAAAGTCGATCATTATGGTCAAAACGGGAGTTTGACGTCGAATAGCTGCAATTTATTTTTCGTATTTATATAAGATTATGAAGAGATACGTAGCGCACTCAACAATGAAATGTAAATGATATTCAAATTTTTAATTTTATCAATTTTATTGTGAATTATAATGAATGATGTCATATATTTAAAAAAAACAACTTACAATAATGAATTACATCGGTTGGAGCAAAGTTGCTTTGTTAATATCAGGATATTTTTTTTATATTCTTTAATTATTTGTACAATGAATTGTTTCTGATCTTCGTCATAACTGAAACGATCATTGTACTCTGTAATAAGTTTCACTCCTCTTTCCGCAACATCGTTAACCACTTTAATTTCTTTAACTATTTTTAAGCCTTGTAAATGATTTTCATTAGAAATCCACTCGCTCGCGTCGATATAAAAAAATGAGGAGTTGATTTCAAATCTTTCGAAAAAAGCCATCGATTTGGAACTGATAAAGAAATCAATGTCCTTATTGATCAAAGAAGAAAAATTTATTCCAAAAGTCGATCATTATGGTCAAAACGGGAGTTTGACGTCGAATAGCTGCAATTTATTTTTCGTATTTATATAAGATTATGAAGAAATACGTAGCGCACTCAACAATGAAATGTAAACGATATTCAAATTTTCAATTTTATCAATTTTATTGTGAATTATAATGAATGATTTCATATATTTTAAAAAAACAACTTACAATAATGAATTACATCGGTTGGAGCAAAGTTGCTTTGTTAATATCAGGATATTTTTTTTTATATTCTTTAATTATTTGTACAATGAATTGTTTCTGATCTTCGTCATAACTGAAACGATCATTGTACTCTGTAATAAGTTTCACTCCTCTTTCCGCAACATCGTTAACCACTTTAATTTCTTTAACTATTTTTAAGCCTTGTAAATGATTTTCATTAGAAATCCACTCGCTCGCGTCGATATAAAAAAATGAGGAGTTGATTTCAAATCTTTCGAAAAAAGCCATCGATTTGGAACTGATAAAGAAATCAATGTCCTTATTGATCAAAGAAGAAAAATTTATTCCAAAAGTCGATCATTATGGTCAAAACGGGAGTTTGACGTCGAATAGCTGCAATTTATTTTTCGTATTTATATAAGATTATGAAGAAATACGTAGCGCACTCAACAATGAAATGTAAACGATATTCAAATTTTCAATTTTATCAATTTTATTGTGAATTATAATGAATGATTTCATATATTTTAAAAAAACAACTTACAATAATGAATTACATCGGTTGGAGCAAAGTTGCTTTGTTAATATCAGGATATTTTTTTTTATATTCTTTAATTATTTGTACAATGAATTGTTTCTGATCTTCGTCATAACTGAAACGATCATTGTACTCTGTAATAAGTTTCACTCCTCTTTCCGCAACATCGTTAACCACTTTAATTTCTTTAACTATTTTTAAGCCTTGTAAATGATTTTCATTAGAAATCCACTCGCTCGCGTCGATATCAAAAAATGAGGAGTTGATTTCAAATCTTTCGAAAAGAGCCATCGATTTGGAACTGATAAAGAAATCAATGTCCTTATCGATCAAAGAAGAAAAATTTATCATGAATGATAATAAAATAGAAAAAATTGCAAACTCAAATATCGTTCACATACCGTTATTGAGTGCACTACGTATCTCTTCGTATTTCTAATTGCATATGAAGAATACATTGCAGTTTTTCGACGTCAAACTCCTGTTTTGGCCATAATGATGGACTTTTGGAATAAATGATGACAATTTCTTTGCTAATAACGTGATAAATATTAGATTCACAACAATTTTACAAGATACCTTTTTTGTAGAGCATTAAATTTCCTACAAAAACACAATATAAAATTTTTTTATCGCGAATAGTTTTGAAATAAACAATTTTCTTAACAAAATTTTGAATGCATGCATTTTATCATATAAAAATTCGACAGCTCGGTGGAGTGGGATAGAATTTTTGGACAAAGTTCCGCTTGCGCCCAATTTTTTTTTGTGGATATGTTGATTACTTTCAAACAATACCAAAGAATTTACAACATCACCAAATTAAGAACCACCCTAATATATATATATATATTTTTTTTCAGATGCATACAACATCGTCCAGAGTGGGCGCCGATATCGGTGCACCACGTTGCAACAAGGCAAAAAACTTCATGAAAATATTGAAAATAATTTTGTTTTTTTAACGTACAAGTATTCTCTAAGGATCAATAAATGCACGTGTAAATTTTCATCAAGACAACTTCAACGGTTTGAACGTAATTGCACATTAGAAATGACGTGAAAAATCTCGCTCCAGACCCGACTACGGTGTCAAACGAAAATCATTGATCAGCCGCGAAGGAGCTTCCGGCCGATCGAGCGTTTCGATAAAATCGGCCGAAAAGCTAACGCTCGACCGGGAGCAACGTTTCTACGCTCCGTTCGAATTACAAACGATCAATTAGAGCCAACGTCCGCACGGCGGGAGATTGAAAACGAAAAAGAAAGCAGGGGACCGGCTGGAAGTTGAGAGAGAGAGAGAGAGAACGAGCTGTTGCCCGTGGGAAAGGTGAAAAGGGTATTGTTTCGCGCGTACGAGTTTTCAACGAGAAAGAATAAATTCGTGAGAAAGAAGAAAAAAAAGGGAACAAACGGTAGTAAGGGATCAGCGCGTGGTGCGATATACGCTCGGCTGGTCAAGATTCCCACGTCGTCTGCGAGACGTCGTGTTGTCTGTTGCGAGGCGCGCTCCACGACGAGTACGTTCGAAACTGACACGCTCTCGCGCGGGAAAGCCAAACTCCTCGGGTTCGCGGTGGGGGCACTCGCGCCGGGTGAAAGCAGAGAAAAAAAAATCCAACTATATTCTCTCTCTCTCCCCGTCTTTATCTCCGCCGTGACAAACCTCGGAACCGCGAACGAGCACGGTACCGCAAAGTACAAACGAGCGCCCGTGACAATCGTCAAGAAACGCGAACCGCGAGCTGCAAACCGGTAAACCACGCTGCCCAATGCGTACGATAAAAATATATCGGTTTCAACGATTAAAGCGTTAAAATGACCGATTTCGAGCTTCTTTCCGTGTGAAAATATTCATCTCCTGTTATCGACGAGTGGGAAAGTAAAAAAGAAGAAACGGAAGAAAATAAACCGCACCGAACATCCAGTTATTTATCGTCGAAATTTCTTTCGTGCTCTCGTGAATAAAGAGTTAAATAAAAGAAAGAGAGAGAAATTCTAATTGAATTAGTTTGAAGTATGTGACCGAAATTTAGTGAAAATTCTGAACCATCGGACGTACGCGATGTTCGAAGCGAGTGGAGGGTTTTTATCGAGGAAAGAAATCGTCGGTGGTTCGGGAAAATTGTTTCTCGCGCTACACGTTCTCCTACTGACGCTCGTGTCCGCTCGTGATTTTCAGCGCAACGTTAATTACGGTGTCGATAACGGATATCGTCGAATCGACGGTTTGTCGTCGCGTTACGTCAACGTTCGTCGGCGGGATTATGCCCAGCAGCAGCAGCAGTTGGATTCAACGGGACAGGCGTTTGTAATCGATGGGGAGAACGAATCGGATAAGAACGTGGGAGTGGGCTCGACGGGAAGAAGAACGAAAAGACGTCGATCGGGTACGGACAAGATCCGGTCCGTAAACTCGTTGAGAAGATTCATCGATGACTTTGAGCCGGACGAGTCGTTGGACTCGTGGAACGAGGATAACGGCGAATCGACTGATTTCAACGAGCTCGAAAATTTCCTTCGACAATTGGCGAACGCGCGAAAGAGAAATCGGCAATGGTCGGAGGACGATCGAGCCGCGGGAACGGACGACGAAAAACCGGGCCGTCGCGGTCCTCGAAGGAGAAAACTCTCGAGTCACGAGCAGGGCGTTCTTTTGGTCGAGACACTCAGGAAGAAACGAAACTACACGAATCCGGGCGGCGTCGACGATTATCGCGGTTATTCCAACAGCAACGCCGTTAACAGCGGAATTATGGATATGCTCGGTAGAAGTACGTCACCAAAGATTCGATGACCGGTCGACGAATCGTCAACACGGAAATTAAATTAACCGTCATAACGAAGAGTTTGCCCGTGCTAAACAAAATTAAGTCTACATCAAGTCGTCTGGTCTAGAGCGTGATTTTTCACGTCATTTCTAATGTGCAATTACGTTTAAACCGTTGAAGTTGTCTTGATGAAAATTTACACGCGCATTTATTGATCCTTAGAGAATACTTGTACGTTTAAAAAACAAAATTATTTTCAATATTTTCATGTAGTTTTTTGCCTTGTTGCAACATGGTGCGCCGAAAGCCGCCTCAATCGGCGCCCACTCTGGACGATGTTGTATGCATCTGAAAAAAAAAAAATATATATATTCTCAATCTGTATGAGTATTCTGAGCACTGGTAGCAAAATTGGTACTTAAAAAAATTTTTTGACAAAATGACGGCCTGTTGAACTTTCATTAATGATGTTTCGTACATTCTCGGGTATTCGACGAGTTATATAACGTCGGCAAAATTATTGTTCGACTCAATTCTGCTACCAGTCCTCGGAAACAGGCTACCCAAGGTACGTGCAAAATTTGAGCTCGATCGGTCCACTAGTTATCGAGATATCGTGGGCGCCGATTTGAAAAACATCGTTCTGAGATAAACGCGTTCAAAGTTTTGACACCGTTAAGGCCGTCGTCTGGTCTAGAGCGAGATTTTTCACGTCATTTCTAATGTGCAATAACGTTTGAACCGTTGATGTTGTCTTGATGAAAATTTACACGTGCATTTATTGATCCTTAGAGAATACCAGGGGTGTTAGTTGAAATTTGCCGGTTTTTTCGATAAAGAAAACACTTAATTTTCAGAGGAATCTCAAAATTTTTTTTATTCAAAGTATTGACCATTGGTTTCTACACATTTCGCCCATCTCTCAGGCAAATTATGGATACCATCCCAAAAAAACTTTTTCTCTTTCGAGGCAAACCATTCGACGAGCCATTTTCGACTTCTACAAAATTAGCGAAGCACTGCTCCGCAAGGGAGTGTCCCATCGGTGCGAAAAGGTGATAGTCCGACGGTGCGAGGTCTGGAGAGTACGGCGGGTGTGATATTTCCCAATTAAGTGTTTTTAATGTGTCTTTCACCAGTTTAGCGGTATGAGATGGCGCGTTGTCATGTTGCAAGATAACTTTGCCATGTCTTCGGGCCCATTCCGGCCGTTTTTCGATCAACGCATAATTCAAATTGATCATTTGTTGTCGGTAGCGATCCTTGTTCACCGTTTCACCAGATTTTAACAACTCGTGGTACACCACACCACACTGGTCCCCACCAAACACGGAGCATTGTCTTACGGCCAAAGCGATTTGGCCTTGCGGTCGATGGGCCGGCTTCACCGGGTGAAAGCCATGATTTTTTTCGCTTCGGGTTCTCAAAATAAATCCACTTTTCGTCCCCCGTGACAATTCGATGCAGAAAAGATTTCCTTTCGAATCGTTGAAGCAGCATTTCACAAACGGTTTTTCGATTTTCCATTTGTCTATCGTTCAGCTGGTGTGCCACCCATTTTCCATACTTTTGGATCATTCCCATGGCTTTTAAACGTTGGCAAATTGCTCCTCGAGTCACATTTAGTGTTTCTGCCAATTTTTCTTGCGATTGGGTTGGATCAACATCCAATAACGCCTGCAATTCCTCGTCTTCGAACTTTTTCGCTGCACCAGGATGTTCATTGTCTGTCGAATCGAAATCTCCACTTTTAAATTGACGAAACCATGTCTCACATGTTCTAATCACTGGAGCATGTTCGCCATAAGTTTCTACCAGCAACCGGTGAGCTTCAGCTGCTTTTTTCTTTTGATGAAATGAGAAAAGCAATGAATGCCCCAAATGCGATTTACTTGGAACGAAACTCGACATATTCACCGAGGTAAACACACATGACGCTATTATTTTGGCGGAATGTGACTTGCGTATTTTTGTAGGTTAATGTCAATAGAAAAAAATTACATACATGCCAAATCATAGAAATGTATACATATTGCTAGCGACATCTACTGGTAAAACCGGCAAACTTCAACCAACATCCCTGGTAAACCGTTGAAGTTGTCTTGATGAAAATTTACACGTACATTTATTGATCCTTAGAGAATACTCGTACGTTAAAAAAACAAAATTATTTTAAATATTTTCATGTAGTTTTTTGCCTCGTTGCAACATGGTGCTCCTCAATCGGCGCCCACTCTGGACGATGTTGTATGCATCTGAAAAAAAAAAAAATATATATATTCTCAATCTGTATGAGTATTCTGAGCACTGGTAGCCGCAAATGTGATTTACTTGGAACGAAACTCGACATATTCACTGAGGTAAACAAACATGACGCTATTATTTTGGCGGAATGTGACTTGCGTATTTTTGTAGGTTAATGTCAATAGAAAAAAATGACATACATGCCAAATCATAGAAATGTTTACATATTGCTGGCGACATCTACTGGTAAAACCGGCAAACTTCAACTAACACCCCTGGTAAACCGTTGAAGTTGTCTTGATGAAAATTTACACACACATTTATTGATCCTTAGAGAATACTTGTACGTTAAAAAAACACAATTATTTTAAATATTTTCATGTAGTTTTTTGCCTTGTTGCAACATGGTGCTCCTCAATTAGCGACCACTCTGGACGATGTTGTATGCGTCTGAAAAAAAATATATATATATATTCTCAATCTGTATGAGTATTCTGAGCACTGGTAGCAGAATTGGTACTTAAAAAAATTTTTTGACAAAATGGCAGCCTGTTGAACTTTCATTAATGATATTTCACACATTCTCGGGTATTCGACGATTTATAAAACGTCGGCAAAATTATTGTTCGACTCAATTCTGCTACCAGTCCTAAAAAACAGGCTACCCAAGGTACGTGCAAAATTTGAGCTCGATCGGTCCATTAGTTATCCAGATATCGTGGGCGCCGATTTGAAAAACATAGTTCTGAGATAAACAAAGTGTTCAAAGTTTTGACACCGTTAATTATTAAATTATTCGTTGCAGTGATACCGCAGACTTGCAAATACAAGGGCGCCAAGTTCGAGTGTGGTTTGAGCATAAGTTGCGTTCTCGGTGGTGGTCGTCCCGTCGATCTATGCTCCGGTGGATTAATTTGGAGCTGCTGCGTCGACGACGACGACATTCCCGATAAAGTTTCCGGGCCGAGCGTCGGTTTGCTACAAAACGCCAGTAAGTCCAATTTTTACAATCTAACGTTTTTCCATACGTTCTACCGTGCCGCGTTTTGTCAGATTTCGCAAAAGAAAAGAAAAAAGGACAATTCAGTAAATTCATCGTTGAGCGTCGACGACGTCGATGCGCGCACATTGCGGATTTGTTATTTGGTAACGCGTTGATTATTCCCCACGCGGCAAATCGTAGGCGCGCTTAGCATCAAGGTTATCGGGGGGTGAAACTCGAAACGCACAAAGAACGCGGGTAACGTGTATATAGATTTGACCTCGAGAAAAAGAAAAAAAGAAAACACGCACGCAATTGTACGCCCGTTTCGACGTACCGTCGTCCGAAATAGGAATTAAACGGGCGGGGGGATCCTCGTTGTTGGATATAAGATGTTTTTTTGCCGGCTAGAACGAGCGTTGGAAAAATTACATCGAATTGCGATGATGATCAAGGAGCGCGATTAACTCGAACCAAAAATGGCAACGACGATTGTTACAACTCCGATCCGCGTGTACCGTTTAAGAGCGCAACGAAAAAAAATTGTTTCGTATCGCTCGTAAAGTGAGTGATGAGATGAATTTTAGCGTTCTCGTTAAACCTGGCGAATCAGCGTCCGTACGTGGACGAGGAGGTCAATATCTACGGTACGGGAACCGGAAGTATTCGACCAAAGCCGTATCATCAGGAGCCGCCACTGTCGTCGTCGCACGATTCACCGGGACATTATTACACAAACGGCAATGCCATTAAACCGACGAATATTTATGAGCCGAGTTACTCCAACTGGGAGGACGTTAATCGTCCGAACGATCCGAGCTACGATCGTCCTTACCCTACGGATCGACCGGTAACGAACGTTTACCGACCTCTCGACGATTACTCGCAACCGGACGAGGCTCCTCAACGGCCGTACGTTCAACGTCCGGAATCTTCCTCCTATCACTCCGCGTATCGTGGTAATCGTTCAAATCGAGAAAATACATATCTCTTGTTTTTTTTCTCTTTAATTCCTCGTCTCAGGCACGATCACGCACGAAACAACGACACTCAACGTTGTTACAATCTCTTTGATATCGTTAACGATCATCACCCGCTGTTGTACGCTCGTCCATCCTCGGTATCCTCTTCACGCTTTCCGCTAAATTCTATATGTCGAGGACATGAATTGTCCCCGAACGCGACGCACGGTTTATTATATCGGAATGATTGGGCAAAATCGTCGGAAACTCTGCATATGTATAATGTGAACTATATAGTAGATATATATATATTATGGCGATTTTTTTTTCTCAGTCCCCACCTGAAATTTTGTTGGATATGTCGAAAAAGAAATTACCTGAAAGTTACAGACCTTAATATTAATTCTAAGTACTTTCCCTTGGCGTGAAAAGATTTCCCATCTGAAATACACGTAAATCGGATTTTTTTTTTTTTTTTCAAAATCCTATAACTCAGCCGCATTTTATGCTATCATATTGTTCTTGGTTTCGATTTACTCGGAAGAGAACAATCTTGAAAAGTGCCTATTGCGGCGAAAGTGTAAATTGTGCTGGTGAGTTGGTACGGGTCAGTGAAGTTGATTTTTTCTCAAAATTCTCGTTTTTTTGCTGTTATCTCCGAAACAATTAACTTTACGAAAAAAATGTAAATGATGAATTTGTTGGAAATTTAATTTCCTACAAAAAAGGTCCTAGCAACCCAATTGCTTAGATTAATATTTCTTGAGATATTGAACTTTAACTTATGAGTAGTATAAAATTTTTATTTCATTTTTTCGAGAATAAACCGTAAAAATTTTAATATTAATTCTTAGTACTGTCCCTTAACGTGAAAAGATTTTCCATCTAAAATACACGTAAATCGATTTTTTTTTTTTCAACATTCTATAACTCAGCCGCATTTTATGCTATCATATTGTTCTTAGTTTCGATTTACTCAGAATAAAACAATCTAAAAAAGTGCCTTTGGCGGCGAAAGTGTAAATTGTACTGGTGAGTTGGTACGGGTCACTGAAGTTGATCTTTACCCAAAATTCTCGTTTTTTTGCTGTTATCTCCGAAACAATTAACTTTACAAAAAAAAATGTAAATGAAAAATTTGTTGGAAATTTAATTTCCTACAAAAAAGGTCCCACCGAACCAATTGCTTAGATTAGTATTTCTTGAGATATTGAACTTTAACTTATGAGTAGTATAAAATTTTTATTTCATTTTTTCAAAAACAAACCGTAAAAATTTTATACTACTCATAAGTTAAAGTTCAATATCTCAAAAAATATTAATCTAAGCAATTGGGTCGATAGGACCTTTTTTGTAGGAAATTAAATTTCCAACAAATTTTTCATTAACATTTTTTTCGTAAAGTCGATTGTTTCGGAGATAACAGCAAAAAAACGAGAATTTTGGGTAAAAATCAACTTCAGTGACCCGTACCAACTCACCAGTACCATTTACACTTTAGCCACAATAGGCACTTTTCTAGATTGTTTTATTCCGAGTAAATCGAAACCAAGAACAATATGATAGCATAAAATGCGGCTAAGTTATAGAGTTTTGAAAAAAAAAAAAAAAATTCGATTTACGTGTATTTTAGATGGAAAATCTTTACACGCTAAGGGAAAGTACTTAGAATTAATATTAAGGGCTGTAACTTTCAGGGAATTTGTTTTTCAACATATCCAACAAAATTTCGGGTGGGGACTGAAAAAAAAAAATAGTTGAAAAAAGAAATCGCTATATATAGATTTTTTCTATCTTTTTTCAATCCATCAATGTTGAACCTACAACGCGTATAACGCGTCTCTTCGTGCGACGTATACGAGAATGATCGGTGATCGTTGGATTTCAGGTTGCGGCGAATTGTACACGAGAAGCAACAGAATCGTCGGTGGACACAGTTCGGGCTTTGGAAGTCATCCGTGGCAGGTGAGAGTGGAGATCGGAGCTGTTTCGCATTTCCGGTTCCCGTCTTTATTTACTATCTCTAAACGATTCTCAAAGCGTGTCGTGACAATTTACTTTTTTTTTTCTCTCTCTCTCTCTCTTCCTCCTCCTTCTCCTCCTCGAAGGCTGCCATTATAAAATCGGGATTTCTGTCGAAGAAGCTGTCGTGCGGTGGTGCTTTGCTCAACAATAGATGGGTCGTCACGGCGGCTCACTGTGTCGCAACGTCGGTATTTTTTTCTCATTGTTTACATTATCAATCTCGAGCGAATACTTCTCTCGATGATACGCGAACTCTGGAATAATAGCTTTACGTTCGTCGTTTCACGACAGAACGCCGAACAACAATTTGAAAGTACGTCTCGGCGAATGGGACGTCAGAGACGGGACCGAAAAGCTACTTCACGAGGAATACAATATCGAGCGCAAGGAGGTACATCCGCAATATTCTCCGACGGATTTTCGCAACGACGTGGCGCTTGTTAAATTATCAAGGGCCGTGGCCTTCAAGCAACACATCGTCCCGGTCTGTCTGCCAGCGAGAAACTTGAAACTAGCGGGTCGTACGGCCACGGTTGCCGGATGGGGACGAACGCGTCACGGTCAGAGCTCGGCACCCACGGTACTTCAGGAGGTCGACGTTGAGGTATTTTTCCACGCGGTTAAACGATTTCACGTTTCAAGTCCGAACGGGAGATAAAAGAATTTTAATCGCAGGTAATACCGAACGAACGATGTCAGAGATGGTTCAGGGCTGCTGGTAGACGAGAAACGATTCACGACGTATTTTTGTGCGCCGGTTACAAGGAGGGTGGACGTGATTCCTGTCAGGTGAGTCGAACGTTCTTTTATTCTTCAACCTATCATTCGTCCTTTCGACGATTCGGAAAACGTACTCTCCTTTCGTCTCGTGGAAAGAAGAAGAAACAAAAAAAATAAACAATATTTTGCAGGGCGATTCGGGTGGTCCGTTGACGATGTCGGTCGAGGGAAGGCACGTTCTGATAGGATTGGTATCCTGGGGAATAGGCTGTGGACGAGAACACTTGCCGGGTGTTTATACGAATATTCAAAAATTCGTACCGTGGATCGATAAAGTAATGAGCTGAGATTATCGCACCGCGATAAAGAGGAAACGGGGGCGTGAGAGAGAGAGAGAGAGGAAGAGTCGTACGCACGACGAACTTTCCGGATCGTTCGATCGACCGGCGACTACTTTTAATCGTATGCTCATGACGGCATATTCGACGGAATCCGAGACAGCGAAGAAATAAAAGATTTTGTCGAACGTTGGTGAACCGGATATACGCGCGAAACTACGTTACCGACGCGGGGATACAACGTCCAAAGACTTTCGAGCACTCTCAATCGATGTACTTGATATTAATTGTATTATATTTTTGTTAACGATTTTTTGTTAAACCCGCGAATTGTATATCGCGTTGGAATAAATAATAACTCGTTCTCTCGTTTATGTTGGCGTCGTTCCCGTATATTCCCGTATTATCGACGGATAAATTAATCGGGAACATTTCAAGAATATGTCCTTAAAATTTTAAACCGATCTAAGCAATATTCTTGAAGTTATTGTCTTATTAATCTCCTGGCATTTAACGCTATACCTCTAACAGCTGCGAGCGGTCGGGCTAGCAGTGCAGCTGTCGAACAGGTATACAGTTTATTCATTGCTATTGTGTATATAGTATATAGTGTATACTATACACAACAATATTTTAAAAGATGAAACGAGCGAAGAAAGGAGCTGGAATCGATGATTCTGTGTAAGTTGGAAAAGAACATTTTTTTTCCTTCACTTTTTTACTTCATAAACTTTAGACGCGTTTTTCTCAAAACTACTTTTTCAAAGTCCGTGTTCACTGCCATTTAAAAACTACTTGACCGATTCATTTCAAACTTTGTACACATTTCTTACATATAAAATACCTCCCCCCAACGTTTAGTTAAATTTTTTTTTTTTTTACATTAAGGGTTTTTCCCACCCACAAAATGGCGGAATTTTTCGTGGAAAATAACAGTTCACACTTTCGATGGCCGCCAAAAATTTTTAAATGAAAAAAAAAATTATCAGAGAACGTTGGGGGGAAGATTTGATTATAATTTGACTAAATTTTCATGGTTTTTCATTTTCAGATAATTTCCGGCCGAGTTATAGTGAACACTGCAAATTGTTTTTTTTCCAAGACGTTCTGGGGGAAGCTCTGTTACGGGCTTATGCTTCAATATTTCCGCATGAAAAAATTACACAACATTGTCAAAAGTATGCTCAATAATGTACAAAAGGTTCGAATAAAATTGCTCTAACCGAGCATCCCCTAAATAATATACCAATATATCTATAATGCACTTTTCATTCTTTAATTCGTACGTGGATAATTAGTGCAATTGTTTCTCTGTAATAACAAAGCTTTTATTATTTTAAACGAAATATAACACTGTAACTTAAACCAATTATTAATCCTACCTGTAATAACAAAGAAACAACATTCAACGTTATTATTCACACTCTGGTTTCTTGATCAGTTTTACAAGCACGTTTTATAATCCTTGGTTAGTTTTACCTTTTCACCTCGTGGCTATAATTCGTAGGTGGATAATAAGTGGAATTGTTTCTCTTTAATAACAAAGCTTTTATTATTTTAAACGAAATATAACATAGTAACTTAAACCAATAATTAATCCTACCTGTAATAACAAAGAAACAACATTCAACGTTATTATTTACACTCTGGTTTCTTGATCAGTTTTACCAGCACGTTTTATAATCCTTGGTTAGTTTTACCTTTTCACCTCGTGGCTGTTCGTGGCTATAATTCGTAGGAGGATAATAAGTGGAATTGTTTCTCTCTAATAACAAAGCTTTTATTATTTTAAACGAAATATAACATAGTAACTTAAACCAATAATTAATCCTACCTGTAATAACAGAGAAACAACATTCAACGTTATTATTCACACGCTGGTTTCTTGATCAGTTTTACAAGCACGTTTTATAATCCTTGGTTAGTTTTACCTCTTCACCTCGTGGCTTACATCGTCATTCTGACGCCACGTGTGTATTAATTAGATTGTCCTAGTACCATAGGAGATCTGATTTATCGACCTATTTACGCGCTAAATTCAATAAGACTAAGGATGCTTTCCTTACATCTCCCCACTTAAGATAAAAATTTCGTAGAAAGTTTTGGTACAAAATTACATAAAGTCGTAGCTAGGTGCCCGCAGCATCTGTTACATTTGTACCGTTAGGAGTTGGATTGAGTTTGGAGATATGAAACAAATTTGATATATATTATTCTGACGAATCTTTGCGCGGTAAGACGGCGTACTTGTTTGCCGACAACGCGAAAATAACTATTTACCAGCGTGAGGGAACGCGGGAACGCGCGCGTTTGTCGCGGCTTATACCTCGTGTACGGTCGCCAAGAACGTCCAAGGAGATTGTTCGTGATCGTTGCGTGGAAACTGGCTCGGGTCGTTCTTATACACCGAGCAAACAAACACCCAACCGAGAGAACGAGACGCGCGGCTCGCGGAGGGCCAAGTTCCTAATTAGAGCCAGATTAAACGCTTGTCCGGGGAGGCATTTTCAGCCATTCCTTCGCCCTCCTTCGACTCCTTCGCCCTCTACCACTCCCGCGTAACGTGCCCGCTCGGCGAATAGCGATACGTCTCTCCTTTGTATATATCTGCGTATATATATGTACACGTATCACTAATATACCTCGAGGTGGAAGTATACATAGGTTGCGAAGGGTGGGGAAAAGCCGAGGGTTGGATGATGGGGAATTCGCGAACGTAGGGAGAAGCGGAGGGGCTTGAGCGGGACGACGCCGCGCGAGGGCTTAATGAAAAGTGTTTGCCCCGTAAAAGTTAAGATTAATTGGCGCTCGGGGGGTGGTTACCGCGGTAATCAGCCCGGTCCAGTGGTTTTCAAACGAACCGTGGTGTACGGTATACAGCGCACGAGAGTCTTTCTTTTCCTCACGTCGGATCAGCGTGACCCGCTCAAACCTTTCTCCTCTATCGATATTACGTTTATTCATTTATTTATTTATTTTTTCTTCCGAATCGACTCGACGACGAGCGTTTGCGTTATCATTTTTTTTTTTCGCCGCAATTGTCGATAAGTCGAAATTTATTTTATCGTTCGTACAACAATGTCGACGCGGGGGTGAAAAGTGTGTTTAGCTTTCGGGAGAATAACGGAGGAGCGAGTCGAGCAACGAATTCGTAAGGAGCGCGAAAAAATGAGACGAGTGGGGGGTTGAGTAACGCTGCCGGAACGAGAGGTTAATTTGGCGACACCTAGTTTCATTAACAACGCCATTAAAAGTAACGGCCGGCTTGGGGTGGTCTCGCGGGAGGACTCGGGTACGACGCGGCGGTGAAAAGGTGGCGCTCTCGTAATGCCGTCGCCCGTAGAAATTACCGCACCCGGACGAGGCAAGCGCCGTTCGTGCGTGTGCTCGCACATACGTCTACCTTGAGAAGCGACGAGAGAAAGGGTAATATACCTTTGTAATTACCGAGTGAAAATGGCGACGGGGTTGAGGGGTAGAAACCCGATATGAGCGAGTCGATTACGAGACTCGTGAGCGCGGCTATTGTAAGAGCAAGAAATTATTTCGTTCGTACGAATGCACGACAAATGCCGTATCGAAATGTCCGCGTCGCGGTGCGATAATTTTCTCTTATTTATCGAAAAAATAAACCGTTCGTTAAAATAGCGTCAAACGATCCGACTCGTTGAGTACGCTTCCTTACCTCGTACTGTTCGATCCTTCCCGTTTATTTCTTTATTTATTTATATTTTTTTAAGTTAAACATTTGTTCGATAGGTTCGAAACGATTTCATCCACGAAAAATCGTAAAAATATGAAAATTTAAGGCGGCAGTCTGGTCGAGAAATTTGAAAAAATTGATTTTTTTTTTTTCATTTTCTTATTCCTTAGACCTTTCTTCGTATGCTCCTGAAAACCGTTTATTGATATTTCCAAAATTAGCCGAGAAATAAAAATTCTAAGCAAGCCGCGCGCTCACGTAGCGCGGTCGGGAAGCAGCTAACGCAGAGGCTACCGAGTCGCTCATTTAACGGAGAACACAACTGTGACCCCCTGTTTTTTTTCACATTTTTCAAGAATTTTTTTTTGTGAGAAAAAAAAGAGATATTCGAAAATTTTTTTTGGATTTTGATCCTTGTTTATTAATGTATCAAAAAACATTTTTTTCACATTTTTCACGCCGCATGGTGGCGCTGGGGAAGCTCTCGCGTCAGGTGCTGTCATTTCCGCGGCACGCAGCAGAACTCTCTTCAACGTCGATCTAAAAAAAAATACCGAGTATTTTCGTTAAGAATATGATATTTTGAAGAGAAGTACATAGGGATTTGGAAAAATATTGTTTTAAAAAAAATAGGCACGCCTTTGAAAATAACTTTAATTTCAAAGGCGTGCCTATTTTTTTTAAAACAATATTTCTCCAAATCCCTGTGTACTTCTCTTCAAAATATCATATTATTAACGAAAACACTCGGTATGTTTTTTCAGATCGACGTTGAAGAGAGTTCTGCTGCGTGCCGCGGAAATGACAGCACCCGACGCGAGAGCTTCCCCAGCGCCACCATGCGGCGTGAAAAATGTGAAAAAAATGTTTTTTGATACATTAATAAACAAGGAACAAAACCCAAAAAAATTTTTCGAATATCTATTTTTTTTCCCACAAAAAAAAATTCTTTAAAAATATGAAAAGAAACAGGGGGTCACAGTGGTGTTCTCCCTTCACGGTGTCAAAACTTTGAACGCGTTTATCTCAGAACTATGTTTTTCAAATCGGCGCCCACGATATCTCGATAACTAATGGACCGATCGAGCTCAAATTTTGCACGTTCCTTAGGTAGCCTGTTTCCGAGGACTGGTAGCAGAATTGAGTCGAACAATAATTTTGCCGACATTTTATAACTCGTCGAATACCCGAAAATGTATGAAATATCATTAATAAAAGTTCAACAGGCCGCCATTTTGTCAAAAAATTTTTTTAAGTACCAATTCTGCTACCAGTGCTCAGAATACTCATACAGATTGAGAATATATATATATTTTTTTTTCAGATGCATACAACATCGTCCAGAGTGGGCGCCGATTGAGGCGGCTTTCGGCGCACCATGTTGCAATAAGGCAAAAAACTAAATGAAAATATTTAAAATAATTTTTTTTTTAATGTACAAGTATTCTCTAAGGATCAATAAATGCACGTGTAAATTTTCATCAAGACAACATCAACGGTTTAAAAGTTATTGCACATTAGAAATGACGTCAAAAATCTCGCTCTAGACCAGACTACCGCGTTAATGGAAATTAAGTGATCCCGGCGTCCAATACTCGAGAATATAAGGGAGCATCGGATCGCAAACTTTTTTTTCCTCTCTGTTCGACTCGATGTAAAAGATTGACTTTGTTTTTTTACCGCAACGATACGGAATATCACCCGCTGGATCACGAATTCAATGTTATTTCGGTTAATCCTCCATCGATATGCTTCGGAGATACGGTTACGTTCGAAAGCGCGTACGGAACGGTAGAGAATGGCCGCGGATTTGAAGCGCGATCGTGAGCACGACGGTATCGAGATAGTATAATCAATAGAGAATACTGTGGCGCATTAAAAATAAAGGACATTTTTTTAAAATTAGGTTCAGTATCACGTACTGAATGTGAATTAACAAAATTGTTACAAATTAAGGGAGCGGAAGTGCCGCCATTTTGAGGAAAACCGTATTGGCCAATATCTCCGTTACCGTGCACTTTAGAACAAAAATGGTAATAACCTTTCTTGCAGATAATTGAATTTCCCATCTTTTTTTCTATATAATTTTTTTTGTATCACTTACCGTTTACGACTTATACGACTCTTCAAATTTATTTATTTACTTTTTGACCTGTATCTCTCCTAATAATTGTTTAAACAATAAAATACTAATACCTTATCTTTTAAATCCATACATTTTCCATACTTTTACTAAAAACTTTTTTGTCTAAAATTAATATTCTCAAAGTTATAACGCGTTTTTATTAGCCTTGCACCCAGTATCGCAACATTGAACGCGTTATAACATTGAGAATATTAAATTTAAACAAAAAAATTTTAAATAAAAGTTGTGGAAAATGTATGAATTTAAAAGATAAGTTATTAGCATTTCATTGTTTAAACAATTATTAGGAGAGATACAGTTCAAAAGTGAATAAACAAATTTTAACAGCCGTATAAGTCGTAAACGGTAAGTGATATAAAAAAAATTATTTCGAAAAAAAGATGGGAAATTCAATTATCTACAAGAGAGGTCATTACCATTTTTGGCCTAAAGTGCACGGTAACGGAGATATTGGCCAATACGGTTTTCCTCAAAATGGCGGCACTTCCGCTTCCTTAATTTGTAACCATTTTGTTAATTCACATTCGGTACATGATACTGAGCCTTATTAAAAAAAAAGAATTGTCGATTATTTTTAGTGCGATGCGGACAAGAATAACGGGCTCCCTATTGATTGTACTAAGAAGGAAACGTCGATGGAGCCTTTACCGTTCGCGACGCGATATCAATTCGATAACGAGTATATACACGGCTGTCCTATCTTCGATAATTAAAACGTTATTGCGGTAAAGATTTAACGAGAGACGATTTGACGTATCGGGTTTTTATCTCGAAACGTATCATCGGTGAATCGTCCGCGGCATACGTACGAATCGTATATTTAATCCGATAATCGCATTCGCGACTCGTTACGAATCGCGCCCGCGAATCCACCGGATTAAATTATATCTATGTCCCGTCTATTTGTTTCTTCGTACGCGATACGTGGATATTACGATTAAACGGCCGTTCAAAAATCCACGACTCGAAAACAAAAAAAACAAAAAAATCAACGTTATTTTGGTAACGGCATGATCGTCGTTATAATTCCTCGCCTCTTCGCTATCGTTTATACACTCATCCGAAAAAAAAGCGGTGCACTTAAAATTTGGAATAAAATCACTAAATTTCAAATGACGGTAACTACGTGAATAATGAAGATAGAAAGGTCTTTAAAAGATGAAAATAAAGCTTGGAATCTCTACTTAAAGGATCGATTTAATTCAATGTTGCGAGATAAATTTATTGAAAATGGCGGATGAGAAAGCGGGAGCATGAGGAATTGGAAAATATTGGTCCGAGTTTGCGACGACCCATGGCGCGAGTGAGGTGTCGCAACACAATGGGATAAAAAGCCCGTAGATAGTACAGAGTCTCCTCTTTAAAATGCTTTTTTAATCGTTTCGATACGATAATTTTTCGCCGAGTTATTCGCATTTAAAGTAAAAAAACATACTTTTTCTTCAAATGCGAATAACTCGGCGGAAAATCATCGTATCGAAACGATTAAAAAAGCATTTTAAAGAGGAGACTCTGTACTATGACATGCCTTTTATCCCATTGTGTCGCGACACCTGACTCGAGCCATGGGTCGTCGCAAACTCGGACCAATATTTTTCAATTCCGCATGCTCTCGCTTTGTTATCCGCCATTTTCAATAAATTTATCTCGCAACATTGAAACAAATCGAACCTTCAAGTAGAGATTCCAAGCTTTATTTTCATTTTTTAAAGACCTTCCTATCTTCATTATTCACGCAGTTACCGTCATTTGAAATTTCATGATTTTTTTCCAAATTTTAAGTGTACCGCAAAGTAGCGACGATATTGGTGGTGCATAAACGGGTCGAGAGCTAATAGATACGTGCCTCGAGATTCGAACAAACGCCACCGACTCTGCTCTCTCGCTTTGTCCTCTTGCAACGAGGACGCGACGAAGGGACGCTATCGGTACCGTCGACGGTAAGAGGTGAGGCTGCTCAATGGCGAAGATGCGTTAATATATATGTACGCGCGTGTAACGAGTGGACGATCGAACGAAAACCTAATCGTCCTCACCCGCGACAGCAACGATCCATCATTTTTTTTCTATTTTTACGTCGAGTCGTTAAAGACGCGCACCTATATTATCGACGTGTGTTTGCTCGCAGCTCAAGCCTAAGATTGTTTGGGTCGGGGCTGCCCAACGGGAATCGGACATTTCGTTGTTCGCGCACAGCCCACCGGAAGCGACGGCTAGCATTTGAACGGGCAAATGTGTTCCGCTACTTTTCCACTCGTTACGCGATCGATTTGACCGCCAGTGACTCGGTGAATGGAAGAAAAAAAGCAAAAACAAAAACAGAAGGAAAAAAATCTTACGAACCGAAAGAAACGGTGTAAGGAGGGAAAGGGAGATTGGCGAAGAGTACAGAGGGATGAATACGCGCGGCAGCGGAGGATCGGACGAGGATTTGGAATAACGTAAACCTTAAGAGCGGAGGAACGAGAGGAGCCTCGAGAGTACGTAACGCACTCCGGATTGTATACGACTCCTGGTAATACGACACGATTGGCCCTCCGAATCTAACCCCCCCGCGATTTGCGCAACGCGAACCGAGGCGGATTGAGGGGTGGATGACGAGAGGGGTTGCGCTCTGGACTCGCGGATATCGCGCACCGATTGCCAACGCGACCGAGGGCGGAGCTCGGAAACGGTGGGGCGACGTTCGAACTTGGTCGGGGCGGGGCACCCCCGATTTAATCGGCCGTCTCTCTCTCTCTCTCTCTCCGCGTGGGATCCCCGGAGAGGGGGAGACGATTTAACGTTATACGCGGGGATAAACGAGAACGACGTTGGGAGGCCCGGACACGCGACTCGACGCAGATGATCGCGGACACCCGCGTCACAATTTCACTTTGCGACGCGACACCGATCTAATCACCGTCGACGCGTCTCCGTTATCGACGAAGTGTGCGCGTGTGCGTCAACGCGTTTCACCGCCGGCCGGTAATCTCCGAGAAACCGTCGGAAATTAAATCGGTGGTGTCTAACGCGCCGCGACCATAGTAATCGGGAGAGCAACCGATCGGAAAGAGTCGCTACTCACGTTTAACCCGATCGTTTTGTGTGCGCGCGTGTGTATGTATATCGTCGTATATATCAAAAGAGAGAGGGTACGAACGTTGGGGATAACGAATAAATTCATTGAGATGATCGGTGAAAGGACCGGGTCGAATCTACCCGGATAACGGGAGCGAGTCATTAAAAATCTGTGAATTATGACCGCGATGCGTTACAACTCGCAATTGACCACGGAAGAGCTTCGTCAGCGTGCGACGCGACTATCTTTCGGCCCACATCATCAGCAGCAGCAGCAACAACGATACAGCGGATCGCGTCGTCAGGACGTTCGAACGCCTGTGTCGTTTAATTCGAATCACGGAACAAGTTCGTCCGTCAGTCCCGGTGGAGAGACCGTCGAACTTGAGGAAAGTCGAGTAAACGAGAGGAACGAGAAGAGAGCGGCTCTGCCGGAGGAGAATTACGAAGGAGCTGACCGTCAGAGTCGCGTTGGTCCCGCAAAGGTCGAGGAAATGTTACGGACCGAGATGAATCGTTGCAGGGACGAGGAGAATTCGAAAGCGCGTTACGTCGGCCCTTCTTTATCGCCGAACGTAAGGACCGAGCTCGCTTCGAGATCGTCACCGTTGAGATCAATCGGGAAGACGTCTTTCTGCATCGACGCTCTCTTGGGAAGACCGGTCGGCGGCGGATACGTCGGTAACGTAGCGATCGGCGATACCGTTCGAGCGAACGACGGCCGGGAGCGACGGATTCGTTCGGCCGACGACGAAATTCGTTTTAACGACGAGGAGTCGATCGTAAAACGTCTCGGGAACGAGCGAGGAAAGGTCCGCGACGAAAACGACGAGGAGGACGAGGACGAGGAGGAGGAAGACGAGGACGAGGAGGACGACGTTGACGATAACGACGACGAGGACGATGACGAGGAGGAGGAAGAGATTGAGGACGACGAGAACGATCGCACGGATGGGCGAGCCTTCCGCCGGCGTACAAAAACCTCTTACTCCGCCGATACGGAAGGGCGTTATCGTAGGTTTTACCGGAACGATAATCGGCGTCAGGATCGCGAGATAGATTCGACGGGTAACCGTGTACCGGCTGGACTCGCGGATCCGACAATTTCTCCGGCATCTCTGCCGTCGCCTCTGCCGTCGCCTCGGCCGATAAGGACTCTGGCGTCGTTGGTCAATCACGACCGGGAGCACGTTCATCGCGAGAGTTATCTGCCGGTTGGATACGAGAGGAATGACGACGACGATGACGAACCCGAGGGAATGCTCGACGTTGACGGGGACGTTGACGTTGAGGGTGGTCCCGATTTTGATGAGGCACGGAGACGCGAGCCGAACGCGCGGGATAACCGAGAAACGAACAGCGCGAGTCCCGAGAGCAATCAACGGGCGAGTCCCGTCTCGAGTCCACCGATCTCGCCTGGCTCGGAGGATCATCAACGAGCAACGACGATAGGACGCAACGGAACGTCGATCGGGCCGATGGCTATCGCGACCCTCGGTCCGCAACAGCGGCAACACCTTCAGCAGCGGCAACAGCAACACCAACAGCAGCAGCAACAACAACACGGACAGCATCCATCCATTCACATCTCGAGTGGAACTTACGTCGGATCTTTGGGTGGGCCCATCAATCCGGCAACGACCACCGCCGTTCTTCGACAAAATCAGAGCCTCCAGTTGCTTCATCCGGGTGCGGGAGCGGCTCTCATGCATCCCGGTGGTTTGTATTATCATCCGACCGCCGCCGGTTCCGGAGGTGCCGCTGCCGCCGGTAGCGCTTTTCATTCGATACACAAGGATGGCCAGAACGCCGGTGTCGGTCATCCTCAAACGGGTCCACCTGCCTCGGTCATGCATTCCCAACAGCATCATCACATACACCCGTTGCAATTGGAATGGCTGGCCAGAACGGGAATGCTTTATCCAAGATTACCCGCCGATTTGGCAGGTTAGTACCGTATGTCTATATCTGTATTTATATATATACAATGAGCGCGTATATACACTAGGGCGATTTTTTTTTTCGACTATTTTTATTTTTTTTCAGTCCCCACCCGAAATCTTGTTGGATATGTCGAGAATGAAATTCCCTGAAAGTTACAGCCCTTAATATTAATTCTAAGCACTTTCCCAAAACGTGACAAGATTTTCCATCTAAAATGCACGTAAGTCGAATTTTTTATTTTCTTTCAAATTTCTATAACTCAGCCGCATTTTATGCTATCATATTGTTCTTGTTTTCGATTTACTCGGAATGAGACAATCTAAAAAAGTGCCTTTTGCGGCGTAACTGTAAATTGTACTGGTGAGTTGGTACGGCTCACTGAAGTTGATTTTTACCCAAAATTCTCGTTTTTTTGCTGTTATCTCCGAAACAATTAACTTTACGAAAAAAAAGTAAACGAAACATTTGTTGGAAATTTAATTTTCTACAAAAAAGGTTCTATCGACCCAATTGCTTAGGTCAATATTTCTTGAGATATTGAACTTTAACTTATGAGTAGTATAAAACTTATAAAATATGAAATATTAAATAATAAAAAAAATGTTTAAAGTTCAATATCTCCAGAAATATTAATCTAAGCAATTGGATCGATACGACCTTTTTTGTAGGAAATTAAATTTCCAACAAATTTTTGATTTATATTTTTTTCGTAAAGTTAATTGTTTCGGAGATAACAGGAAAAAAACGAGAATTTTGGGTAAAAATCAACTTGTTTTTTTTTTTTTCTAATTTCTATAACTCAGCCGCATTTTATGCTATCATATTGTTCTTGGTTTCGATTTACTCGGAATAAGACAATCTAAAAAAGTGCCTTTTGCGGCGAAAGTGTAAATTGTACTGGCGAGTTGGTACGGGTCATTGAAGTTGATTTTTACCCAAAAATTCTCGTTTTTTTGCTGTTATCTCCGAAACAATTAACTTTACGAAAAAAAAGTAAACGAAACATTTGTTGGAAATTTAATTTCCTACAAAAAAGGTTCTATCGACCCAATTGCTTAGGTCAATATTTCTTGAGATATTGAACTTTAACTTATGAGTAGTATAAAACTTATAAAATATGAAATATTAAATAATAAAAAAAATGTTTAAAGTTCAATATCTCCAGAAATATTAATCTAAGCAATTGGATCGATACGACCTTTTTTGTAGGAAATTAAATTTCCAACAAATTTTTGATTTATATTTTTTTCGTAAAGTCAATTGTTTCGGAGATAACAGGAAAAAAACGAGAATTTTGGGTAAAAATCAACTTCAGTGACCCGTACCAACTCACCAGTACAATTTGAACTTTCGCCGCAAAAGGCACTTTTTTAGATTGTTTTATTCCGAGTAAATCGAAACCAAGAACAATACGATAGCATAAAATGCGGCTGAGTTATAGAAAGTTGAAAAAAAAAAAAAATCGATTTACGTGTATTTTAGATGGAAAATCTTCTCACGCTTTGGGAAAGCACTTAGAATTAATGTTAAGGGCTGTAACTTTCAGGGAATTTCTTTTTCGACATGTCCAACAAAATTTCGGGTGGGGATTGAAAAAAATAAATAGTCGAAAAAAAAATCGCCCTAATATACGCGCACCGTTCGCGTCGTCCGTATCTTCTCGAAACGAGGATCGATCGATCCATCTCTCGAAGCCACGGCGCAACGTGGCAAGTTGTCGTCAAGTAATTTGAGTACAAATTGAGGTCGCGATAAGGTTCCCGATCGTTAAATCCTCCGAGATATCGATCTTTACGCTTTACAAATCGTTGCTTTAATGCCGTCGTAATTGCCGTTCGAAACAGCTTATGAGAATAATACCGATAGCACTTATCGGCTTCGAGGATCAATGAGAATAATCGTATCGTCGATTATCCGATAAATAGGATGTCGACGATAGGTTACCCGTGTGATTCTCACGGGCAAACTCTGCGGATCGTATCGCTGTTTGAAAAATTTTACGCATTCGTCAACGACACGTTTGCCAAACTACTTTTATCTATTTACTCATTTCTTTTTTATCATCACTGTTGCCAATAATCGTCCGTCCACATCAGAGATTTCGAATTATCCGCGCGCAAAACCGCGCCGTCGTAGTTCTAATCTCACCGCAACAAAAAGCACACGCGAAACGTCACCTTTGAGCTTGTAACATCGGTACGAGGTAGTGATGCAAAACAAGACGAGAATCTCGACCACGGTCTTGTATACAGGTCTGGAAACTCCCTCAAATTTCAGTGGTGGGGGACGGCCCGTTAACGAACCTGTTTTTAATTTCTGTAGCAGCCACTAAAGGCGTTGCGATCGGATAATGCCGATAGACATAACCTGAAACAGTACGGACACCGCGTTACACATATTTATTATATGTAATTATAAGTTATTAATCCCGTCATTTTTAATGAATATGCTGAATAAATATGCTCTTAATTTGAATCGGGTTTTAAACATTCTAACTGTTAACCGAGCATGATAAATATAAACTATTTGCAAATATCTATGTCATATGAAAATATATTAGGCGAAATAGTTGTCTACCTCTTGATGGATCGATCTCCGTTAGATTTTCTTTTAAATACTATAAAATAAACAAAAGTTTTCATTTACAAAAATAGAAATACATCGAACCGTTTCATATATTTAATTTGATCCTTTTTCATTAAATATTTGTGAAAATTGCAGGTACTCAAATACAGATAAAAGTTGAAGAATTTATTTTCATTCGTACTTACTTGATTTTGAAAACTGGAACACTTTTCGAACACCTAAAAAATAAAGTGTAAGAAAATGCAAAGAGCTGATTTTTACTCACCTTAATCTACTATTTTTTGGCACGCTACTAAATACTGTCCATTTCGGAATATTGACAAAACTTAAATGAAGATAAAAATTCAAGTATTTATTTTTATTCATACTTCCTTGATTTCGAAAACTCGAACACTTGCAAAAACTTAACATAAGATTTACTCGTTAGTTAATTTCGACAATTTTTTTCTTAAAAACAAATTTCACTTTGAGTTTAAAATTTTCCTGGCGCGCATATTGCCTCATTTTTAATCTTACATAGTAAATTATAGCGTCTGATAAGATTTCAGATCCATACTCTTTTCAGGGATAAGCGAAGGTGTATGAGTTAAATACTTCATCTAAAATTATATCGAAGACATCGATACGAGAGGAATATTTTGTAAATGATGCTTCGATATGACGGATCGGATGAAAGAAATGAGGATTTGCGTGAATCAGGCCACCGCATGATTTCATTTGCACCAGTTGCGACTCTGAAGATCCGCAGCTGGTTTTCAAACTCACAGCTTCTCGACACACCGGACAGGATTCATATTTTTGACGGAACTTCAGGGATATCTGAAATATCAATAGAAGAAATTTATGTATGTTTAAATTACTTTTATTTCATCTCTTTTATATACTAACGATGCAATAGATACATTCCGTTAAGGAAACTTACCAAGGCGAGTACTGATTCCTTGAATTGACGATTTTGTGACTCCGAAGGACGGAACATTGCCTGGAGAATTTCTTTCAGAATTCGAAACTTGTTTCGCATATCCATGCTCTGGCACACAATTTTCCTTTTCTATTGAGATGTCATCGAATCTTGTTCGCGCAGCAAACTCTTTGTGTAGCATTGTTTTGTACGGGCCCTTACATATTGAAAATACACGATATGAGTAACTATCTTCTTAAACTATGTTTAAAATCTTTTCATTAAACTTACCCGTGCAATTACTTGGCCATTTGCGTCGAGCTTGACCCATTCGCGAACTATGTCTTCATTGTTAAAATGTCACATACACGATTCGTGTGTTGTAATTTTATAATGCCTGGAATAGATTGCTCCCACTTTTTCCTCATATCAATGTTCTTAGGCACTCGGAATGTACAACATTTTTTGTTTATTTTGCTACCGGTTTTACAATGTGGCACCACACACCGATTCGTCATTCTTAACGGAGAACACCACTGTGACCCCCTGTGTTTTTTTCACATTTTTCAAGAATTTTTTTTTGTGGGAAAAAAACGAGATATTCGAAAAATTTGTTTGGGTTTTGTTCCTTGTTTATTAATGTATCAAAAAACATTTTTTTCACATTTTTCACGCCGCATGGTGGCGCTGGGGAAGCTCTCGCGTCAGGTGCTGTCATTTCCGCGGCACGCAGCAGAACTCTCTTCAACGTCGATCTGGAAAAAAATACTGAGTGTTTTCGTTAATAATATGATATTTTGAAGAGAAGTACACAGGTATTTGGAAAAATATTGTTTTAAAAAAAATAGGCACGCCTTTGAAATTAACTTTAATTTCAAAGGCGTGCCTATTTTTTTTTTTTAATATTGTGGAAAATATTTTTATATATTTTTGAAACAATATTTTTCCAAATCCCTGTGTCCTTCTCTTCAAAATATCATATTATTAACGAAAACACTCGGTATTTTTTTTTCAGATCGACTTCGAAGAGAGTTCTGCTGCGTGCCGCGGAAATGACAGCACCTGACGCGAGAGCTTCCCCAGCGCCACCATGCGGCGTGAAAAATGTGAAAAAAATGTTTTTTGATACATTAATAAACAAGGAACAAAACCCAAAAAAAATTTTTCGAATATCTCTTTTTTTTCCCACAAAAAAAAATTCATGAAAAATGTGGAAAAAAAACAGGAGGTCACAGTGGTGTTCTCCCTTAATATAATAATTACTAAAAGACTGTGATGTACACCAAATAAACATAATATTCAGGCATAGCAGTATTGAAGGGTTTTCAGGTTATGTCTATCGGCATTATCTGATCGCAACGCCTCTAGTGACTGCTACAGAAATTAAAAACAGCTTCGTTAAGAGGATCATTCTCGGCGGAGGAGTTTCCAGACCTGTATACAAGATCTCGTCCGTCTCGCTCGTTCTCGCTTGCGATTGTCATTTATATAAAATTTGTATATCGATTGCATGACGTGAATTGCAGATATAATCTCGTCTCGATATGTATTGAATTGACAAGCGAGACCAAGCGAGAATCTCGATTATAGTCAAATGTTTTATTGTTTTAATGGGAACCCGTACTATGATGGCGATGGTTTAGATGTTATCACGTCGCACATCAGTGCAAGAGACACAGCCTGTAATATTAGAATTGTACCCACCGCTAAACGGTGGATTATTTTCAAACAGCAAAAACTAAACCACTTTTTCCCACAATTCTGCTTGGGCTAAGCTATCTGAGTCCGGACAGTTGTGCCGTTTCGGAGAAACTACAATTTCTGTTTTTGAAGTAGTCGAAGGGTGTGCGACCTCGCGTTAAAATGATCCCTATGGAAATATAATTCTTTGTGGAATATTATCGATGCACGTGCGTTTTTCTCCAGTATCGGTAACCGACGTGTGGCCAATGTCAATCGGTGATGCGTTTCATCACGACAGTTTGAAAAGTTCTAGTTCGAACCGATCGATATTGGAATAGAAGCGAGATCCGAGACGAGATTGAGACGAGACAAAAACTCCCCTGTCAAACTCCGAAAACAAGAGTACGCCTTGGCTATAACATTCGAGAAGTTAGGCTCGATCTCGATTTTTTTCTTGTCTCGTCTCGCTTGTTGCATCACTAGTACGAGGGCTTCGGGTGTTTGCCCCGCGAAAGTCTTTTCGAGTGAATTTTCAACGTTAATCTCCAGCGTGGCCCGGCGCCGACGGGACGATAAGATTGCGACTCTCGGTGTTGTGGGTCACCCGAGGGACTCTCTTTCTCTCTCTTCGTCCCCTCGTCGCGTTCCAAAAGTGACGATCTCGTGTTGTGTTAGCTCTTGACAGCTATTAACGGCTATTATGATGAAAACCCAATGACACGAACGCGTTACGTACCAGAAAAGGTGGATACGAGAGAGAGAGAGAAAGAGAGACGGAACATCGGTGGACTCGAAATCCTCGAGTGAGATAGGACGCGGTTGACGCTGATGTTGACACGCTTAATGCGCCTAATGTAACCGTTCTACGTAACCATATTGTAGGGTTACTTTTTTCTCTCTATCGGAAAGTACCTCGCGAGTTCCACGGACTAGAGATAACGCCCTATTATCGTATATATCAAAGTGAAACTGACGAATTTTTGCGCTTCGCGAACGAACGAGAGCAGAAAAAAACAAACAGCGTACGGGAAACGAGACGGGGGGTAAAAAAGAGCGGGGACGCGCGTGTGGCGAGCGTTTTGTCGTTACAATCAGTCGAGAGGTTTTATCGTACAAATTGGTCGATGAACGGGGGAGCGGCAGCGGCGGGAGAGACTGCGGAGCCAAAAACTAACGAAACGAACGTTCCAACGCCACCGGACGCGAAACGTTCGCGGCCGTTTTTAGGGGGCTCCCTGCAAACGCGCGTACCGTTCAAACTGTCGGATGATCCTGATTGGTAGTCGCTGATCTATCAGTCGGTGGTAAAAAAAAAAACAAAAACAAAAACAAAGCTCGCGTTTCGTCGCGTTCGTTTTTATACCTACGACCGCCCGTATAACCATCAACGGATTCACCGGTGGTTATACGGTGCGGTATATTCACCGACGAAAACGATATGCCACACGGGGATCCTCCGCATTGCGTCACGCGGGAGCCACCGTTACTCGGGTTGTAAATAACGATCGTGTACAGCAACGTTTTTTATTTTATTTTTTATTATTATTTCGCGGGAATATTTCGACTCCGTACGTGGCATCGAGGGGTGTCGAACGAGACGCGACGACGGAGATGACACCGTGTTTCATCCCTTTCGAACCGGATCCTCTACCTCACACACGCAAACACATATTAACGCGTTTCCGGTCATAGAATCGACGATAGACTGTCAGGCGATCATCCTCGTTCACCGACGCGTTTTCCATCCGACGAAATTTAACAACCATAGCTCCCAAACCGCCCTTCGTTATTACACGGCTCGTCCGATGCTCTCGTTTTGACGATAACCCGCGCTCGCTTACACAAAACCAGGAGTCGTGGGTATGTGGAATACGAGACCCGAGCCTATTTCACGTACGCGTAACGATACATATTTAGCCGAGTTTCCCGCGAAATGTTCTTCTATTTAATTGCTTTACGAATTTACCACTCCGCTGTTTGTCGCTCGGACGGACGAATCTACGGAATGAAATAATTGGGGGGAAATAGGGCTAGGACAGCGTTTTCTCAATGATTTTCATGAATTTTTTTATAGTGTAAAAAATTAATATAATTTATTGAAACTTTGAGAATATTTTATGCATATATTTAAGTAGATACTATAAAATTTTTGAAGAATTTCCTTGAAAAACACCGAAGATATTAGCGACCCCATATTGCAGGTCACAATCAGACTTAGCATTTTGCGTACACTCTGGAAGCCGCAATTTTCATTTGAAATCAAACGAGGTTGGAATTCACTTTTATTATATGTCTCTCTTCTATATGAACCTAAATGCTGTCAAGAAAATAGAAAATTGAATTTTTTACAGGGGTCAAAACAAAAAAGCATGTTTTTTGCCATTTTTTACAAGTTTATTTGCAAAAAAAAAATTATTTTTAATAATGATAATATTCCGATTTTAGGTTCATATAGAGCGCAATACTATGAAGAAAGTAACTGCCAATTTTCAAAAGGATTGGTTGAAAACTTTTCAAACTAGCGTGTACGCAAGTTAAAAAAAAGTCGTTTTCGGAAAAAACCCGTTTGAAAAAATAGCAAAATGCTGAGTCTGATTGTGACCTGCAATATGGGGTCGCTAATATCTTCGATGTTTTTCGAGGAAATTCTTCAAAAATTTTATAGTAGATACTTAAATATATGTATAAAATATTCTCAAAGTTTCAATAAATTACATTCATTTTTTATACTATGAAAAAATTCATGAAAATCATTGAAAAAACGCTGTCGTAACCCTATTTCCCCCCTTAATGGCTTATAACAATAGAGCGAGTTGGAATTTTCATTAAAAATTTTGAGAACATATTATTCAATAGTTTTACTGACAATTTGTGAAATTTAAAAAAAATTGATTTTTTGAACCCTTTTCTCAATAATTTTCATAAATTTTTCTATAATATAAAAAATGAATATAATTTATTGAAACTTTGAGAATATTTTATACATCTATTTAAGTATGTACTATAAAATTTTTGAAGAATTTCCTTGAAAAACACCGAAGATATTAGCGACCCCATATTGCAGGTCACAATCAGACTCAGCATTTTGCGTACATTCTGGAAGCCGCAATTTTCATCCGATATCAAACGAGGTTGGAATTCACTTTTATTGCATGTCTCTCTTCTATATGAACCTAAATGATATCAAAAAAATAGGAAATTGAATTTTGTACAGGGGTCAAAACAAAAAAGCATGATTTTTTGCCATTTCTTACAAGTTTATTTGCAAAAAAAAATTATTTTAAATAATGATAATATTCCAATTTTAGGTTCATATAGAGCGCAATACTACGGAGAAAGTAATTGTCAATTTTCAAAACGATTCGTTGAAAACTTTTCAAAGTAGCGTGTACGCAAGTTAAAAAAAATAGCAAAATGCTGAATCTGATTGTGACCTGCAATATGGGGTCGCTAATATCTTCGATGTTTTTCAAGGAAATTCTTCAAAAATTTTATAGCATATACTTAAATATATGTATAAAATATTCTCAAAGTTTCAATAAATTACATTCATTTTTTATACTATAAAAAAATTCATGAAAATCATTGAGAAAACGCTGTCCTAACCCTATTTCCCCCCCATAATGGCTTATAACAATAGAGCGAGTTGGAATTTTCATTAAAAATTTTGAGAACATATTATTCAATAGTTTTACTGACAATTTGTGAAATTTAAAAAAAATTGATTTTTTGAACCTTTTTCTCAATAATTTTCATGAATTTTTCTATAGTATAAAAAATGAATATAATTTATTGAAACTTTAAGAATATTTTATACATCTATTTAAGTATACACTATAAAATTTTTGAAGAATTTCCTTGAAAAACACCGAAGATATTAGCGACCCCGTATTGCAGGTCACAATCAGATTCAGCATTTTGCGTACATTCTAGAAGCCGCAATTTTCATCTGAAATCAAACGAGGTTGGAATTTACTTTTATTACATGTCTCTCTTCTATATGAACCTAAATGCTGTCAAGAAAATAGAAAATTGAATTTTTTACAGGGGTCAAAATCAAAAAGCACGATTTTTTGCCATTTTTTAGAAGTTTGTTTGCAAAAAAAAATTATTTTAAATAATGATAATATTCCAATTTTAGGTTCATATAGAGCACAATACCACGGAGAAAGTAACTGCCAATTTTCAAAACGATTCGTTGAAAACTTTTCAAACTAGCGTGTACGCAAGTTAAAAAAAAAGTCGTTTTCAGAAAAACGCGTTTGAAAGAATAGCAAAATGCTGAATCTGATTGTGACCTGCAATATGGGGTCGCTAATATCTTCGGTGTTTTTTGAGGAAATTCTTCAAAAATTGTATAGTATATACTTAAATATATGTATAAAATATTCTCAAAGTTTCAATAAATTATATTAATTTTTTATACTATAAAAAAATTCATGAAAATCGTTGAGAAAACGCTGTCCTTACCCTATTTCCCCCCTTAATGGCTTATAACAATAGAGCGAGTTGGAATTTTCATTAAAAATTTTGAGAACATATTATTCAATAGTTTTACTAACAATTTATGAAATAAAAAAAAATCGATTTTTTGAATCGTCTAACCCTATTTCCGTCCTCAATTTGAAAACTAACGTCGAGCACCGGAGTCGGATTTTCTCGAGACTTTTACGTCACCGCGTCGCTCAAGGGTATGGGAAAGAAATAATGAAAATTATACGAAAATATCGGGCGCGAGAGGAGACGAAGATAGGCGGCGGTGTAACGCGTACATTTGTCCCGATGAGCTCTTCGATATCGCGGACGTCTTATTTTATTTAAGCGAACATTTTATGCGAATATTTGAACGAACGATCGCGTCCCCGCAATTAGTTGTTTCCACTATTAATGGCGCGCGCTATAATAATGTCTCGTTCGATTCGGCGTGAACAAAGAGGCCCGTGTTTAGCCCACACTCCGTCCGCGATTCTCGTCCGCCCTTTTGTTCGTCGGGAACGGGGGGGTTACGAAAATGGCAAAGAAAAAAAAAAGACAACATATATATATTGCCAGCGAGAGAGGGTGGAGAGGAAGGCACCGGGCGGATGCCAAGTCGAGCTCGCCGACTCGACTGCCAATGGACCCTCCCCGCCGCCGCCCGGGGTATACGAACGGATGATTTAATTAGTTAATTGTGCGTCATTCATCCGTCTATTCATCCCCTGTGTCGACTCTCTTTTTCGTTTTTCCGAACGAGATGGTTCGGTTACTCGTATATCCGTTCGGAATCGGGCGTTACCACGGCGACGCTACCATAGACTGCGCTTCCGTACGGTACAACGAAACCGGACGAAAGACGCGTTTCCAAAAAAAAACAGAACACAGAAAAATAGGAGAAAAAAAAAAGAACGAAATGAAAAATGTCGGAAAAACGATTCGAGCTTCGCACGGAAATTTAACAATTTTTCCGTCTCAGTTTTTTTCGGATTCTTGAGAAATTTACCGCGCTCTTTACGATTACCGTTGGGGGCGAAAAAAATTCCGTGATAAACATTGCTCGGTACTCCGATCGAGCACGAGATTCGTTTTCATCGGGATAATCTTTAAGAGCGTTTAAAAATATTGAATTTAGTTTCCGAAAGTTGGATATTAGGTCTGTTACTTTTATCCGGATTAGCCGGATACCCGAAAGCATCCGGGTATCCGAGAAATCGGATCCAACACTTCAGACTCGAATACCCGAATATCCGGGTATCCGGGTATTCGATTACCCGAGTATCCGGGTATCCGGATATTCGAGTACCCTAGTATCCGGATATTCGAGTACCCTAGTATCCGGGTATTCGAGTATTCGAGTATCCGGGTATTCGAGTACCCGAGTATCCGGGTATTCGAGTACCCGAGTATCCGGGTATCCGGGTATTCGAGTACCCGAGTATCCGGGTATTCGAGTACCCGAATATCCGGGTATCCGGGTATTCGAGTGCCGAATCCGAATAATCACGGATCCGGGTAAACGGGTAATAACGAATAATGTCGGGTAATTACCCGATTTTTCGCGTACAGGCTCAAATGGGACCGCCGGCGTAAAAAAAATAATGATATTGCATTAGTCTGGTCATCAAATAAGCCGAAATATAGGGCGTTAATAGTTACCATTGAAAAAAATTGGAAAATAACTTGTATCAAATTTGCTCCGTTCAAAGAAATTGTGCGAAACTACGGTAAAAATGAAAACTTAGCGTTGACGAATTAGACGTCACGGTTTTCCAATTTATAATAATTGTGTATTTACACGGGAAAACATTTCACATGTGACACTCACAATTTTTTAGAATCCGCTGTTACGATCACAATTTCCGATCACAAAACCGCACACACGCCCATAAAGCAAATATACATTTCAGAAACTAAGGATATTTATTAAATAATAATAAATCGTGATGAAAAAATAATATTAAAGATGCAAATAGTGCGGGTCAACGTTGATTAAGTTCATATGAAATGATCATGCGTTTCCCTAACATTGTATAGAAGATTATGTCATTGCTTTTTTTAATCTACACAAGAATGTTTTGTTGAAATTATAGTTTCTGTCGGATGTGAATTACAGTAAAGAAATAGTTTGGTAATAATAGTGAATACGCCTGCAAGATTCTTTCCAACAATCTTCGTTATAATGATAATCTAATTTGTTTAATATTGATATCAGTCGGTAAAAATAACAAATGGTCAACTAAATGATCGGACATGAATACCGATATAATCCCGGTTTCTCAATCTTCCGGTAATGATTTATTATTCGTCCTATAAATGTACTTCGCAAACATTGTTCTTGGCAAAATCTACGCATGCCTAACAAATAGTGTAAATTGAACAATTTTTTTCAGCATTTTCGGCATCAATTATCGGCGGTAATTGCCCGATATTATCCGTTATTATCCGAGTACCCGGTTACCCGGATACCCCGGAAACTATCCGCATACCCGAATCCGTTATTATCCGGATATTATCGAGTTATCGAGATATACGAATTTGAAGCGTCGGATCCGTGAAACCCGAATTACTCGGGTATCCGGATACCCGGAAAAGTTCAAGCTCTATTAGATACCGCAACGCAACCTCATATATCGTGTATAACGCGCGCGTGGGGTATATGAAGAAATATCTATAGAAATTTTATTGAAATTTAATAAACGCCGGAGCGTAATAAACTCCGACGATACATGCGCCCGCGCGCGCATAGGTAAATCCGGTGGTGTAGGTAGGTGGTAATGGCGTTTCTGAATTAGCTGGTAGCGGCATCAGCTAGTTTGGCCGTCCGCAAGCAAACAGATCTTGGTTACCCGATGTGTAACGTTCCACGTTTCGCGAACCGTCGAATCACCCTGCTTCCACCGCCCCCGACCAGCTTCCGCAAACGGCGCTCTTCCATATACACGCGTATAAATTTATACACGATAGCCCGCGCGTGCGTTGGATATGCGTACGTGTAACCGATATACCGGACCCACGCACGTAACCGCGCCATCGTCGATTCGCGCGGCCCGCGTACCGCCAAACAAATTATACGGTGCGTGTGTTTGTTCCTGTACACACACGCGCGTTGTATACTGTGGGAATAATTAGTATTATCCGCTGACCGGAACAAAGTAACGCGTAATCATCGTAATGTACCATCGATTATCATCGGAGTATATCGTCCCCCTGACGTGGTTCTAACTTACTCGATAAATAATATACTAAACGTATTTGCCTAACTAAAGACTGTGCCATATTTGGGCAACTTTTCTTTTTTTTTCGTTACTAACAGATTGTATATACTCTCAAAAAGGCAAAAAAAGAAGCCTGTCCAAATTTTAGCCTTTTACATTAATATTCAAAGGTCGCTCATCACAATTTCCTATTTACCATCTAAATAACATGGGAAATTTTTCTTTGTATCTGCGAAATTTTGTATCTCAGTAGTAATTCATAATACGACTAAGGTTTCAACGTTCCCTTATAGGAAATTTAATGCTCAACACAAATGATGTCTTACAAATTTGTTGTAAATATCACCATTTTCGTGATATTTGAGTTTAAAGTTTGAAATACATGAAAATTCGCTGTTTTGCATCAATTATTGCATTATTGTTAGTTTTATCGGATAATTTCAGCGCACTTTTTGTAGATTGTCCAATTCGCAATGAAGATATGCTTTGATTAATATTTCTTGAGATATTGAACTTTAACTTGTGAGTAGTATAAAATTTTTACGGTAATATAAACCATAAAAATTGTATACTACTCATAAGGTAATGTTCAATATCAAGAATCTCAAGAAATATTAATCTAAGCAATTGGGTCGATAGGACCTTTTTTGTAGGAAATTAAATTTCCAATAAATTTTTCATTTACATTTTTTTCGTAAAGTTAATTGTTTCGGAGATAACAGCAAAATAACGAGAATTTTGGGTAAAAATCAACTTCAGTGACCCGTACCAACTCACCAGTACAATTTACACTTTCGCCGCAAGAGGCACTTTTCTAGATCGTTTTATTCTGAGTAAATCGAAACCAAGAAAAATATAATAGCATAAAATTCGGCTGAGTTGTAGAATTTTTAACAAAAAAAAAATTCGATTTACGTGTATTTTAGATGGAAAATCTTTTCACGTCAAGGGACAGTACTTAGAATTAATATTAAGCGCTGTAACTTTCAGGGAATTTCTTTTTCGACATATCCAACAAAATTTCAGGTGGGGACTGAGAAAAAAAAATAGTCAGAAAAAAAATTGTTCTAATATACATACTAGGAGGGGTCTAAGCCCTCCAGACCGACCTGAAATTGTTTTTTTCCACTTTTTGCAACGTTTCCAAATATTCTCGATAGGAAATTTTCCACTGATTACGTACAACACCGAGTTTTTGTCGCCGAATTAGTAATCAGCGAGTCATAACATTTTTTTGCATTTTCGCTAAAAAGCTTCACTAAAACCGCTGTAACGTTGCTTCCCGCCGGAGTTGGAACCCCACTCTGTGCTCATTCTTTTCGCAACCGTTCAACCGTTAAAACCCCGCTTCGTTTATTGAGCTACGATTTTTTTTCGATTTTTCATAGATTTTCAAAGTTGCACCATCGGTTTTTGCGAATTTTTCCATACATACCCCTTCTCATTTTTTTCGCCGATTTTCAATCAGCTCTCACGGCTAAAATAATTGAGATATCGGGTTGATCCAAAATGCATTCTCTAAGTCTACTCGAGACGTTTACAAAACCCCCCTTAAAATTCAAAATCGATCAAACGGGAGCCAAGTTATGGCCATTTGAAATTTCGACATTTTAACGTTTCTGAAAAAGTAAGGAAAATATGATAACATTTTTTTTTTTCAACGTTTCGATACGCTATTCGATCGGAAATTTTCCGCTGATTACGAATAACACCGAGTTATTGTCGAAAACTCAAAAAATCAATAAGAAAAACGTCGGTAATAGTACCGAGATTTCGTCTCACTCGGGGAATCACGCAACTGGAGAACGTCGGAGATCCGGTCCGGGATCGTCGACATTTTACGATCGTTTCATTTCGCCATTCTCTCGTCGTCTCGTCCCATCTAACTCGATCCAACGTCACCTGACCCAAACCTACCTGACCCGATCTAACCCACCTCTTCGATAGTTGTACGCGGCGGCGATATATTTATCTAATATAGAGAGATATGTTTTGTCACGCGTCGCGCGAAAGAACAAACTTCGCGATTATTTGGAAAAAGAAGAAAAAAAAAGAAACCGACTAGATTTTCGACCCCAAAATACAAATCATAAAGATAAATCTTGGCGAACGATAAAGAAGAAAAAAAAATTATACAGAACCGAGCCGCCCTCGTGACTCGGTATCTTCCGACAAGGACGAAAATTTCTGTACCAAAAGTGAGAAAACCCGTCTCTCGGACGGGTTTTTACGACGTGATTTGTGGCGAGCCCGGGGATCCGAGAGTTTCGGATTAAATTGGAACATTACGGAGAGGGGGGTTGAGGAAAATAGCGCGATAAAAGTTGGCCAACTCGCTGTGGAACGTTTTCGTCGTGCAGCTACCCTGGACGGTCAGTCCACATAGTACCGAATATATGTATTATATATATATATATATATATATATATATATATATATATACTATGATACTGGCGAGAGAACGAGAGAGTGTGCGCGATACGCCGGTCGAGGGTCCAGAGAGAATTAGAGCCGGTGCATCATCCGTGTTAGCGCACGGGAAACTCGCGCCGCTACATAGCTCTCGTGGATTACGAACAAGTGTATATAAGAATATGAGAAAAGCTCGTGGAAAGATTCTATTCCGGAGTGAGCTTCTCGCACGGGGATATATACGTATAAATAATGGGGAAAAGGCGGAGCGTAACAGCGGCAGGGTGCTCCGGGTCTCTACAGCAGGGCGGAGCTTGCTTCCGAACCTCCGCAAAATGCCGCAAAACCTGTCGCACAAACGCGCAAATTTTAAGGGCAACAGAGAGCTCGGGGCACGGCGCTTTTAATAATTTCTCGTCAACTTTTGGAGCGACGCGTAAGGCCGCTTTCAAGGGTGGAAATAGGGCTAGGACAGCGTTTTATCAATGATTTTCATGAATTTTTTTATAGTATAAAAAATGAATATAATTTATTGAAACTTTGAGAATATTTTATACATATATTCAAGTATATACTATAAAATTTTTGAAGAATTTCCTTGAAAAACACCGAAGATATTAGCGACCCCATATTGCAGGTCACAATCAGACTCAGTATTTTGCGTACATTCTGGAAGCCGCAATTTTCATCCGAAATCAAACGAGGTTGGAATTTACTTTTATTATATGTCTCTCTTCTATATGAACCTAAATGCTATCAAAAAAATAGAAAATTCAATTTTTTACAGGGGTCAAAACAAAAAAAGCATGATTTTTTGTCATTTTTTACAACTTTATTTGCAAAAAAAAAATTATTTTAAATAATGATAATATTTTAGGTTCATATAGAGCGCAATACTATGAAGAAAGTAACTGCCAATTTTCAAAACGATTCGTTGAAAACTTTTCAAACTAGCGTGTACGCAAGTTCAAAAAAAGTCGTTTTCAGAAAAACACGTTTGAAAAAATAGCAAAATGCTGAGTCTGATTGTGACCTGCAATATGGGGTCGCTAATATCTTCCGTGTTTTTCAAGGTAATTCTTCAAAAAATTTATAGTATATACTTAAATATATGTATAAAATATTCTCAAAGTTTCAATAAATTATATTCATTTTTTATACTATAAAAAAATGTATGAAAATCATTGAGATAACGCTGTCCTAACCCAATTTCCTCCCTTAATGGCTTATAACAATAGAACGAGTCGAAATTTTCATTTAAAATTTTGGGATCATATTTGCAATAGTTTTACTAACAATTTATGAGATGAAAAAAAAATCGATTTTTTGAACCGTCTGACCCTATTTCCCCCCTTAACTGAGGAAATAGGGTTAGGACAGCGTTTTCTCAATAATTTTCATGAATTTTTTTATAGTATAAAAAATGAATATAATTTATTGAAACTTTGAGAATATTTTATACATATATTCAAGTATATACTATAAAATTTTTGTACATATATTTAAGTATATACTATAAAATTTTTGAAGAATTTCCTTGAAAAACACCGAAGATATTAGCGACCCCATATTGCAGGTCACAATCAGACTCAGTATTTTGCGTACATTCTGGAAGCCGCAATTTTCATCTGAAATGAAACGAGGTTGGAATTTACTTTTATTATATGTCTCTCTTCTATATGAACCTAAATGGTCAAAGAAAAAAGCATGATTTTTTGCCATTTTTTACAACTTTATTTGCAAAAAAAAATTATTTTAAATAATGATAATATTCCGATTTTGGGTTCATATAGAGCGCAATACTATGAAGAAAGTACCTGCCAATTTTCAAAGCGATTGGTTGAAAACTTTTCAAACTAGCGTGTACGCAAGTTCGAAAAAAGTCGTTTTCAGAAAAACGCGTTTGAAAAAATAGTACCAAGAAAAACAAGCAATATAGGGTCGCTAATGACTTCGGTGTTTTTCAAGGAAATTCTTCAAAAAATTCTTCAAAAATTTTATAGTATATACTTAAATATATGTATAAAATATTCTTAAAGTTTCAATAAATTATATTCATTTTTTATGCTATAAAAAAATTCATGAAAATCACTGAGAAAACGCTGTCCTAACCCTATTCCCCTTTTTAATAGCTTATAACAATAGAACGAGTCGGAATTTTCATTTCAAATTTTGGGAACATATTTTTCAATAGTTTTACTAACAATTTATGAAATTAAAAAAAATCGATTTTTTGAACCGTTTAACCCTATGTCCTCCCTTAATCGGTAGACATTGAACCCGCGTTGCGTTGTATACGTAACCGTAGATACGTTACTTTACTCCCGATCGAGACCCGTCTCCGTGACCCTTTTTCCTCCCCCCAATTTGTCACGTCAATGCGTTTAAGGGGTGAGATGCAGTTAGAATTTTCAAAAAATCGATTTCTTCTTTTTTGCATTTTCTTGAAGTATGTTTCGAAAATATTCTCTGAAAATTCCAAGTTAATCCGATTAATAGTTTCCGAGATATCCCACAATTAGTGGAGGGACCTCGGATCCCCGTGGCAGGGCTTCAATCAAAACAGTAACGAAAGCTTCAATCAGCTAGTTTGTAAAAATTTATAACTCAAAAACTATGAGCTTTAGCAAGCTTTTATAGAGAATACTTTCGGTTCGAAACTGCCCAAAGTATTTAAAAAAAATTAATTCGTCCGAAAAATCTATAATTTTTTGAAAAATAGTTTAAACAATTGGCTATAAACAATTGTATGCTCGACTTTTCGGCAAAAAATTGTGATATTCGAATTCAGTGGATCGAAATACATTTAAAAAGTTTAGCTTCATCCATCGAGCTCAAAATTTTACGAAAATACACATCGAAAAAGTTTAAATGCGTTTTTCTCGAAACTATCGATGCGTTTTTCAAGTCGGTGACCACTATAATTCGACAACCACTCGATGGATTTTGATGAAATTTTTCCTGCTTATTAATACCATTAAAAAATAGTCCTTGATCGTAGGTTTTTAATTTTTGTTGAAAATTACTATTTTTTTTTAAATAAACGAGTGATTTTTTGGTCGAAAATCGAGAGTTTTCTGTCAAAAGCCGCCATTTTGTTGATTTTCAAAAAAAAAAATAAAAGCTACGATTAAGGACTAGATTTATTATTAAACTAATGATTGTCATTTGGTTTTTTGATATCAGATGATCCAGTAAAATTTTATGATGGTCACCGCGACGCGCTACTTGGAAAAGGGGGTTCACAAAGATAGCGATATTTTTATAAATAATTAATGTTTTTTTTTTCTAATTTTGCCAAAGTCAAGTTGAAACATGATATTAAAACTCCGTGTAGTCAGTTATATGAAATGAACTTAATTAATATAAAAAAAAAAAATTATTAAAAAAAACCCTTTTTTCGTGCCCCTGACTGCATCTCAACCCTTAATAAGATGCGACACAACTATATAATGTCTTGCAAATTTTGGACGAATCACTCGAGGATCAGAGGTTTCGGGCGATTTTCAAATTTTACGAAAAATGTCCGTTCAATGAGGAAAAGTTGAAAAATTGAAGAAAAAAGAAAAAGTCACGGAATAGCGAATGAATAAAGGTAGCGTCGACGATATAGAATAATCGACGATAATCGAACGAGGGTGGGTGCTAGTGTGAAATGATAAAAATGGTGAATAAGTTTAGAGCGCGCGTAAATTAGGTACCAGCCAGATTAGGATCGTCCACTCGATAAAGCCCCGAGAGTGTCCCTCTGGATTTTTGGTGAAAACCAGAGGCACCGGCTAGCCCGTTACTTTTCCCCTTGTTTACCGACATCTGTCACCGAGCGTTTATCATACGGACCGCGCGCGCGTTCTCTCCCGGATTTATGCCGGAACCCCTCGTAGGCTAAACGACTCTCATCTCCCGCTACTCACCGGTACTCGCTCGTGACGAAGCGCGTATCTTTTACCGTACGGATGTACTTATCATTCGGGTACGCGTGAAATCACGAAACGCACGTTTCTTCGTAAATTTACGAGGTGTGTAAATTAAGTAATGAGACTGATTTTTTTCATTTTTTTTTTATTCAAATAGAATTACAATTTTATATTGTCACCCTCGAAATAACTTCCTTCCGAAGTCACACAGCGCTGGAGACGGTTTTTCCAATCCTCATAGCGGTGCTGGAACTCCGATACTGGAATAACCTTCGGCTGGTCGGTTACAGCCGTTTGAAGGTTTTCGAGTGTCCCAAAATGAGTTCCCTTGAGGTGATTTTTCGATCTTGGGAAGAGAAAAAAGTGACAACGACTCGAGTCAGGCGAATGAGGAGGTTGACGAGCTACAGGAATACTTTTACTGGCCAGAAACTCGTTTATTGAAATTGCTGTGTGACAAGGAGCATTATCGTGATTGTTCTCATCCCCAATTCATTGGTCGAAAATCTGATGAACGGTGGTGTAAGTAAAATTCAACTCTTCCCCGATCATTCTGACTGTCAACCGACGATCTGAACGCACAAGATCCCGGATTCTGTCGACATTTTCATCGGTTCTTGAAGATGAAGGCCTTCGTGGTTCATCTTCAATCGACTCTCTTCCTTCTGAAAATGCTTTAAACTACCGAAAAACCTGGGCTCTTGACAAAACACTGTCTCCGCAGGCCTGCTGAAGTTTAGCAAGAGTTTCCGTTGTAGTGTGCCCAAGTCTGAAGCAAAACCTGATAGCACACCGTTGCTCGAAATTGATGTCACTCATTTTTAGAACACAATAGAAAAAAACTGTTTGACAAAAAAAATCGCTACGGACAACCAAATGACTCGAGCGAGTTCAAACCCGTACTGAAGGCGAGTTCCCCTGTAGCCCCTCCAAGCCCAGCGCCTCAAATGTTGCCGGATCGAACGCTACGTTGTCAGTCTCATTACTTAATTTACACACCTCGTAAATCTTCCTCAAAAGATGTAAATTAGGGCTGTTACTTTTATCCGGGTTAGCCGGATACCCGAAAGTATACGGCTAACCCGAACGTTGGGCCAATACTGGTTGCCGTAGTGCCGGTACTGGCTGCTAGTATTGGGCCAGTACCAGATTCGGTACAGGAGTGTAATAGCCGGCCGTTATACTGGCACCAACGGTCGGGTCAGTACCGGTTATTTAATTGGCCCGAACTTTGGCTCTGACTTTGGACCAGACTTTGGCCCGGACATTGGCCTAGATCTGGCAAACTTCTGGCTTACTACTGGCACCAACGGTCGTAACAATACTGGTTATTTCATTGGGTCGGATCTTGGCAGACGATTTTGCCGACGGTGCAAATTACATCTCAGCGAGAAATGGCAAATTAAATAGATATCGAATCCACGTCTTTTAGACACTTTTGCCGTCTAGTGGACTCTGATCCAATGTCTATTTAAATTATATTTCTCTCTGGGAGTAATTTATATTTCTTTTTACCACGTTACCAGATGTTTCCCAAGCAGCACACGTACGTCCAAAGGATGTACTTCGAACGTAAGGACGTTCTTCGGATGTTTTTAGGACGTCCTTTGGATGTCTGTGTTGTTTGGGTTGTTTATGCATAAATGTTTGATAATTAAATGCACTTGATATATACTAAATACTCGGAGTAGTTGTTATTAATAAGAGACTAAGTACATATACAGGTCTAAAATACGTACTTAAATGTTTATAAAACAGTGTTTATAAAATATAGGCCATATGAGGCAAATATTACACTAAAAAATATTGTATTAATCGTGCAATTTCAAGTTCGGGGCAAATTATAATTCAACAATTTGGTTGTTTGCAAAATAATGGACTTTTGATCAGAATTACGTAATCTACAATTACATTACAGAACGCAACTGTTAAAGTGAAATACTCTCAGTATTGGCATTTTCTATAGTCCAGTACTAAGCCTGTATCGAAGCCAGAGCTTGGCCGTATTTTATAGCCTATTTTGGCCCGATCTGGTTGTTATACAGGCCCGTAGTGCGGCCAGATTGACAACCAGTACTGGCACAAGACGATATTTTATGCTGACCCAAAGTTTGGCCAGATTGTCAGCCAGTACTGAAACAATACTGGCTGCCAAAGTTTGGCCGCCAATACTGGCCCAAAGCTTGGCCAGTAGAATTCAACCAGTACTGGCATAAGACTGTATTTTATACTGGCCCGTAGTATGGCCCGTAGTATGGCCCGCAGTATCGCCCATAGTATGGCCAGATAGTCAACCAGTACGGGGCCAGTACTGGGGGCCAAAGTTTGGCCGCCAATATTGCTAAATGAAGCTTGGCCAGTATTCGAGTACCAGAGTATCCGGGTATCCGGATAATCACGGATCCGGGTAACCGGGTAATAACGAATAATGTCGGGTAATTACTCGATTTTTCGCGTACAGGCTTAAATAGGACCGCCGGCGTAAAAAAAATAATGATATTGTATTAGTCTGGTCATCAAATAAGTCGAAATATAGGGCGTTAATAGTTACCATTGAAAAAAATTGGAAAATAACTTGTATCAAATTTGCTCTGTTCAAAGAAATTGTTCAAAACTACGGTAAAAATGAAAGCTTAGTGTTGGACGAATCAGACGTCCCGATTTTCCAATTTATAATAATTGTGTATCTACTCGGGAAAACATTTTACATGTGACTCCCACAATTTTCTCGAATCCGCTGTTACGATCACAATTTCTTGCCTGCGCATATTAAGAATAGCCGAGATCTGCTTCTTCACATTCTATATTTTCCCTTCAACTCTAAAGTTCATAAAAACTGCACACACGCCCATAAAGCAAATAAACATTTAAGAAACTAAGGATATTTATTAAATAATAATATATCGTGATGAAAAAATAATATTAAAGATGCAAATAGTGCAGGTCAACGTTGTTTAAGTTCTTATGAAATGATCATGTGTTTCCCTAACATTGTATAGAAGATTATTTTATTGCTTTTTTAATCTACACAAGAATGTTTTATTGAAATTGTAATTTTTGTCGGATGTGAATTACAGTAACGAAATAGTTTGGTAATAATAGTAAATACGCCTGAAAGATTTTTTCCAAGAATCTTCATTATAGTGATAATCTAATTTGTTTAATATTGATATCAGTCGGTAAAAATAAAAAATGGTCAACCAAATGATCGGACATGAACACCGATATAATCCCGATTTCTTAATCTTCCGGTAATGATTTATTATTCGTCCTATAAATGTACTTCGCAAACATTGTTCTTGGCAACATCTACGCATGCCTAACAAATTGTGTAAATTGAACAATTATTTTCAGCATTTTCGGCATCAATTATCGGCGGTAATTGCCCGATTATTATCCGTTATTATCCGAGTACCCGGTTACCCGGATACCCCGAAACTATGCGCATACCCGAATCCGTTATTACCCGGATATTATCGAGTTATCGAGATATACGAATTTGAAGCGTCGGATCCCTGAAATCCGAATTACTCGGGTATCCGGATACCCGGAAAAGTTCAAACTCTGATGTAAATTTTCAAAGACTTTTTTTTAGTATCACGTCGGTACATACTAGGGTGGTTCTTAATTTGGTGATGTTGGAAATTCTTTGGTATTGTTTCTTGAAAGTAATCAACATATCCAGAAAAAAAATTGGTCGCAAGCGGAACTTTGTCCAATAATTCTAACCCACCCCACCGAGCTGTCGAATTTTTATATGAAAAAATGCATGCATTGAAAATTTGTCAAGAAAATTGTTTATTATTTCAGAACTATTCATGATAAAAAAATGTTATTTTATCATGAATAATTTTGAAATAATAAACAATTTTCTTAACAAAATTTTGAATGCATGCATTTGTTCATATAAAAATTCGACAGCTCGGTGGGTCGGGTTAGAATTATTGGACAAAGTTCCGCTTGCGCCCAATTTTTTTTCCCGATATGTTGATTACTTTTGTGGAACAATACCAAAGAATTTCCAACATCACCAAATTAAGAACCACCCTAGTTCATACGCGTACAGAATTTGACAAATTTTTTTTTCGCGCGCACAATTTGTAAAAGTGCGACGTCCTCGCGCGTCGTTTTCGGGATCGGGACCACCCACCGAGTAGCTCGGAAATTATTACGCTGTAGCGCACTTACCACTCGACACCCCCATTCGCAAAAGTACAATAATGTCGTAGGATTGAAAAATATTCCGGCAATAAATATAAATCAACCGCACTCTCGTCGCGATCGAGCGGTAAATTAGCCCGCGTACCATCCGTACACGTATCGCTCGATGGGCACCCGGTTAGGGTGGAAGAACGTCCCGCGCGCCGAACAATTCGACGATGCAGCCGGTCGGTGATGGAGCGATTATCATCGGCGTCGAGGGCCATATGGTCCGCACCGCGGGGGTTAACCGTCACCCCGATGAATCTCGATCTCGACGACAAATAGCCGACTAAACGTTCCGATTCTAAATAACAACGAGTTTGATAACAACGAGTAAAGCGCGCGTCTATCGGAACCACTTATTGTTATTTTATTATTTTTTTTTAATTTCATTAACACTCGACGCTTTCGTTGTCGACGCCGATGTCACTCGTCGAGTACCACGGTTTTATTTACCAATTTATATTAAACGTATTAATTCCGAAAGATTATTTTTGGACGCGTTTTCCGACGATCGAAATTGAACAATCTCGCAGACATAACGCGAGTAAACGTAAACTAAGTTGGCGTATATATAATTGAAGGGGGTGGGTAGAGGACACGCGCGTGTAACGCGAACGATAATAATGATCGTCATTGAAACGCAGCCAATTTGGTACGCCATGTGTACAAACACCGACAGCCGGTGGACCACTTGCTCGCTTTGGGGTCATACGGTCGAAATAAATGAGGCACGTTCCGTATAGATGAAAATAGGCGCTGGCGAAGAGACATTGACGACAAACTCGGGGATTTTTCTGCACGGGACCGAGCGTGTCGCGCGTCGGCGAGTCAACAAACGTCGAACGAGACGACGCATCGGGATTTCAATGATCGAGAGAGAGAGAGAAAGAGTACGTCGATTCGGGGCTAAATGCTCGTGGCGACGCAAGAATAAGCCCCGAGAGTCATTCGCAGTGCTAATTGTAGGGGCGTGTTGTATACGTATATCCCTTGCTCTCTCTCTCTCCCTCCGGAGATCGAACCGATGCTCCCCGGCATCCCACCAAAGTCCTTTAACCCCGAATCGTTTCTACTCTCCCCTAGATCGGGGAGTCCTTTCGCGCTAGCACATCTATCCGTAACCCACAGGGATTTACGCCAGCGATAATTACATTAGCATCCAATGATTTTTATTGGATCATCCGCGCGAGTGCGCGTGCAGCCTCTCGTCGGAAAACTATACAAATACCGTATAAATAATACGCGTCGTTGCGATACATACATACTAGGGCGATTTTTTTTTTCCACTATTTTTTTTTTCTCAGTCCCCACCTGACATTCTTGTTGGATATGTCGAGAAACTAATTCCATTAAAGTTACAGCCCTTAATATTAATTCTAAGTACTTTCCCTTAGCGTGAAAAGATTTTCCATATAAAATACGCGTGATTCGAATTTTTATTTTATTTTTTCTAAATTCTATAACTCAGCCGCATTTTATGCTATCATATTGTTCTTGGTTTCGATTTACTCGGAATAAAACAATCTAGAAAAGTGCCTATTGCGGCTAAAGTGTAAAGTGTACTGGTGAGTTGGTACCGGTCACTGAAGTTGATTTTTACCCAAAATTCTCGTTTTTTTTGCTGTTATCTCCGAAACAATTAACTTTACGAAAAAAATGTAAATGAAAAATTTGTTGGAAATTTAATTTCTTACAAAAAAGGTCCAATCGAACCAATTGCTTAGTTTGATATTTCTTGAGATATTGAACTTTAACTTATGAGTCGTATAAAAATTTTTATCTCATTTCTTCAAGAATAAACCGTAAAAATTTTATACTACTCATAAGTTAAAGTTCAATATCTCAAGAAATATCAATCTAAGCAATTGGATCGATAGGACCTTTTTCATAGGAAATTAAATTTCCAACAAATTTGTCGTTAACATTTTTTCCGTAAAGTTAATTGTTTCGGAGATAACAGCAAAAAAACGAGAATTTTGGGTCGTAAAAATCGACCCGTACCAACTCACCAGTACAATTTACACTTTCGCCGCAATAGGCACTTTTCTAGATTGTTTTATTCTGAGTAAATCGAAACCAAGAACAATATGATAACATAAAATGCGGCTGAGTTATAGAATTTAAAAAAAAAAAAAATTCGACTCACGTGTATTTTAGATGGAAAATCTTTTCACGCTAAGGGAAAGTACTTAGAATTAATATTAAGGGCTGTAACTTTCAGGAAATTTGTTTTTCGACATATCCAACAAAATTTCAAGTGGCGACTGAGAAAAAAAAATAGTCGAAAAAAAAAATCGCCCTAATCTCTCTATATTATATAAATACTAGGGGGGCTCTGCCCCCGTGCGCGACCCCCCCCCCCCCCGCGGGCCATTCCCCTCAGCGTACCACCGCCACCACCCCGGTGGGGGGGGGGGGGGGGTACGGTGAAGGGAATGACCGCCTCAACTCTTGTACACGGCGGCGGCGGCAGCGGCGGCGAAATATTTATATATAATATATAGAGAGATATCGCCGCCGCCGCCGCCGCCGCCGCCGTCGCCGTGTACAAGAGTTCAGGACCGAAGATGGCCGAAGATTACCGAAGACGACCGAACCCCCAACCCGGCGGGGGGGGGGGGGGGCTGAATGGAATGGCCCGAGGGGGGGGTTTGGCGCAGGGTGGCAGAGCCCCCGTAGTGTCTCTATATTATATAAATATTTCGCCGCCGCCGCCGTCGTGTACAAGCGGGGTGCCCGGCGCCGGCGTGAGGGGGGAGCCCGGGGCGAGATGAAACGGTGGGGGGGGTAGGCCGGGGCGAGATGGAACGGCGGGGGGGGGGGGGTTGGCGCGCAAAAGGGGGCAGAGCCCTCCTAGTATACATATATAGTGAAAAACTATTCGGTATCCTAATTACTTTAGCAACAACAACGTACGTATATAATTAATAACAATCGCGTTTGGTTAAAGGATGCGCGGCTCAGCACGCGCTACTCGGCAAAACGAGACGTCCACGAACGGCATTCACATCTCAACAACTGTTGGAGCTGGAGAAACAATTTCGACAAAACAAGTATCTGAGCAGACCAAAGAGATTCGAAGTGGCGACGTCCCTCATGCTGACGGAGACTCAGGTGAGCCTGCAGACGGAAACCGTCGTAACGCGAAAAACTCGTTCGCGCCGAATAAACCCTCTCGCGCGCTTAATCTTTGAACGTTCCGTAAAAATATATATACTCATTGTAGCGTTTCGCGTTGGACACACGCGAGGAGAGAAATCCCTGTATAATCCGGCCGTCCCTCCGAATCTCCGCGCGGACGTATCGCTTCAACAACTTAAACATAACTCTCGAAAGCTTTACGTGCTCTGACGGATTGCTCGGCAAACACGCGTAAAAGTCTGAGTTACGGCGTCGCCGGGGCGCTCTCACTTTCTGATTTGTTTCGATATTTAAGCGGTCCAAGCTCTTCGAGAGACGGGGGCGTGTACGCTTTGTAACAAGGGTATTCCCGTGCGTTATCTTTCGGGACGAAGGCTCAACGAAATTATTGCACGGATACTTTGGTGCACCGACACGCTCGCGTAACAAATTACTCTTTCGCGACAAATTTTTCACATTCAACAACAACGAAAAATGAAAAACGATCCTCAAGTTTGTTTTATTGTTCTCAAAATACGGGTACTTTTGTGCTCTCGACGAGCGTGTATTTGTAACAACGACCAACAGCGTTATTTAACTTTTGTAAATAGTACAAACGAATTTTTGCAATCTCTCCAACTCGGATAACCTTACGTCCGTAAATACGGTACGTCGAGTAAATTATATTATATTATACGGTCTTGGGTCGACGGGATTTTGCCGGATGATTCGCGACATTTGTATTCACGGCCGAGTGCTTTTTCTATCTCCGCGGGATAGGGTTTTCGGGCTACCGGTGCGTATAACGGCGGGGTGACGCGCGAGGTGAGACGAATTATGGGTTTACGCTCGCGTGTGTTAGCTGTTAAACTCGTACGTACCGGTTTTATAGCTAATGGCGGTAGCGCGTGTCTCGGGGATGCGCGCCTGTTAGAAGCAAAGAGGGAGAAAAATACGCGTATATGATATGTTGTCCGACGGATTTACATTCGAGACGTGAAATAGCGCGTGTAAGACGCGGAGGGAAATCGAGTCTCGGCAACCGTCGTACACTTTTGCTTTTCATTCTTTCTTTTCCTCAGCCTCCTTTGTAATCCATCGCACCGACTCTTTCGTCGTGCCGAAAACCCCTCTGTGTACCCACGGGAGGTCACGTATCGAAATAAAAAGTTCTTTCGTAAGAGAGGGTTCGTCAAACCTCTCGTACGGCGTATATACTCGTTACGAATCCTACGTTTATTTCTAACGCAATTTTTCGTTGGTTACAGGTGAAGATTTGGTTTCAAAATCGACGCATGAAGTGGAAGAGAAGTAAAAAAGCGCAGCAGGAGGCACGAACCGGTAATGGGAATTCCGGAAGTTCCGGAAATTCCGGAAATTCCGGAAAAACCGACGACAACACCGGTGCTCCGTCCGGTGGTCGTCGGAGCACGGAGCGTGAGGGCCTGGTCGAAAATGAGATTCGCGGTACCAACAATCCGTCGACGATGTCGAACGACGAGTCGCGGGAAACCTCTCACGTTGACAATTCGAGCAGAAGTATCGCCGAACTACGAGAACCGCTCTATCGTCCGTACGTTGTTTAAATGTCGTCGTCAGCCGCCTACCGGCGGACACGATCGGTGCGATGTAAATAAATAAAATGAGATAGTACTATCAATAGAGAATATTGTGGCGCATTGAAAATAAAGGACATTTTTTTTTTTTTCAATTAGGTTCGGTATCACGTGCTGAATGTGAATTAACAGAATGGTTACAAATTAAGGGAGCGGGTGGTGCCGCCATTTTGAGGAAAACCGTATTGGCCAATATCTCCGTTACCGTGCCCTTTAGGCAAAAAATTGTTATAACCTTTCTTGTAGATAATTGAATTTCCTATCTTTTTTTCAAAATAATTTTTTTTGCATCAGTCACCGTTTACGACTTATACGACTGTTAAAATTTAGTTATTCACTTTTTGACCTGTATCTATCCTAATAATTGTTTAAACAATGAAATGCTAAGAACTTATCTTTTAAATCCGTACATTTTCCACAACTTTTATTTGAAACTTTTTTGTCTAAAATTAATATTCTCAAAGTTATAACGCGTTCAATGTTGCGCTACTGGGTGCAAGGCTAATAAAAACGCGTTATAACTCTGAGAATATTGATTTTAGACAAAAAAGTTTTAAATAAAAGTTGTGGAAAATGTACGGATTTAAAAGATAAGTCATTAGTATTTTATTGTTTAAACAATTATTAGGAGAGATACAGGTCAAAAAGTGAATAAATAAATTTTAACAGTCGTATAAGCCGTAAACGGTAAGTGATACAAAAAAAATTATTTAGAGAAAAAGATGGGAAATTCAATTATCTACAAGAAAGGTTATAATCATTTTTGGCCTTAAGTGCACGGTAATGGAAATATTGGCCAATACGGTTTTCCTCAAAATGGCGGCACTTGCGCTGCTACCGTGCCCTGTAGGCAAGAAATGATAATTTCCTTTCTTGTAGATAATTTAATTTTCTATCTTTTTTTCTAAATAATCTTTTTTGTATCAGTCACCGTTTACGACTTATACGACTGTTAAAATTTAGTTATTCAATTTTTGACCTGTATCTCTCCTAATAATTGTTTAAACAATGAAATGCTAATAACTTATTTTTTAAATCCATACATTTTCCACAACTTTTATTTAAAACTTTTTTGTCTAAAATTAATATTCTCAAAGTTATAACGCGTTCAATGTTGCGCTGTTGGTTGCAAGGCTAATAAAAACGCGTTATAACTTTGAGAATATTGATTTTAGACAGAAAAGTTTCAAATAAAAGTTGTGGAAAGTGTATGGATTTAAAAGATAAGTTATAAGCATTTTATTGTTTAAACAATTATTAGGAAAGATACAGGTGAAAAAGTGAATAAATAAATTTTAACAGTCGTATAAGCCGTAAACGGTAAGTGATACAAAAAAAATTATTTAGAGAAAAAGATGGGAAATTCAATTATCTACAAGAAAGGTCATAATCATTTTTGGCCTTAAGTGCACGGTAACGGAAATATTGGCCAATACGATTTTCCTCAAAATGGCGGCACTTCCGCTCCCTTAATTTGTAACCATTTCGTCAATTCACATTCAGTACGTGATACTGGACCTTATTAAAAAAAAAAAAAATTATCGATTATTTCCAGTGCGATGCGGACAAGAGTAACGGGCTCCCTATTGATTGTACAAAGTGGCTAAAGGAAAGGTCTGTCGCGATAACGATAAGTACCGATGTGAAACTCGCGGGACGATACGCGCCGTGTGTAAATAGTATATTAGATATTAATTGAGACTCGTGTTAATTTATAATTTAACGGTTAGCAGGTACGACGAGATGTAGGTGCCTGTATGAAACGTGTGTATCGCAACAAGTTCCTATATAATAAAATACTTAAAGAGACAAAACGGCGAACGAACGAGGGTGACGAACGGATCAAAGACGCCGTTACATCGCCGAACGAAAATCTTTGCGACAGAAACAACCCTATTCTATTACCTAATCGGTGGGTGCTGTAAAAAAAAAATTGCACACAAAGGTTTGGCGTCGCGAGTAAACTGTGTCCGTAGCGCCGTAGCGATTTATCCGCTCGTACGGAATTCCCGTCGAGAATCACGCGTATCCACGGTCTTTCCCCCATTGCCATTTATGACATGCTAATTCCCAGTTAGAGATTCCGTTGTTAGAGTGGGGGATAAGGGACGTGCGGTATCGCGAATCGCTTCGAAATCACGCTCGCTCGCGATCCACGCTTATCCAAATTCACGTTTTCTTTTTGTTTTTCCCCGAGTATCCTTTATCCTTTCGACATTATCCACGGAAGCGAATTATCGAGAGTGATTTTCCGACTTCCAGAGGCCCCGTTGTTTCGCGCGCGCGCGCGCATGGGCGCAAATTTTCTCGGAACGAATCGCGGTCGTAACGGAGAGATACCAGAGGCGAGAGGCGACGAGCGCCGACGCTTGACTTCCGTACGCCGTCGAAATCCAGTAGAGGATATATACGTACGGGGAAGAGACGGAGGTTGAGCGGCACTCATGTTTATATGCATTGTATTGCTAAAACCCTTTTAACCGAATTACATTTAGCCATATCCCACCCCAGTCATCCGCTCGACCGCGACGTTTCATCGTATACGCGTGTGTATATATGGACCGCGACAAACGGGAGCTTTTTCCACCAACACGCTCGCGCTTGATACGACGAAGGCTCTTGCGCCGCGGAACGTATACGAGTAGCGGAACGAAGCTCCGTGGGGAAGATCAAGCGGGGTGGTTCGAGCGGGGGCGAGATGAACGGTGGGGCGAGACGGAAGGGAGGTTTCCGGTGCTCGTGGAACGGGCCATTCCCGAATCCTGATTCCCTCGGTAAACAAGTGCCTGGGTGATTCACTGCTTGTTCACTCGCTATCGGGCGTCGTTTGTTTCTAGACGCCCGACGCCATTGCGCTACCCCGCTGTATATCCCTCTTCCATGATTCTACCTCGTTTTCCGGTCTAATGGTCATTCTCCCGGCGTCGCGATTTCCAGCCCTCCTCGTCGTTCAGATCACGAGTCTCGTCCTGGTGTACCTAATATATATAAACCGCCCGTAAGATCGTATTCTTCGCTCGTACGTACGTATCGTTATCAACGAATGAACAACGTTACGCGACGAATTTCCGAGATAAATTTATCGTTTCACTCTCGTCGTACGTTCTCGTAACGAGAAAAAATAAACGATGAAAAACAATTACGATCGCTCGCCGTGTCGTTGATAAAAGAGGACGAAACGTTGAGCAATTTGAGAAATTGGGCGGTGTCGAAAAGAAATGTGATTTTTCTGTCGACTCGACTCGAAGAACGAGATTCGTCGTATATCGCGACGCATCTCGTTCTTCGTTCAAACAAACCAAACGAAACCAAACGAAACCAAACGAAACCAAACGAAGCCAAACGAAACCAAACGAAACCAAACCAATCGGACATTGACGTTGGAATTGTCGATGACGCGAGAGGGATGTTTATCAGCCGCAACTTTGCTCTTCTAGGGATGGCCGAGATGGCCCGAGACGAGAAAGAGAGGCGGCGGCGCGATCTCGCGGGGCAGAACCCGTCATTAGCGCTAACAAGTTTAGCCTCGGGCCGTGACTACTACGGAGTCGCGTAGCGTCGAGTGGGTGGCTGCCGTGCCAAGACCCGATTCTACGGACGAGGAGGGGCAGGAGGGTTCACGCTCCTCGACACCCCCCCCCCCCCCCCCCCCCCCCGGGCCCCCGAGGGATATACAGGTATATAAGTATAATAGCCAACGTGGAATACCACCGCACGGTTATACGATATACGTTGATGATTCACGGACGATTCTACGCTTATCTCGCTGGGTACTAGCGTACGGGCTCGGTAACTCCGTGGACCAAAAAGGAGGGGATAATAAGATCTGCGACAATCAAGTCGAGAACGTTGCGGATCTCGCGTAGGGAGGAAGAGGAGGAGGTGGTAGAGGGCGTCACGAACCCTCGGGCGAACGTCTCGTCCGCCACGTTACGTCCAACTTTGCCAGCACGCCTCTCTCCTCCGTCCTCCTCATCCGCTCTGTACCCCGGTCTCGACGCCCCATGACTCGACCCAACCACCCCCGCATTGGCCGTACTCCGTCCGCCACCTCGTCCCGCAGATCGTTTCTCGCGTAACGATCGCCCGGACGCGTTCGTCCCGTTCACCGCCTGTAACCCGCGCTCCTACCATCGTCGAATAACCGAATGACCGTTTTTTTTTTCTCTTCTTTTCCTTTCTTTCCTCATTTCCAACCCGATAAAAACGATAGTTTTCCGAGAAACGATAGGCTTCGTCGCCGGGGTCGAACGATGGTATGGGCCGAAAACGGATATTCGACTCGGACCATACCATCGGTACGAAAGACGCATCGTTATCGGTGTACACGCGCAATTTTCGTGATTCCGGTGCAGCGAGCGGCAGCGAGAATCCGAAAATCCGCCACCGATGGGCGGCGGCGCCGGCGAAGAAGGGATGCCCCGTGCCCTCACTCGACGCGAGATAGGGTGGAAGGAGCTAACCGCATCGCAATCAACGTAAAATGGCGTCGGATAAGTTTCGCGGTGGGAGTAACGAGAGTCGCGAGACTGCGCGCGAGGGTGTCGCGCTCGATTATAGATGGAGAAAAGAGCTTTGTTGGCTCGAGTCATCGGGCTTCCGGTCACCCCCCCCCCCCCCCCCATGCGGGGTCTTTTCATCCGTTATCACCCGCTTCTATCGTTATATTTTCAGCGTTTACCGCTTTAAATCGCCATTTGCCCTTAACGAACGATACTCTCCAACGGGAAAATGTACTGTATATTTCTTTTATTAGGTAACACAAATGTCCTACTTCGCCCGTCCATCCTCTCGAAATCCTTCTCGCGATATTCGTATTTCCGACGAATTTCCGTCGTACACGCTACCCACGCGTATATTTCGTACGGACTTTGCGAGCGGACTCGAGGAGACGAGCTTGTTTGGTTTCGTCGTACGCTCATCTTTCGGTTAACGAGCGGAGTTTGAAATCTGGAGCGTGAACGTTCCGCGGAATTCTGGGTATTAATCTCGAGAGTAACATCATCGGTAACGACGCGTCCCAATTGCTCGATCTCTCGTCTCTGACCGACGATGGATAATTTATCGAGCGCCAATTCGAATCGGAGTAAGGAGAGTGCGTCGGAGCACAATTCTGTATTTTTATTTTCTCAAATCAACGGATTAAATAAGAAAATACTATTTCCTATTCGGCAATCGCCGAAGAGGAAAAATGATCACAGTCGGTAAAGGAAAGTGTAGTTTTTCTTTTCAGTCCACTGTCGGCAAAATCGCGATCGGATAAGATCTCGATGAATGATAAAATAAAACGATAATTTACGATTAGGAGACTGCAGTACCGAGCGAGAGACGAGACGACGAGGACGTTTCGTCGAAATGTCGGCCGGCAGAGCGCGCCACCGGTAACTTTGAGCAAACAGAGAACTCGTACAAACTGCCTTAACGACGAATCTTGCTTATCGACCCGGACGAAGAAAAAAAAAAAGTAATGAAACCGAGACTCGACGTTCTCGCCGCGCGATCACACGATGGAGGCACCAGAAAAATGTTCTACATTGTTCGCCAAAGTTCACGGAACCTACGAGCGACAATGTCGTGACCACCGGTGGACACAGCGTGAAACGTCAAAACAATAAATAATCCCGCGAGATAGTACGCGAGTGAATGCCGAAGAATACAACGAGTCTCCCGTTGTCGTTGTGTCATTCTGTTATTGCGTCGTCGTCGGTGATGCGAGTGTCACTCTTGAGATTACTAATCATCGATGTCATTTTCTCTGATTCCGAATGAGATTATTATGCGAATAGTCATAGATCACCGGGACAAAGAATAATGAGAACCGTGGAGGGGAAAGTCGTTGTTTTGGGTTCCCAAGGTAAGCTCGCAATAATATTCCTCTCTCGTCGTTCGATCTATCGCGTCGTTGATGTTGGTCGTCGCGAGCACCTCCCTCCTTCACCTTTTTTTCTTGTAAACACAATGCCCATTGTGTACCAATCGTGATCACTCGCGGTCAGTGGACAATTGCTCGCACCTCTTGTTTCCATGTCGTTCCTTCTGTAAAACACACACACATGTATATAGATATATATATATATATATATATTACGTAACGAAAGAAAAAATATGTGAACATTTACGGTTACGTTGGGTCGGTTGTACTTTTCTTATTACCGGACAGACGCAATCCCGCCCGGATTATCTCAGGATCATCCGTCCAAGAATTTTTTTCATATCGAATCGTCCGTAATCCACTAACGTTGCGACGTTACTAACGGTCGATCATGTAGCGTTGTCTCGTTGCGAGCGATCGGTAAAGGGATTTACCGATCGACTGTGAATGCGAAGTCAGATTTACGAATTCGCTGTAGTAACAATTGCTCGTCCGCAAAATTTATCCACCACTATCGGCCGCACTTTCCGAAATTTCCCTCCAGTACAATCAATTGAGAATATTGTGGCGCACAAAAAATAAAGGACATTTTTTTTTTTTTATTAAGTTCAGTATCGCGTACTGAATGTAAATTAACGAAATGGTTACAAATTAAGGGAGCGCAAGTGCCGCCATTTTGAGGAAAACCGTATTGGCTAATATCTCGGTTACCGTGCACTTTGGGCCAAAAATGGTTATAACCTTTCTTGTAGATAATTGAATTTCCCATCTTTTTTTCTAAATAATTTTTTTTGTATCACTTACCGTTTACGACTTGTACGACTGTTAAAATTTATTTATTCACTTTTTGACCTGTATCTCTCCTAATAATTGCTTAAACAATAAAATGCTAATAACTTATCTTTTAAATCCGTACATTTTCCACAACTTTTATTTAAAACTTTTTTGTCTAAAATTAATATTCTCAAAGTTATAACGCGTTTTTATTAGCCTTGCACCCAGTAGCGCAACATTGAACGCGTTATAACTTTGAGAATATTAATTTTAGACAAAAAAGTTTTAAATAAAAGTCGTGGAAAATGTATGGATTTAAAAGATAAGTTATTAGCATTTCATTGTTTAAACAATTATTAGGAGAGAAACAGGTGAAAAAGTGAATAAATACATTTTAACAGCCTTATAAGTCGTAAACGGTGAATGATACAAAGAAAATTATATAGAAAAAATGATAGGAAATTCAATTATCTAAAAGAAAGGTTATTACCATTTTTTGCCTAAAGTGCACGGTAACGGAGATATTGGCCAATACGGTTTTCCTCAAAATGGCGGCACTTCCGCTCCCTTAATTTGTAAGGATTTTGTTTATTTACATTCAGTACGTGATTAAGGGAGCATAAGTGTCGCCATTTTGAGGAAAACTGTATTGGCCAATATCTTCGTTACCGTGCACTTTAGGCCAAAAATGGTTATAACCTTTCTTGTAGATAATTGAATTTCCCATCTTTTTTTCTAAATAATTTTTTTTGTATCACTTACCGTTTACGACGTATACGACTGTTAAAATTTATTTATTCACTTTTTGACCTGTATCTCTCCTAATAATTGTTTAAACAATAAAATGCTAATAACTTATCTCTTAAATCCATACATTTTCCACAACTTTTATTTAAAACTTTTTTGTCTAAAATTAATATTCTCAAAGTTATAACGCGTTTTTATTAGCCTTGCACCCAGTAGCGCAACATTGAGCGCGTTATAACTTTGAGAATATTAATTTTAGACAAAAACGTTTTAAATAAAAGTTGTGGAAAATCCATGGATTTAAAAGATAAGTTATTAGCATTTCATCGTTTAAACAATTATTAGGAGAGATACAGGTCAATAAGTGAATAAATAAATTTCAACAGCCGTATAAGTCGTAAACGGTGAATGATAAAAAAAAAATTATTTAGAAAAAAAGATAGGAAATTCAATTACCTACAAGAAAGGTCATTACCATTTTTGGCCTAAAGTGCACGGTAACGGAGATTAATTTGTAACCATTTTGTTAATTCACATTCAGTACATGATACTAAACCTTATTGAGAAAAAAACTGTCGATTATTTTTAATGCGATGCGGACAAGAGTAACGGGCTCCCTATTGATTGTACTACTCGTGCAAACGCGATGTTAGCACGGTACATTAAGAAAGAGTGGCTATACGCCGGCAAAACTGGTGAGGATTTCCTTCTCGATGAATGGAAAGGGAACAAAAGGCGAATTGTAACGTAAAAACCTGAAAAGGTGTACGATGAACGCACCACAATGATGGAATAATTATATAAAAATGTGTGTTATTTAGGTGTCGGGAAAACGAGCATGATAACGCGCTACGTCGGCAACGTCTTCGGTAATCACGCCAGTCCGACGATCGGTGCCTCTTTCTTTACGTGCAAGGTCAATCTCGAGGACGCGAGAATTAAGCTGCAGGTAAGCGTGACGCGCCGGAAACCGTGAAACGCGCAGTTTTTTTTTTTTGTTTTTTTTTTTTGCGCTCTGTCGCTCGCGCGATCTCCGATACCGACGATATCGGAATAATATTTGTATGCTTTCACGAGGGCACAAAAAACGATGAGGTAACGACTCGTCGAGTTTTTTTTTTGTTGTTGTAGTAAAAAAAAAAAAAAAAATAATAGTTCTGTTCTGGCTTTGAAAACACAGGTTTGGGACACGGCCGGACAGGAAAGATTTCGCTCGATGGCACCGATGTACTACAGAAACGCGAATGCCGCGCTTCTCGTTTTCGATCTAACGCAGTACGTGACGTTCGCGGCGATTAAGTCATGGGTTACCGAGTTACAGCGAAATATCGATGAGGCCCTGGTTCTCGTCCTGGTCGGTAACAAAAGCGATCTCATTGATGAGCGTACCGTCGATCCCGAGGAGGGCAGAAAATACGCGACGAAGATTGGTGCGAGTTATCACGAGACATCGGCGCTTCACGACGAAGGCATCGAGCGAGTTTTTCTCTCGGTGGCCGTCGGACTTTTGAGGTTTATCAATAAATAAATACGCGAGTTTCGTCGCGAAGACTTATTCCGTCGCTGTCAAATAATCGCCCGAAATTTTGTCGCAGATTGAGCACGGGAAATCAGGATTTATCGACGAGTCTCAGGATCTACGACTCAACGACGAGTTCCGGTCTCGGCAGTCCCGAAATTCTTCAACACGCCCCGTCGAGCGAGGAGAGTCTCGCCGATAGATCGATAGCCTATGGTATTCACGAACGACCACCGGCCTGCTGTTGATAACGCTACTACTCGTCGTTGTTGATCCAACGCCATCGCCCGATCCTTATTCTCGTGTACGCGTTCATTACTATCGCGAATGAACCTGAAGAAAAGACGGTGCTCGCTCAACTTCCTCGCGTACATAGTCGTTAGAACGCGATATCTTTTCACTTTATATATATTTTTTTTCTTCATTTCATTCGCTCCTATAACGTGGCTCTATCGGAAGTTTGTTCCAACGCATCGAACGACAACTTTCTGTACATAATACGTGTATATATAGACACATGTTATATAGTCAATAGCATTTTTTAATTGAACAAAAAAAAAAAGGGAAAATCGTCATATTTTTCCTTTTACGTGGTTTATCCGTATGGATTCCATAAAGGATTTACAACCCGACGCCAAACGTTAACGTACGTATGGAAAACATAATGCAACAAAGTTATTTTTGAACTATGAAAATATATAACATGACTTTTTATACCGATTCAAGTTGTATCAATGCCACCGATTACGACACGCGGTATACGAGGTGTGTGAATTAAGTAATGAGACTGATTTTTTTCATTTTTTCTTTTCATTCAAATAGAATTACAATTTTATATTGTCACCCTGAAAATAACTTCCTTCCGAAGCCACCCAGCGCTGGAGACGGTTCTTCCGATCCTCATAGCGGTGCTGGAACTCCGATACTGGAATAGCCTTCGGCTGGTCGTTTACAGCCGTTTGAATGTTTTCGAGTGTCCCAAAATAAGTTCCCTTGAGGTGATTTTTCAATCTCGGGAAGAGAAAAAAGTCAGAAGGACTCGGGTCAGGCGAATGAGGAGGTTGAGGAGCCACAGGAATGTTTTTACTGGCCAGAAACTCGTTTATTGAAATTGCTGTGTGACAAGGAGCATTATCGTGATTGTTCTCATCGCCAATTCATTGGTCGAAATCTGATGAACGGTGGCGCGAGTCAAATTCAACTCTTCCCCAATCATTCTGACTGTCAACCGACGATCTGAACGCACAAGATCCCGGATTCCGTCGACATTTTCATCGGTTCTTGAAGATGAAGGCCTTCCGCTTCGTGGTTCATCTTCAATCGACTCTCCTCTTTCTGAAAATGCTCTAAGGTAGTAGTGTGGTAACTTAAGGGAGGGGTAAGGGTTTCAGCGTAAAAAAAAACACTTTTATTGCGATTTTTTTTCTCAAATATGGATCGAGCAATTTTATTCGAACCTTTTGTACATTATTGAGCATACTTTTGACAATGTTGTGTAATTTTTTCATGCAGAAATATTGAAGCATAAACCCGTAACAGAGCTTCTCCCAGAACGTCTTGGAAAAAAAAACAATTTGCGGTGTTCACTATAACTCGGCTGGAAATTATCTGAAAATGAAATACCATGAAAATTCAGTCGAATTATAATCAAATCTTCCCCCCAACGTTCTCTGATAATTTTTTTTTTCATTTAAAAATTTTTGGCGGCCATCTAAAGTGTGAACTGTTATTTTCCACAAAAAATTCCGCCATTTTGTGGGTGGGAAACACCCTTAATGTAAAAAAAAAAAATTTAACTAAACGTTGGGGTGAGATATTTTATATGTAGAAAATGTGTACAAAGTTTGAAATGAATCGGTCAAGTAGTTTTTAAATGGCAGTGAACACGGACTTTGAAAAAGTAGTTTTGAGAAAAACGCGTCTAAAGTGCACTGCTAGCCCGACCACCCGCAGCTGTTAGAGGTATAGCGTTAAAGGCCAGGAGATTAATAAGACAATAACTTCAAGAATATTGCTTAGATCGGTTTAAAATTTTAAGGACATATTCTTGAAACGTTAAACAATAAGATAAGACAAAAAAAAATGCGATTTTTCGAAAGTGAAAACCCTTACCCCGCCTTTAAGCCCATTTTCATGTCTTTTTTGGAGGGCGTTTTTTTGTAGGAAAATAAAAATGAATCGTTTTGGATATTTAGGATGTTTTTATTTACATATTAAAGAGACATAAAAAAAAATTTTTGAACAAATTTAATATTTTATTATTATTATTATTATTGATCGAAGTTGGCACCTCGAAAAAAAAAGCGCGTGGGTGGCCCCGGTGATTTTGGCTCTTGATGTTATCTGAAATAAAAAATTCTTGATAATTCTTAATCTATAGACATGTCATTCTGGTCGGAACTACTGAAGTTAAACTTCATGGATAAATAACAAAATGGCGGACTTTGGAAAGAAAAGTCCTTTTATTTTAGCAAATAAATTTTGTTATTTATCCATGAAATTTAACTTCAGTAGTTCCGACCATAATGACATGTCTATAGATTAAGAATTATCAAGAATTTTTTATTTCAAATAACATCAAGAGCCAAAATCACCGGGGCCACCCACGCGCTTTTTTTCGAGGTGCCAACTTCGATGAATAATAATAAGAATAATAAACTATTAAATTTTATCAAACAAATTTTTTTTTCTATCTTTAATATGTTAATAAAAACATCCTACATATCCAAAACGATGCATTTTTATTTTCCTACAAAAAAACGCCCTCCAAAAAGGACATGAAAATCGGCTAAAGTTACCAGACTACTACCTCAAACTACCGAAAAACCTGGGCTCTTGACAAAACACTGTCTCCGTAGGCCTGCTGAAGTTTAGCAAGAGTTTCCGTTGTAGTGTGCCCAAGTCTGAAGCAAAACCTAATTGCACACCGTTGCTCGAAATTGATGTCACTCATTTTTAGAACACAATAGAAAAAACTGTTTGACAAAAAAAATCGCTACGGAGAACCAAATGACTCGAGTAAGTTCAAACTCGTACCGAAGGCGTTTCACATGTTCCCCAGCTGTCCCTCCAAGCCCAGCGCCTCAAGTGTTACCGGATCGAACGCTACGTTGCCAGTCTCATTACTTAATTTACACACCTCGTACGTGTACAATATACGCATCATACTCCCAAGATCAATCGTCAAAGTTGGGCCTTTTTCTTTGCCGCTAGAGTGGTGTCACTCCTTGAAAGTTGAAAAAATTGAAAATGAAGATCGCGGAATTTAGTGGGGCAATTATTGTGTAAAAATACACGTCGAAAGAGAGAGAGAGAGAGTGCTTGGGAACGTAAAAAAGTCAGAGTGCGAAATTGCCCGAAGCATTAAGGAAATTCATATTAACGAGAAAGACATTTCGAACCGTGAGAATGAATCTGGTTATTGTTGTTTGCGCGCGTACGATACGCGCACAACGAAACGCGAATAAGCTCCGCGGTGAAACTCATTCTTTATTGAAAGTAAACTCTAGCAAAAACGGTCAAATTCACCGCGCGGATGAAATTTCCCACGTCGGCATAATTCTAAGAGTAAAATAGCGAGGACGCCGCTCGCGTAGATCTAACCGAAAGATCGTAGCTCGTTCGCGGCGTCGCGTATGATTTTACCGTCAACCGGATTAATCACGTTCCGAAATATTACGTATATAATAGCGATCCCGGCACCGAAATGTCTACGGAATCAACGTCTCAACGCGTTGGGAAAGTCTTATGTTGTCCTCTAATAAAATTCAATCGTCCATCGTTCGATCGAATTAACATATCGGCGAGGGTCACACCGAAAAAAAAGGAGGGCGAACGAATGTTTTCCAAAGGGCCGAGCGGCGGTGCAGAAATTATTCTGCGAAACTCTTTTGCAACCGAGAATTACCGACGAAGAAAATCATTGGTGACCGCACCTATACCGTACGAATATAAAAGTGGAACGACAATCGACCACCGAAGAGACTCGTCGCGCTTCTCTGCCGCGTGAATAACGGAAGTGAGCGTACAAATAGCGATTACGCCCTGGTAGAATCAAGAAGAAGGACGTCGAGGAATAACGAAACTGCACCCGTATAAAACGTTGTTACAATTTACACGAGCTCTCAGTGCACAAAAGTACAATGAACGGCGCAACCACGAAGAATTAAAAGCGACCGGCATTGTGGAAAATAATTATTATTTTTTCTCCCGCGCCGCGGGAGAGTCCCTTTGAAATCCTTCGCGGAGAAGATTTTTATCGGAAATGGTCGAGAAATAATTTTGTTACGCGACTACACGCTCGGGACCACGTAAAGTGACGAAATTAAATTTACGGAGAATAAAAAAATGAACGAGACCTCTCGGTCGTTTCTTCGACGACGTGGCGAAGCGAAAGAAGAAAGAACGCTGGTTAATTCGGTGAGGCTGCTCGCGATCGTTTGGATAATGATCGTTATCGTCGAGATTTCGAAGGGACAGCATTTCAGTATTGACAATCAGCTGAGAATTTTCACGAACGGTAACTAAAAATCGTACGGGATCGCCGACGACTTGTGTGTGTGTTTTTTTTCCTTTTTTCTTCATTTTCACACGCACACGCAACGTTATAGATTTTTCGATGGAGTATCCACGTAATTTTTCCCGATTGTCATTGAAGGAGGGGTAAAGGTTTCAGCGTTAAAAAAAACACTTTTTTTGCGATTTTTTTTCTCAAATATGGATTGAGCAATTTTATTCGAACCTTTTGTACATTATTGAGCATACTCTTGACAATGTTGTGTAATTTTTTCATGCAGAAATATTGAAGCATAAGCCCGTAACAGAGCTTCCCCCGGAACGTCTTGGAAAAAAAAACAATTTGCGGTGTTCACTATAACTCGGCCGGAAATTATCTGAAAATGAAAAACCATGAAAATTTAGTCAAATTATAATCGAATCTTCCCCCCAACGTTCTCTGATAATTTTTTTTTTCATTTAAAAATTTTTGGCGGCCATCCAAAGTGTGAACTGTTATTTTCCACGAAAAATTCCGTCATTTTGTGGGTGGGAAACACCCTTAATGTAAAAAAAAAAAATTTTTACTAAACGTTGGGGGGAGGTATTTTATATGTAGAAAATGCGTACGAAGTTTGAAATGAATCGGTCAAGTAGTTTTTAAATGGCAGTGAACACAGTCTTTGAAAAAGTAGTTTTGAGAAATACGCGTCTAAACTTTACGAAGTAAAAAAGTGAAGAAAATTTTTTTTTTTCCCAACTTACACAGAATCATCGATTCCAGCTCGTTTCTTCTTTTAAAATATTGTAGTGTATAGTATACACTATATACCATATACACAATAGCAATGAATAAACTGTATACCTGTTCGACAGCTGCCCTGCTAGCCCGACCGCCCGCAGCTGTTAGAGGTATAGCGTTAAAGGCCAGGAGATTAATAAGACAATAACTTCAAGAATATTGCTTAGATCGGTTTAAAATTTTAAGGACATATTCTTGAAATGTTAAACAATAAGATAAGACAAAAAAAAATTCGATTTTTCGAAAGTGAAAACCCTTACCGCGCCCTTAACATTTTTCGCGGTTTTCTTATGGATATTTTAAGTTTGGGAAAAGAGAAGATGAATTAAGAAAAATATAGATCTCTGTTATTCCCACATTGAGGCCGTAGTCTGGTCTAGAGCGAGATTTTTGACGTCATTTCTAATGTGCAATAACGTTTGAACCGTTAAAGTTGTCTTGATGAAAATTTACACGTGCATTTATTGATCCTTAGAGAATACTTGTAGATTAAAAAAAAAAAATTATTTTCAATATTTTCATGTAGTTTTTTGCCTTGTTGCAACATGGTGCGCCCACTTTGGACGATATTGTATGCATCTGAAAAAAAAAAAATATATATATTCTCAATCTGTATAAGTATTCTGAGCACTGGTAGCAGAATTGGTACTTAAAAATTTTTTTTTTACAAAATGGCGGCCTGTTCAACTTTCATTAATGATATTTCATTATTCGACGAGCTATAAAATGTCGGCAAAATTATTGTTCGACTCAATAAGAAACTTTTTTATGTACCAATTCTGCTACCAGTGCTCAGAATACTCAAACAAATTGAGAATATATACAGGGTGAGGCACTAACTGTTGCCACGTAGAATAACTCCGAAAGTACGATAGTAGTAGAAAATTTTTTGAAACAAAAGTTGCATGGGACAACGGGGGCTATCATATGGCGTTAGTTTTTTGTTGCTAGGTGGAGTCGCATCGGAGATTTCAAGGTCAACATTGTTTTTTTCAGATAGAATGCTATGTTTTGGTACTTATTTTCTGGTAGCGGTTATCGAGACGAATCCAATGTTTTTTTATTTTTTTTTTATTAAAAAAAATTTCTTTCTCTCGTATATCGTGCAAAATTTGACCGTGTATTTACACGGTACATTGTAGGTTTTATGAAAACGCCGTATTTAGTAAATATTTACGTCCAACTACGCCTGATAATACGCGAGAGAGAATTGTTAGAGCATGTGATTCGATAAGTGCCGAAGTGATAAGAAATTCTACACAATCCGTGATAAGGAAATTGCAGTACTGCATTGATTCCAATGGCAATCGCTTTGAACACCTTCTGTAAATAAAGTTAATCTCACTTTTTGGCCTCAAAAAAATAAATGAATTAAAAAAAAAAAATTTTAATAAAAAAAAATATCAAAAATTTTTTTTTTAATATCATTGGATTCGTCTCGATAGCCCATATCAGAAAATAAGTACCAAAACATAGCATTCTATCTAAAAAAACAAAGTTGAACCTGAAATCTCCGATGCGACTCCACCTAGCAACAAAAAACTAACGCCATACGATAGCCCCCGTTGTCCCATGAAACTTGTGTTTCAAAAAATGTTCTACTACTATCGTACTTTCGGAGTTATTCTACGTGGCAACAGTTAGTGCCTCATCCTGTATATATTTTTTTTTTTCAGATGCATACAACATCGTCCAGAGTGGGCGCCGATTTCGGCGCACCATGTTGCGACAAGGCAAAAAACTACATGAAAATATTTAAAATAATTTTTTTTTTTAACGTACAAGTATTCACTAAGGAACAATAAATGCACGTGTTCTTCTTCAACGGTTTAAACGTTATTGCACATTAGAAATGACGTCAAAAATCTCGCTCTAGACCAGACTACGGTCCTTAAGTAATCACAATTCGATTAATCTCGCGCGAAATTGATATCCGCAGATTGTTACACGAGAATCGCGATCGGCTCGCGTTTGCCGGAGAGGGACGTCGTCTCGACGATAGTCGGGAATTCACTGTCGGACTGCGAAGCGGCCTGTTCGATCAACGGAACCGTTTGCAACGCTTTTAGTTTCGGGTAAGAGATAACAAGACTTTCGCGCGTCGCCACAAAATAATTGAAATAAAAACTATGAAGTCCAACGACCCGCAACTAGGATAGACGCGGGGGGAAATGGAACTTGCGAGACCGGCCGAACGGACGCGAATGTCGGATCGAGAGTTTTGACGGTCGATCCGGATTACGATGTCTACGAGAGACGAGCCGGAACGTCAAGAAGGGGATGCCGGCTTGATCGATTATCGATAATCGGTCACGGGGACGAGACATCGAGGACGATCGGGAACTCGAGCGGGTTGGAAATTTGGAAAACTGGAAATTTGAGCAAGGGCCGACGTCGGACGCCCTTTGGCGATCCTTTCGTCGCGACCGATTATAGAAAGGACGAAGAGGAACGGCGGCGCCCCTCGGTATTCCGCGGAGGTTGGCACTCGCCGATAGCCGACGACACCGACGCGAGACTCTACGATATCGTCAACGATAGAGAGAAGGAGCGGGATAATTTTGACGATTATCCCGGTGAGGACCGGGTATACGATCCGCGTCCCGATCGAGCTCCAGCGGGTTCCTCGTTCGATGCACCGATGGATCGCCACGGATCGAACGAGCGGTTTTCGACGACCTCCTTGCGAATTTCGTCCGGAAAAATTTCGAAAAAAGACTCAGCGAACGACGAAACTCGCGGCCGACAACGTCCATTTCCGGCCAAAGTCGTTCCAACGATGGAAAAATCAACGCGTGAGTATCGCGTCCCTGTAACAAACAAAATATACGCTTATATAAAATGGGCGTTTTTTTTTTAAATAATTTCTTCCGGGCACGATTAATTCAATCGTGTCTCAATAAGCGTAAATACAGGGTGCGGCGCGGGAACTTCCTTATTTAAAACAATGATAAAACAAAAAGCATTGAAGATATCATTTTTATTTTATTTTTTTACATAGCGGTACATTTAAAGTTTTTTTTTTATTATTTTTTGAAAATGATATCTTGAAGGTGGCCACTAAAGCTGTTACTTTTAACCGGGTTAGCCGGATACCCGAAAGTATCTGGGAAATCGGATCCAACACTTCAGATTCGAATACCCGAATATCCGGGTATCCGGATATCCGAATAATCACGGATCCGGGTAACCGGGTAATAACGAATAATGTCGGGTGATTACCCGATTTTTCGCGTACAGGCTCAATTAGGACCGCCGGCGTAAAAAAAATAATGATATTAGTCTGGTCATCAAATAAGCCGAAATATAGGGCGTTAATAGTTGCCATTGAAAAAAATTGGAAAATAACTTGTATGAAATTTGCTCCGTTCGAAGAAATTGTGCAAAACTACGGTAAAATCGAAAACTTAGTGTTGACGAATCAGACGTCACGGTTTTCCAATTTATAATAATTGTGTATTCACTCGGGAAAACATTTTACATGGGACTCCCACAATTTTTTAAAACCTGCTGTTACGATCACAATTGCTCGCCTGCGCATATTAAGAATAGCCGAGATCCGCTTCTTCACATTCTATATTTTCTCTCCAACTCTAAAGTTCATAAAAACTGCACACACGCCCATAAAGCAAATATACATTTCCGAAACTAAGGATATTTATTAAATAATAATAAATCGTGATGAAAAAATAATATTGAAGATGCAAATAGTGCTGGTCAATGTTGATTACGTTCTTATGAAATGATCATGTGTTTCCCTAACATTGTATAGAAGATTATTTCATTGCTTTTTTAATCTGCACAAGAATGTTTTATTGAAATTGTAGTTTTTGTCGGATGTGAATTGCAGTAAAGAAATAGTTTGGTAATAGTAGTAAATACGCCTGCAAGATACTTTCCAAGAATCTTCGTTATAATGACAATCTAATTTGTTTAATATTGATATCAGTCGGTAAAAATAGAAAATGGTCAACTAAATGATCGGACATGAACACCGATATAATCCCGGTTTCTCAATCTTCCGGTAATGATTTATTATTCGTCTTATAAATGTACTTCGAAAACATTATTCTTGGCAACATCTACGCATGCCTCACAAATTGCGTGAATTGAACAATTATTTTCAGCATTTTCGGCATCAATTGTCGGCGGTCATTGCCCGATATTATCCGTTATTATCCGAGTACCCGGTTACTCGGATACCTCGAAACTATCCGTATACACGAATCCGTTATTACCCGGATATTATCGAGTTATCGGGATATACGGATTTGAAGCGTCGAATCCGTGAAACCCGAATTACTCGGGTATCCGGATACCCGGAAAAGTTCAAGCTCTAGTGGCCACCGTTCTGCCCAATACATTGGGAGAGTCGAAATCTGAAGTCTTGGTCCACTTTGTCCAGCATTTCCGTGTCGATCTTGGCGATAGCTATTGGAGTGGAACGAACCCCCGAAAAATTCATGAGCAACCCCTACATGCAGAACGTGTGACTGTTGCGCGTTATCCAGAATCGGCATTATTGGACCATGGTTTTTTGAAGAGAACAATAAGGCGGTTATAGTCAGTTCTGAGGGTTATCTCAAGAGGGTGAAAGAATTTTTTCTTCCGTAACTTGAAGAAATGAGTGTAGGGGATGTGTGATTTCAACAAGATCGCGCTACGGCTCACACAGCACGAATTTCCATGTCTCTCTTGCGTCACTTCCTCACTCCCCCGAACGTCTTATCTCTTTGAGGGGTGATTTAGAGTGGCCAGATTTAGGACCCTGTGATTCTTTTTTATGGGGATATCTTAAATCCTTGGTGTATACCAATGGTCCGAAAACCTATTGAGCAGAACCCCCAATGCCCGTACCAAACCTTTCCTATTGACAACGGACGCGTCAGATTTCGCTCTCGGAGCCGTACTAAGCCAGGGACCGATGGGTCGCGATTTGCCCATAGCAAATGCATCGCGAACCTTAAACAAGGCCGAAACTAATTATACCACCACAGAAAAAGAGTTAGCAATAGTGTTTGCCATAAAGCATTTAAGACCGTACCTTTACGGACATCGCATCACCCTAGTTACAGATCACCGTCCACTAATTTGTTTGAACGGCTTAAAGGATCCTGTTTCCCGATTAGCCCGGTGGGCACCTTCGAGATATCATTATCAAAAAAATAATAAAAAAAAACTTTAAATGTACCGCTATGTAAAAAAAAAAAAATTAAAATGATATCTTCAATACTTTTTGTTTTATCATTGTTTTAAATAAGGAAGTTCCCGCGCCGCACCCAGTACAAACTCGCGTCCAGTTAAATCATTCGTTCGCAATTCAAATAAATTTCCAAAGTCGACTCGCGCATAATCGTGAAAGAATTTAACGAGCGGTAGTTGTGCGATGCGTAATGCGTCACAGCGTGAGAAACGCGCTTATCGGATACCGGCGATCTCGGGGGAATTGCGCCCGTACGGTACGCGGTGATGAGCGCCTCGTCCCAACTCCGACGCGCGCGCTCACCGTTCGTACGTCTCCGCGGAGCAAAATGCCGCGTACGGCATTGACACGATTTTTCGAGCGATCCGTCGACTTCCGTTGGAAACGTTGTCCCATCGCGCTCCTCCGCGTACAATAGAGCGGTCGCGCGTGCGTTCCCATCAGTGGCGCGTAATCGCGCTTCGTCGGGAGGGATAATCGCTGTTTGTCCGTGCAAAACGCGCTCTTCGATTTTAACCGCGGTGGCGTTACGGTATAACAATAATACGATAAGTGATCATTGGCTGTTTTGTCGATTTACGAACGATGGTGAACGGGCTTAAGCTCCGGAAGCGTCGATGCCCCACCGCTGACGCGCTTGGAAATCGCGAAGAGGCGGTTACTCGTTCCCGCGATGACGATTCGCCCGAGAGCGATTGGAACCGACCGAGAAATTCTCCGAGGTCGCCGGACGGTGTCTCGTCGCGGCCCATTAAATTGGGAGATTAAAACTCGAGGATCGCTCTCTCCGTCGGGCGCTTTAAGCGCGCGCGAAGGATGTAGAGATGGAGAAGGGAAAAAATAAATAAAACAAAAGGCAAACGACGTTCGGAAGCTTTGGAGCCGCGCGTTGCTCCCTCCTCCAGGGTATAACCGACGCTCTCTTCTCTCCCGTACACGGTTTATGCGCGGCTCAAAACGAAGCGTCAAGGAAAACCTTGACGACCGCTACGGTCCTACCACCGCTGGCACACCTCCGGCCGCGTATAAAACCGACTCGCGGTCGCGATATCTTCTCCGTTTTTGCTCGAAGCTCTTCCTTTTTTGGCACGCTCGCGAACGAGCCCCGCACGCGTTGAACAATGTTAGAGGCTCCCGAGAGCTTTTCCAACGAATGCACACGCGCGATTCTGTAGTGACGATTTGTTATTGTATTACTTTATTATTGTTCACTTTACTTCGGCTCGCGCGCTCGTAATTCGTATCGAAAATCCGTTTGGCGCAACGATGCGCGCGACCGGCGATGAGGAAGTTATTTCGAAACGCTCGTTGCAACGGTACTTGCGCGTAATGTGGATAATGGCGATTCTCGCGTGCCGAGAAACGCAACAGAGTTCGGTGTCGATGATCCGAGAGGATAGTCGCGATCGTAAGTTATTCGCTCTACTTTCCCGATATTAATTTAAACTCGGAGCTAATTTTGTTATACGAGGTCTGTTCAAAATGTATCACGAATTTTGAATTTCCGCGGGCTACGTATATTCGATTTTCGATTTTTTTTTTGTGGCGTTAGGTTGGTACCCGTTGGAGCTTGAACTTTTCCGAGTATCCGGATACCCGAATAATTCGGGTTTCACGGATCCGACGCTTCAAATCCGTATATCTCGATAACTCGATAATATCCGGGTAATAACGGATTCGGGTATGCGGATAATTTCCGGATATCTGGGAAACCGGGTACTCGGATAATAACGGATAATATCGGGGCAATTACCACCGATAATTGATGCCGAAAATGCTGAAAATAATTGTTCAATTTACACTATTTGTAAGGCTTGCGTAGATGTTGCCAAGAACAATGTTTGCGAAATACATTTATAAGACGAATAATAAATCATTACCGGAAGATTGAGAAACCGGGATTATATCGGTGGTCATGTCCGATCATTTAGTTGACCATTTTTTATTTTTACCGACTGATATCAATATTAAACAAATTAGATTATCATTATAACGAAGATTCTTGGAAAGAATCTTGCAGGCGTATTTACTATTATCACCAAACTATTTCTTTACTGTAATTCACATCCGACAAAAACTACAATTTCAATAAAACATTCTTGTGTAGATTAAAAGAGCAATGACATAATCTTCTATACAATGTTAGGGAAACACATGATCATTTCATAAGAACTTAATCAACATTGACCCGCACTAATTGCATCTTTAATATTATTTTTTCATCACGATTTATTATTGTTTAATAAATATCCTTAGTTTCTGAAATGTATATTTGCTTTATGGGCGTGTGTGCAGTTTTTATGAACTTTAGAGTTGGAGAGAAAATATAGAATGTGAAGAAGCGGATCTCGGCTATTCTTAATATGCGCAGGCAAGAAATTGTGATCGTAACAGCAGATTCTAAAAAATTGTGGGAGTCACATGTAAAATGTTTTCCCGAGTAAATACACAATTATTATAAATTGGAAAACCGTGACGTCCGATTCGTCAACACTAAGTTTTCATTTTTACCGTAGTTTTGCACAATTTCTTTGAACAGAGCAAATTTGATACAAGTTATTTTCCAATTTTTTTCAATGGTAACTACTAACGCTCTATATTTCGGCTTATTTGATGACCAGACTAATGCAATATCATTATTTTTTTTACGCCGGCGGTCCCATTTGAGCCTGTACGCGAAAAATCGGGTAATTACCCGACATTATTCGTTATTACCCGGTTACCCGGATCCGTGATTATTCGGATATCCGGATACTCGGGTACTCGAATACCCGGATATTCGGGTATTCGAATCTGAAGTGTTGGATCCGATTTCCCGGATACCCGGATACTTTCGGGTATCCGGCTAACCCGGATAAAAGTAACAGCCCTAGTACTAATGTCCCTCGCTTATGCTGAAAAAATTGGCCATTTTGAATGTTTAGTTAATTGTCGACAGCTGTTTTGGTTAGACGTGTTTTGGCTTGTCTTCGATTTTTGCCTATTCCAAAAAAGCAGCTTCCATTGCGTTGATTGAGCTTTGGTTTCCACGTAATAACCATAAACCCATGATTCGTCACCAGTTATGACCCTCTGGAGCAATTTTGGGTCGTCGCGGGCCGAGTCCAACAGCTCCTTAGCAATGTTAACGCGACCCTGTTTTTGTTCGAAATTGAGCAATTTCGGCACGAATTTCACGGCGACCCGTCTCATGCCCAAATCATTGGTAAAAATCGAATAGCACGAGCCAATCGATATGTTTAGTTTCTCAGCAACTTCTCTAACGGTGATTCGACGATTGGCCAATATTATTTTCTTGGTAGCACGTCTAAACATCACGTTGCAATAACTTTACTGATAATAACATCGCAGGCGAAAACTACACAGCACATATTTACACATCCGTTTTAGTGGGTTTTGTTGGGTTTTGTTGGGGTTTGTTGAGTTCTGGTGGGTTTTGTTGGGTTTTGGGTTTTGGTTTGGGGTTTTGGTTGCGTTGCTGCGTTCAAAACCCAATAAAACCCAACAAAACCCATTAAACCGCATGTGTAAATATGTGCTGTGTAGTTTTCGCCTGCGATGTTATTATCTGTAAAGTAATTGCAACGTGATATTTAGACATGGAACCATTTTCTTCACTCCATCAATGTTTTCGTCCGTTCTCGATGTACTCGGGCGTCCGGAACGCATTTCGTTGTTCGCATCTTCTCGGCCCTCTGAGAACATTTTGTACCACCGATAAACGTTGCTCTGGTCCAAGGTAGCTTCACCATACGCCACAGTCAACGTTCGGAATGCGTCCGCGCACTTAATTTTCTTTTTCACACAAAATTTGATACGGATTCTTCGATCCATTATTTGGAATAGGCAAAAATCGAAGACAAGCCAAAACACGTCTAACCAAAACAGCTGTCAACAATTAACTAAACATTAAAAATGGCCGATTTTTTCAGCACAAGTGAGGGACACGAGTACCAACCTAACGCCAAGAAAAAAATCGAACATCGAATATACGTAGCCCGCGGAAATTCAAAATTCGCGATACTTTTTGAACAGACCTCGTATGTCTCCAACGGTCAAATTAAACGAACGATCAAGCGTGATCTTTTCACCGTACATACACAGTGTTTCAAACCGTTCTTTTCCCGTTATTTTTTGTCATGAATTTTTAGCCTGTTATCGGAAACTTTACGCGGGAAAGAGATTGTCGGAGAATCACGTGAGGCGAAACGTACCCTGCGACGGGATCGAGGAGTGTCATCGAGTTTGCGAGTACGAGAGTACGTTCGTCTGCGAGGGTTTCAACTATGGGTGAGCTTTTCGTCGGTTAAACTCTTCCCGAAATCTCGTCGGCGATCCGTTATTAATATCTTTATTCGCGAACGTCCGACAGAGAAACGCGCCACGAGCCGAGGTACGGGACATCGGCCGTAAGGACGTGCCAATTGGCGTCCGTATCGAGCGCCAGAATGGATCCTCGTCGTGATTTCGTCGAAGATTCGCGCTACGACTATTACGAGAGAGACTGTTCGTCGGAGCGGAGAGATAATCGGGGTGGGTTCGAGAGGGACTATCGGCCGAATCCATCGAATCCGCTGAATCCGACGCGTCATCGGCATCGTCAATGGTGGCCTTTGCCTCCGTTGCCTCCTCAAAACGTCCAATATTATTATACTCGGGATGGTTTGCCCCGTCACCGAGCACCTCACGACGATCGTTACGACCCTCGCTACGACGGAATACGTTATGAAGATATTGGGAAATACGGAAACGGTAGAATCGAGAAACGGCGAGGCTGGGCCGCGCCGCGAAACGACATAGCGAGTCCGCGCGTTATTTACGAATATCGAACGGATCGGCCGATACGCGAGAACGATGATCGAATTTATTCGGCAGCTCGGCGAGAATCGTCGCGCGATCACGATTACGGTTACAATTACGGTCACGATTACGGCGATCGAACGAACTGGAAACCTGGTCGACGGGGGCATAACTGGATCGACGGGGGTTCGAGAGATTGCTCGGTGAGATCGGCGACCGGCTTCAAAATATCGAGAAAAATCGTCGGGGCGAGTCGCGTCACCGCCAATTTGGAGGAATGCGAAACGCTCTGCTCGACGCGTGCCGATTGTCACAGCTTCGCTTACAGGTGGACGAATCTTTCCGTCAATGGCTCTTTCCTCTCTATCCTTTTTTTCTCGATATTCCCTAGGGTGGTTCTTAAGGGTGAACACCACTGTGACCCCCTGTTTTTTTTCACATTTTTCAAGAATTTTTTTTTGTGGAAAAAAAAAGAGATATTCGAGAAAAATGTTTGGGTTTTGTTCCTTGTTTATTAATGTATCAAAAAACATTTTTTTCACATTTTTCACGCCGCACGGTGGCGCTGGGGAAGCTCTCGCGTCATGTGCGGTCATCTCCGCGGCACGCAGCAGAACTCTCTTCAACGTCGATCTGAAAAAAAATACCGAATGTTTTCGTTAATAATATGATATTTTGAAGAGAAGTACATAGGGATTTGGAAAAATATTGTTTTTAAAAAAATAGGCACGCCTTTGAAATTTTTGAGCAAAATTTCTCGTCGAAAATAGGCTATAACTTTTATAATTATTGAGATATCGAAAAAATCCTATGTACTTCTCTTCAAAATATCATATTATTAACGAAAACATTCGGCATTTTTTTTTCAGATCGACGTTGAAGAGAGTTCTGCTGCGTGCCGCGGAGATGACAGGACCTGACGCGAGAGCTTCCCCAGCGCCACCTTGTGGCGTGAAAAATGTGAAAAAGATGTTTTTTGATACATTAATGAACAAGGAACAAAACCCAAAAAAAATTTTCGAATATCTATTTTTTTTCCCACAAAAAAAAATTCTTGAAAAATGTGAAAAAAAAACAGGGGGTCACAGTGGTGTTCACCCTTAATTTGGTGATGTTGGAAATTCTTTGGTATTATTCCTCAAAAGTAATCAACATATCTAGAAAAAAAATTGGTCGCAAGCGGAACTTTGTCCAATAATTCTGACCCACCCCACCGAGCTGTCGAATTTTTATATGAAAAAATGCATGCATTCAAAATTTTTTTGAGAAAATTGTTTATTATTTCAAAACTATTTATGATAAAAGAATTTTATATAACGTTTTCGTAGGAAATATAATGCTCTACGAAAAAGGTATCTTGTGAAATTCTCGTGAATCCAATATTTATCACGTAATTAGCAAAAAACTGTCATCATTTATTCCAAAAGTCGATCATTATGGTCGAAACAGGAGTTTGACGTCGAATAGCTGCAATTTATTTTTCGTATGTATATAAGATTATGAAGAAATACGTAGCGCACTCAACAATGAAATGTAAACGATATTCAAACTTTCAATTTTGTCAATTTTATTGTGAATTATAACGATGTCATATATTTTAAAAATCAACTTACAATAATGAATCGCATCGGTTGGAGCAAAGTTGCTTTGTTAATATCAGGATATTTTTTTTTTTATATTCTTCAATTATTTGTACAATGAATTGTTTCTGATCTTCGTCGTAAGTGAGACGATCATTGTACTCTGTAATAAGTTTCACTCCTCTTTCCGCAACATCGTTAACCACTTTAATTCCTTCAACTATATTTAAGCCCTGTAAATAATTTTCATTAGAAATCCACTCGCTCGCGTCGATATCAAAAAATGAGTTGTTGATTTCAAATCTTTCGAAAAAAGCCATCGATTTGGAACTGACAAAGAATCCAATGTCCTTATCGATCAAAGAAGAAAAATTTATCATGAATGATAATAAAATTGATAAAATTGAAAATTTAAATATCGTTCACATACCGTTATTGAGTGCGCTACGTATCTCTTCATATTTCTGATTGCATATGAAGAATACATTGCAGTTTTTCGACGTCAAACTCCCGTTTTGGCCATAATGATGGACTTTTGGAATAAATGATGACAGTTTTTTTTGCTAATAACGTGATAAATATTAGATTCACAAGAATTCTACAAGATACCTTTTTTTTGTAGAGCATTAAATTTCCTATAAAAACACAATATAAAATGTTTTTTTATCACGAATAGTTTTGAAATAATAAACAATATTCTTAAAAAATTGTTGAATGCATGCATGTTTTTCATCTAAAAATTCGACAGCTCGGTGGGGTGGGTTGGAATTATTGGACAAAGTTACGCTCGCGCCCAACTTTTTTTTCTGGACATGTTGATTACTTTCGAGGAACAATACCAAAGAATTTCCAACATCACCAAATTAAGAACCACCCTAATGTTCCCCCTGTTAAATAATACGAGGATAACTATGTTGAAACAGGTATTCTCTGGCCGCGACCGCACCGACCGACAACTGCCTTCTCGGCAACGTTCGCTTTCAAAAGCTCAACTTTTACACGGATCTCGAGCCTGACCGGGATTACGACGTTTACGCGATCGTCGGGGATACGAGAAATTGTGATCGGGGCTTGAAAAAACCGCACGGTCGTTCCTCCGAAGGCAAGATTATCGCTGATATATAATTGGCTGCGGGTACGCGGTTACCGATAAACGGTAAGAGGGAACGTTGCGATTTCAGAATGTTTCTGGAGAGTGAGAAGCGGCTGTGGAATGCCTCCGAGTCTCACGAGGAAGGAAATACGGGTGGAGAATGGTCCGGGCGAGTGCCAGATAGCTTGCGTCGAAGCTCGTCGTTTTACCTGCAGAAGCTTCGTTTTCAGGTACGGACTGCCGACGAACCGCGCAGCGGGCACAAAACTCTCGTACTCATTGTACATTTGTTTTTCGTTTTTTTTCTCATTCGACGCGCAAACACAGATACGATTCCGAGGGCGATCGAGACGGAAATTGTTTTCTCAGCGATTGTCCAACGAGCGAGATCGTTTCGGCCGCGGCTCCCGACGGCAACGTCGATTCTCAGCCGCGGAATCGTCTCGGCGAGCTGTACGAGAGAGGAAGTTACGGTCGTGGCTGCGAGGCTTATCCATTCGCGACGATTTACGATCCGGTGAGTTTCCTGGAAGATTCACGTTCGACCGATCGAGGTACGTACTTTTGAGCGTCGCGGGTCGCGATAAGGGACGGCGCGTTCGTAAAATAACAGCGTATACGCGCGCAGGTTGTTATTCCGGTTACGACGGTGGTTGCAAGCTCAGTCCGTACGTCGTGTCCTCGGAGAGTCGCGTCGAATCGGAGAACGAGTGTCGTCGACGGTGTTCGAGAACGCGACACGGTCAACGATCGTCGCCCTGCATGTCCTTCAGTTTCAGGTACCGATTCTTTATTTTCCGCCGCTCGTCTCTTTTTCATTACGTAATAATATATTATCGTACCAACGCGGGTCGATTCGACGGAGCGCAGAGTCGGTGACGAGGGTCGCGGCGACAACTGTTATCTCAGTGACGTGTCGGGACGAGATCTCAGGCCCGGTCTCGATTACACGTACGATCACGATTACGTAATGTACGCGTGGAAGGAACTCGCACCGCGATGTTTGTCGGCTCCTTACGACACTCCTCGGAACGATGGACGATTTAATTACGACGCGAATTTTCCATCGGCACCGACGACCGGTTCGCCACCGTTTCGATCTCTCTTCCACGGCTACGATAATTCATTTTTCGACGGTGTACGACCCCTCGATAGGCCCGATTTCGTCGGTCACGTCGATTCCATCGATTCCATCGATTCCCCGGAATATCCGATTCCCCCGTCGCCTCATCGTTATCAAACGATCAACGATGGATATTCGTCCCACTATCGTGAGTCACTCGTCCAGGTCCTCCCTTCTTTTATTTCTTCTTCTTCTCGCTATACCTGTTAAAAAATTAACAATTTACAAACAACCGACAGTCGATGATTTTGCGAGCTTCAATCGTCGCTACACCGTAAACGGTTATCCGTGCAAAAGGGGCACCGAGTGTCAGAAAAATCGTATCGTCGGATTTTGGTCCTGCGAGCCGGAAGGCTCGGAACTTGGTTCATGGGATTATTGCTGCGAGCCGAATCACCATTGTGGTTACTCCCAAGGTCACCGTTATCCCTGGTGAGTTATTATCGGCCCCCTTCCAAATCCGTATCGATAAGTGTGTAATAATGATGGTTGGGGAATATTAAAAAAAAAAAAAAAAAACGTATGCAGGTGTTACGTGGGCCCGTCGGAGGATCAGTGGAGACCGTGCAGCGACAAATATTATCCGTATCTGCCGAGTGCCCGTCCCGCCGTGACGGGAAGTCCTCGACCCGACGACCGTCGTGATCATCCCGATCGTCCGGACCACCGCGAGCCCTCCTATCGCCACGAGAAAAACGGTCGAACCATCGAGGATTGTTGGTCGATCACTGATCAGGGACGACACTGGCCGATAGCTTTTCTTCATCCGATACCACCGCCAAACGCGACGGATTCCGTTGCACTGGCCGACGATCATCGGGACGCGAGTGGTACCAGCGTCGCGTCGGTCAAGGCCACGTCCGAAATGATAATGAATACGTCGTCGGCGATAACGGAATTGCGCGATAGTCGTACGAAAAGGCGAGGTCCGGTATCCGCGTCGATTCATCGAACGTCCAATAACGATCCCAATGCCGAATCTTTCTACAAGAAAGTTCGACAAATTTCCATTATTACGGACGACATTGATAATAACACGAAAAACGATGAGGATTACGGGAGAACTGACGGAATAAACGATCGTTTTAAAAGACGGCCGAACAACGAACCACGAAACAAAATAATCGGCGGAAGATTGGCGAGAGTCGAGAGAGTCACGAAACCCACCAATATTTACATCACCCCCGATGATCATAATAATAATAATAATTTTTCTACGAACAGTTCCAACGACGTTGTTAATCTTCCAACCGATAAAAAGTTTACGAGGCCCGTCATTTTTGTACCTCTTGATGAGACTAAAAATGACTCGAGTCGTTTGAGCCCGAAATATTTTACATCGTACGTGCGCGATTAACGAAAATCGAATTATCACCTTTATTTCGTTCTCTACGCTCTGTTATATATCATTATCTTATGTACGGCGTCCTCACATTCGCCTCTTTCTACTTGTACAACATCGAATAAATATAATATTAGTATATTGATGGGTAAGATTCATAATTGTTATAGGATTGCCTCTGTGCGCGTGCTTAAATTCCAAAACAACTTATTATGACCTGAGATGAGTATATATATTAGGGCGATTTTTTTTTTTCGACCATTTTTTTTTCTCAATCCCCATTTGAAATTTTGTTGGATATGTCGAAAAAGAAATTCCCTGAAAGTTACAGCCCTCAATATTAATTCTAAGTACTTTCCCTTAGTGCGAAAAGATTTTCCATCTAAAATACACGTAAATCGAATTTTCTTTTCTTTTTCATCATTCTATAACTCAACCCCATTTTATGCCATCGTATTGTTCTTGGTTTCGATTTACTCGCAATAAAACAATCTAGAAAAGTGCCTATTGCGGCGAAAGTGTAAATTGTACTGGCGAGCTGGTACGAATCACTGAAGTTGATTTTTACCCAAAATTCTCGTTTTTTTGCTGTTATCTCCGAAACAATTAACTTTACGAAAAAAATGTAGAGAAAAAATTTCTTGAAAATTTCATTTCCTACGAATAAGGTCTCATCGACGCAATTGCTTAGATTAATATTTCTTGAGATATTGAACTTTTATTATTTTTTTTATTATTTAATATTTCATATTTTATAAATTTAATACTACTCATAAGTTAAAGTTCAATATCTCAAGAAATATCAATCTAAGCAATTGGGTCGATAGAACCTTTTTTGTAGGAAATTAAATTTCCGACAAATTTTTCATTTACATTTTTTTCGTAAAGTTAATTGTTTCGGAGATAACAGCGAAAAAACGAGGAATTTTGGGTAAAAATCGACTTCAGTGACCCGTACCAACTCCTGGCGAGTTGGTACGGTAACTTTTATTATTTAATATTTCATATTTTATAAATTTTATACTACTCATAAGTTAAAGTTCAATATCTCAAGAAATATTAACCTAAGCAATTGGGTCGATAGGACCTTTTTTGTAGGAAATTAAAGTTCCAACAAATTTTTCATTTACATTTTTTTCGTAAAGTTGATTGTTTCGGAGATAACAGCGAAAAAACGAGAATTTTGGGTAAAAATAAACTTCAGTGACCCGCACCAATTCACCAGTACAATGTACACTTTCGCCGCAATAGGCACTTTTTTAGATTGTTTTATTCTGAGTAAATCGAAACCAAGAACAATATGATAGCATAAAATGCGGCAGAGTTATAGAATTTTGAAAAAATAAAATAAATCCGATTTACTGTATTTTACTGTGTATTTTAGATGGAAAATCTTTTCACGCTGGGGGAAAGTACTTAGGATTAATATTAGCGGCTGTAACTTTAAGGGAATTTGTTTTTCGATATATCCAACAAAATTTCGGTTGGGGACTGAAAAAAAAAATCGCCCTAATATACACGATTGATTTGTAAGCAAAAAAATTACGGCACAACGTTTAATTATAACCGAAAATCATAATATTTTAACACGTAGGAAGATCCACGTCATAGATATTGTTTTTTTTTTTTTTTTCAATAATATTGTCAAAGGTAAAATTTTTAATGGATCTCGGTGCGTTAGAATATCCCCGTTTCAGCCTTTATTCGTACTTTATCAAGATTGCTAACACAGCTGAGTTGATAACTTTTATTTTTATATTCTTCTTACCACGCGCCTCACCGCCGCGATCCACCATTCTTGACGCTCTCGTGACGACGAAAGATCGGTGCGCGATACTAGTTTTTCAAGAACAAATGCATCAACCTCACGTTCCATCGCGACACGTACGAATGATTCCTCGGCCGAACTGGGTCGAATCGAGTTTTTTCGGACAGAAGTGGACAGAAGTAACGCTGCCGATGCGGCTGCGACGACCTTTAAATAAAACGAAAATTAGCTTGTAACATAGGAAAATGTTTTTCGAACGAGCGGCCGGTTAATGGCGCCATCTGCCTTCCGTCGAGATTTTCATTTCGAACTAAAAAGAGTAGTGGCGTGTAGTATCCGACCGCGGTCTTGTCTACAGGCTCGAAACTTCTCCGCCGATTCCCTTAGAACCGAAATATTTCTTTTAATTTCCGTAGCAACTATCAGAGGCTTTCCGCAATCTTAGCAATCTTAGTGCGAACCATGCTGGTTGTTGGCATTGTAAGAAGTTTGCACTAAGATCGGTACGCCTCTGGTGGCTGCTACAGAAATTAAAAATTACTTCGAGATCGTCGCCACCACAGAAATTTGAGAGACTTTCCAGGCCCGTACGCAAGTGTACGCGAGCCGCGGTAGATTGTAGTGAATTCTAATTTCATCCGCGCGCTCGTCGCGGCCACCGAGAGGCGCCACACGACGATTTACCCGGGCTGATCCGGGCGCCGCACCTTGGCGCTGCTCCGAAGCTACCGCGACGCAAAATTCTGGAAAACGTAACCTCAAAAAAAAATTTGCAATCTTCCTCCGAGATTTCCCCTTATTCTTTCGTTATTTTTCGCTCTTTTCCGAGTCTCAAAGTTTTTCGATTATCGGACATATCAATAACTCATTGATTGGGAAGCGAGGCTGTTCTTTAGGTACGAGTAATTATATTTTTTTTTATAGAACATAAGGGAATAAACTAAGGGAAAAAAAACGAGAGCGGTAATCGGCGCGAGACGCCTCGCGCTCTCTTTCGTTTGTCAAGTGTGTACGTGAATTCCGCCGTTTCACCCCCCCCTCTCGTGGACTCTACCGGTTATAATAAATTCGGTAAACACAATACACGGATTGATGTTATCAAGGATAGAGAATATAAGGTGAGCATCGGATATAGATACGCGATCCTTGGCCATTGATTCCGAACGATTTAACTTTTACGATACCTTTGTCGCTTGTTATTATCCTTCGCAGAGAGCACAAAGATGTCAAAAGGAAGACTTATAACGCGTTCCGTAACGAGCACTCGACCCGTCGAAATGACCCTCAATCTGGATTGTATCGAGGATTCCCTGAGCGAAGCGCAACAAATGACGAGAATAAAGATGAAGGAAAATTATGACAAGGTAGTAACCACCGTGACGTACTCTGCTTTTCACGTTATCCTTATTATTATTTACCAAAAATATATAGGTCGTAGCCAAGCTGGAAGAGCTGGTAAAGGAACAAGGAGCGCAGAAGGTTTGCCAAGCGGGACCCGTCAGTGGCTATCATTATGCTCTGTAAGAAAACTTGTTTGGTTTGGTTTGGTTTGGTATGTTTTTTTTTTTACTTTCAAGTCATGTTATTGTTCGCAGACCCGGTACCAAGAAAACACTGATGCCGATGACGCATCAACAGACCGTTCCGCTCGCTGTAGTTAGTATCGTTGCCGAATAAGACTAAACAAAAAATACAACTCGAGAGAACAAGAATTATTTTTTCTTACAGAATCAAACAAAGAATCAGGCAATCAAGCTAAATGTCGTCAACAACGCTCAAAACAGCGTCACTCAGGGTAACATTCAGCTTCTTATGAATCCAAGAATGGGCGTTTTATTAGGAACCGTAGCTCCTTCTCAACCTCAAGGTTATTATTATTACTACTACTGCTACTATATTACGCCATTCGATAAAATGATATTCATTTTCTCGATTTTTCAAAAAATTTTCATAAAAATATTTCCCATCAGGTGTAACGACAACGACGACCGCATCGACGGTGCCTACCGCACAGGTTTCATCCGTGATTAAACAATCGGAAAATGTACGGTATCTTTATCGAAAACATATGCCATTTCGTACGCACATTGTCATTCGTTAACGCTTCTCACGCGCTTTTTCGTTCATTCGTTCAAGTATCAAAACACGAGGCCGGTGCGCAGAGTTAAAGCCATGCAGATCCAACAACCGCCGCAGCAACAAAAGTCGGACGCCACCGATGAAGTATGCCTCTCTCGTTGATAATTATTGCAATGTCGTTAGAAGCATGAACGTTTTCGTTTTTCTCTTTTTTTTCACAGACATCGATAGCTCCGAGAAACGCCAGATCCGCGAAAGCCGGTAGCGCAGCTGCTACGAGTCACGTTGTCTCTTCGACCAAGGGTGAGGAAACAACGATCAAACCGGGAGAATATCTTGAAATCGAGAATAAAAAAAATAAAATGAAATAATAATTTCGTTTGAACTTGTCTTTCAGCAACTGCGAGTCCTCAGGCTGTCGGTAACGTTCGAGTAAAGAGCGTCAATAAGCAGCCAGTACAGGTTCATACGACCGTGTGGCCAACGGAACAGACGAGTATCGGTGGAATTGCCGTTGGGAATAAGAGCGCGGGTCAGTGAATGATTTTCTATAAAATTCGGCGAAATCGAGAAGAACAAAAATCGCCATAACGAATCTAACGGATCGCGCGTTAATTTCAGCGGGCGATCAAATTGACGAATCCAAGAAAAATCTGCCGGATGGTCGGGAAATAACGTTCAACAAGATGAACGGCGGTCGGACATTTCCTTCGTTGGTTGTTGTGGCCCGACCTCATCTTCGCACCAAGGACATTACGATGCAGCTCTCTCAGAAGGAACGCTCCGATTTGGGTATTTATTATCGAATACACGCGTCATTAACCATTTAAAGTGCGGAGTCGGTAACGGTAAATTTGACGATTTACAATTTAGATTTACGGGTAAAGGGCGTGCTGATGTATTCGGCGACAAAATTTGCCGAATGGTTGATACAACGGGGACTAGTGAGATCGGAACAGTATTGCTCGCATCACAGTACGAGTAACCAAAAGACGAAGCTCAAGCTCGGAATGTACAGCGATTCGTCCGGTACTTTTCCCTATTCCGGCGGTTACGTCTGGATATCGAGCTGCTGTCCCGATCGTTTTGTCTCGGTTTTCTGCGGCTCGCTGTTTCAAGGAGCTCCCCACGTACCGACGGTTATTCTCAAGCTTATATATCATTGGGCGTGTCAGACGAACGTTCAGAACGTTGTATCGTGGGTCAAGGTCTCGAACGTTTATGTGAAAAACTTTTATACGAATCTTCGAAGTGTTTGCACCGCCGCTGTCTCGGACAAGGCACAAATGATGGGAGGAAAAGGCGCGATAATACAGGTCGGTGTGATAAGTCTTGGCACAACTTCGCAGGATGGAAATTTGCGTCAGGTATGAATACTGATACGAATGTTAATGCAATTTATATGGATATATATATATATATATGTATATATATTAGGGCGATTTTTTTTTTCAGTCCCCACCCAAAATTTTGTTGGACATGTCGAAAAACAAAGTCCCTGAAAGTTACAGACCTTAATATTAATTCTAAGTACTTTCCCTTAGCGTGAAAAGATTTTCCATCTAAAATACACGTAAATCGGATTTTTTTTTTTTTTTTTTTAAATTCTATAACTCAGCCGCATTTTATGCTATCATATTGTTCTTGGTTTCGATTCATCAGAATGAAACAATCTAGAAAAGTGCCTATTGCGGCGAAAGGGTAAATTGTACTGGTGAGTTGGTACGGGTCACTAAAGTTAGTTTTTTACCAAAATTCTCGTTTTTTTTGCCGTTATCTCCGAAACAATTAACTTTACGAAAAAAAAGTAAACGAAAAATTTGTTGGGAATTTAATTTCTTATAAAAAAGTTAATTGTTTCGGAGATAACAGCAAAAAAAAACGAGAATTTTGGGTAAAAATCAACTTCAGTGACCCGTACCAACTCACCGGTACAATTTACACTTTCGCCGCAAAAGGCACTTTTTTTAGATTGTTTTATTCCGAGTAAATCGAAACCAAGAAAAATATGATAGCATAAAATGCGGCTGAGTTATAGAATTTTGAAAAAAAAAAGAATCGATTTACTTGTATTTTAGGAGGAAAATCTTCTTACGCTTTGGGAAAGTACTTGGAATTAATATTAAGGGCTGTAACTTTCAGGGAATTTGTTTTTCGAGATAACCAACAAAATTTCGGATGGGGACGGAAAAAAAATAGTCGAAAAAAAAAAAATCGCCCTAGTATATATATATATATCCTTACTCAGGTTAAAGTCGAGGTTCTCGGTGTTCTCAATCCGGAAACGTCGGAAATAAGGTTACGAGCTTGCGAGCCTCTCTACGACGGTGATCGCTCGTTCAAGCGTCGTTTCAACAACATCCTTCATCCGCTAAAAGAGTGGGTTCACAAGGATTCAAAAATCGTCACCGACTATACCGTTGACAGAAGCACGCTTCAGGAAATGGGTTTCAATCAAGTCGTACAATCGACCTTTAGCGATCAAAATCCTCGTAACACGAAGAGCAATTATCACATGATGGAGTATCTGAGAAAGATTGTACCGAGAATGTTTCAGAACACCCTCAGTCTTCTCAGTAGGCAGATGATACAACAGTTTCTGGACGAACTCGTGTGGCGAGAGATGTTTGGTGCTACGGCAACCCGCTCTTTCGATAATATTATCCTTCACATTGCCGAACAGACGAGAATCGATTCCCGTGAGTTCGACACTTTTCCTTCTTTCATTTATTTTTTTCACTTTGCACACAATGCTCGTTGTCAGTCACCGTTCAGAGATTATTCTCTCGTACACAGCCGACGGTCTGCTCGATCGTTTGGCCAAGATATCGGCGAATCCGTTCAAAGACTGGGCCTATTCGAAGAAGTTGAACAACAGCGCCGCAACTACGATCGTGCCCCAAGCGTCTCGGCCTTCTCACAACGTCACGGACAATACGTCGAGGCAGCAGAGCCTAAAATCATCCCGAGAAACGAGCATCGCCACTACCACCGGACCACTCGCGACCACGCAACAATTTAAACCGGGCCCGAGACGGGGTAAAAAAAGAACGACAAACGCGAACGTCAGTCCCGAGCCCGAGATCAAACGTTTGAGCCACGAACCGAGGAGCAAAGAGCGCGAGGAGAGCGGCAACGAGCCTCTCAAACTCGAGGGACAGGTGCACCTCGAAAAGTTTTATTACGCCACTATGGAGAGCGAAAAGAATTTGTTGACCAAGGAGACAAAGTACTGTTGCGCGTTCAAGGTGAACGGAAATTTATTTATTTATTTATTTAATCATTTATTTATTTACTTTCTTTCCTTGGACGCTTCGAATCGATTTGTTTTTGCTTCTTTTTCCCAGTGCTTCCTCTGTTCGACAATGCTGAGATGTAACACCGATGTAATGGCTCACATGATAAGTCACGTGCCTGCTCGGGTACCGGGCCAGCCGGAATCTCCCGTTTGTCAGTATTGTTGCGCCGCTTTCTCCTCCAAGCACCAGATGGTAACCCACGTCTCCGAGGCTCATACGAAATTTGGCCAGAGCGACGGCGGTGATATGGTCGTTTGCGCCATATGCGAAGAAAAGTTTTTCGGCAAGTATCACGGGGTCGACCTGATTTATAAATGAAATTGAAAGGATGATAACAGGAGAAGAAAAAATAATTAAAATGCTTATTGAAATCGACAGCAGGTAATGGAACCCTGCTGGTTAATCACTTGGGAGCTATGCACTGTCAATCCGAGATGCCTTATCGGTGCGAGAGCTGCAATTATCGCACGTCCAGTCACAAAGACGTGATTGATCATTTTTACAAAGTTCATGAAAAAGGCGAGGCCCTTCAGTGCCCGTATTGTCTCAAGGTAAATGAACGCGCGATCGTCTCTTTTGCGACAAATAACCGTCATTATATGTATATACATTAGAGCAATTTTTTTTTTTCGACAATTTTTTTTTCAGTCCCCACCCGAAATTTTGTTGGATATGTCGAAAAAGAAATTCCCTGAAAGTTACAGCCCTTAATATTAATTCTAAGTACTTTCCCAAAGCGTGAGAAGATTTTCCATCTAAAATACACGTAAATCAAAATTTTTTTTTTTCAAATTCCTATAACTCAGCCGCATTTTATGCTATCATATTGTTCTTGGTTTCGATTTACTCGGAATAAAACAATCTAAGAAAGTGCGTTTTGCGGCGAAGGTTGTAAATTATACTGGTGAGTTGGTGCGGGTCACTGAAGTTGATTTTTACCCAAAATTCTCGTTTTTTTTTTGCCGTTATCTCCGAAACAATTAACTTTACGGAAAAAAATGTAAATGAAAAATTTGTTGGAAATTTAATTTCCTACAAAAAAAGTCCTATCGACCCAATTGCTTAGATTAATATTTCTGGAGATATTGAACTTTTTTTTTTTTTTTATTATTTAATTTTTCACATTTTATAAATTTTATACTACTCATAAGTTAAAATTCAATATCTCAAGAAATATTAATTCAAGCAATTCGGTCGACGGGACCTTTTTTGTAGGAAATTAAATTTCCAACAAATTTTTCATTCACATCTTTTTCTGTAAAGTTAATTGTTTCGGAGATAACGGCAAAAGAACGAGAATTTCCGGTAAAAATCAACTTCAGTGACCCGTACCAACTCACCAGTATAATTTACACTTTAACCGCAAAAGGCACTTTTTTAGATTGTTTTGTTCCGAGTAAATCGAAACCAAGAACAATATGACAGCATAAAATGCGGCTGAGTTATAGAAATTTGAAGAAAAAAAAAAAATCGAATTTCGTGTATTTTAGATGGAAAATCTTCTCACGCTTTGGGAAAGTACTTGGAATTAATATTGAGGGCTGTAACTTTCAGGGAATTTCTTTTTCGACATAGCCAACAAAATTTCGGCTGGGGACTGAAAAAAAAAAATAGTAGAAAAAAAAATCGCCCTAATATACTTATATATATATATATATATTTCGGTTGATTATAAAATAACTCACAACGCCCGGTAGGTGATACAATTTATCGTCGATGGTCGCGCAAGCTCGTCGAACGTTCACGCGTATTTGTTGCACATGCAACGACACATCGTCAGACGGGAACAGGGAAGGGGCAACAAGTGTTCGAGATGCTGTCTATGGTTCAATCAAAGAAGTTCTCTCAAGAGTCATCTGGAGGAACTGCATCAAAGCGTCACGGGATCGAGCAAGTTTCACCCATTTTTCCTTTTCTCTTCCGCAATGGAAAAAAATAATAATAACAATTCCGTCAACAAAACTTTTCACGATACCACATTATTTCATCATTCGCAGAGGTAACGCCGTACATAAAAACCCACAGCGCTATAATGATATCGAGACAGAGGCTGGCAATCACGAAACGCATCGATATCGAGAATCCAGCGCCGGAATCGCCGGAGGACGAGAAATTTAACAAATGGACGAGCGGACCGATCGCCGTGATCGTTTCTAGCAACAATCTAAGCTGTCAAGAGTGCGAGGAGGACATTAACGAACCGGATCATTACCCGTAAGACAAACTTTCATTGGCTCGTTTCGGTCCTTTGGACATTGTTTCGTAATAAATTAAAAAAAATAAAACAAAAAAACAAAAATCCAGGGGAGAACAGCGTTGTCAACAGTGTCGCTATGTAACTTGCTGCTGGCGAGCTTTTAAGGAACATCAGCGACAAATTCACAACGAACGTCCGATGACGAGTCTAGTCGTACCATCGCCGCTCATAAATATCCCTCTCGAGAAAAAGATGCGCTGTCCGTGCGGTGAATTTTCCACGAACAACGGCAATCTATTAGGTATTTAAAATTTGTTTTATTATTTATCCCGAATTAGATGTAACTCCGTTCATTTTTTTTTCTCGCTTTTCAGCCACTCATCTCATTAAATGCGACCGAGCTTCGGCTTATCCGACCGAACAGACGGAACAACAGTCGGGAATGCTCGATAGCCTCGGACTCGTACCCAAGAGTACATAACAAAAAATACTTTAGAAATTTCGCAAACAAGATACCGTTGGCGCTCGTTACGACAGGTCATGTTCCGTTATTCGACACTTTATTTCACTTGTCGAGCGGAGAAAGTGAGAGACACCGGGGAGCGTCCGATGATCGACGATGCAGGTGAGGTACGATCGTGAAATTCGTTTTTTTTTTCTCCTACTTTTTTTTCTCTTCGTCACGGCGTGCATCAACGACGATTCAACTGAATTCCCGTCAAATGGATTTTTCAACAAATTTTTATTTAGCAATTACATCTTTATATATGAATAATAAATGTAGCATACGGATATATCGGTGCTCGGTGTTTAATTTTGTTTATTTGTTCCTATCAATCGTGCCGGTTTTAACTTCAGTTCCGATATATGTACTAATAAAGACGAGCAAAAATCATCGTCTCGAGTGTCGTAGTTTTTTTTCTTTTTGTTTGTTTTAACTTTTAATTAATCTATTTAGGTTGGGTGTATGTGTGTGTGTGTGTGTGCGCGCGAGCGCGCGCGTCGTGTATGTATGTGTATATATATCATATCTCGCGACCTACTGACATCTTTTTTTTGTTGCTTTTTTAATCGTTTTTCATTTTTTTTTACATTTTTTTACATTTTTTTTTCCATAATGCTGTTTTATACGCAATCAACACTCAATTCGCAATTATTGTTATTAACAATAATTCTCCGGCGTTGATCGATTGGGAATCACCGGAATTATATAAACGAAAAATCAAGTATATTATTATAATTATTATATGATTAATAAACCATTTCGAAAGATGAAAGAACGAAGCTCGTCGTTGGTTGTAACATATCCTGGAGTTAAGAGAAAAAAAATTAAGCGACGAAAGCACTGATCGTTACATCGGTGATATTTAATACTTACGGCGTGGAATAAAAATCGGATGTTAGTATATCGTAACAATACTGATAAATGAGAATTCCCTGTAAGAAACAGACCGTCCTCTCCGAGAAAAGAAATTTAACGACATTATCTCGGAGATCGCGATTACGAAAGAGCTTCATAATTTTTAATTGACCAATCGCAAGTCCAACACGAGCAGTTTTGTTCTAGTCAAGACTACAAGATGCGTCACGGGAAAATACCCGAAGACACTTGTCGATGAGGGCTTTCGCCAATGAAACAAATTTCGACGTACCTCGTGCGATGGAGGCAAAAAAAAAAAAAAAGAAGTGCCAATACCATTCACAAAAATGGCACCGTCAACGTCTCGTAGATCTTATAACTGAGAAAGTGAACTAGGAGAATTCTCATAAATCCAATTATAACGAACGAAACCGTTAGCCTAAAGTATTATCTCGACGATTGTCGATAAATTTATCGATATATTTCAATTTCGTTCGAGAATGTTTAATGGAAAGAGAATGAATTGTGATTTTTTGGTGATACCCAATCTGCCACGATCACAACCAGAGACTCGTCGTTGATAAATCATAATTCGTTCGCAATCGAACGCGATAAACGTTCAATTTCGTCGACGAATTTGCGAGGGGGGGGAGGTGTGGTGGATCTTAATGTGGAATAAAAAGCTTCGGCGAGCTTTTGTGATTAAGAAGAGTTTTTTTGACACTTCGTACAAGAGAATAAATCGACATTAACCGTTTCTTTTTTTTTTTAAGCATGTTAGTAACGAGCCCTACACTTCTCGACTATACGTTCTTACGACCCGCCACCGTTATCGCCTCTCAGAGATTCATCAACCAATTGCGGATGGTTGTGTCACAATATGATAATAATTAACGCGTGTTATCAAAAAAAGAGTTCAATGTTTTACCGTCGTTGATTGATCAATTGGTCGTCGATCAAGGTACGACGATAATTTCAGAAAAAAAAAAAAAATTGAAAATAACGGAAAATTGCTGCTTAGCAGTTTTCACGAATAATCATGTTTGAAAACTGCAGCATATGGCGCGTGCAGCAAAATCAAAACGGTTCGGAAGATTTTTTTCGTCTTACGTATCCGCTGCGTGGGTGCCCTTATCGATGAAAATATCTAGAGAGAGAGAGAGATAGAGAAAATGAGAAAAGAAGAAAAAAAACACTTCGTTTAGGACGTTAGAACGAATGATTCGTTACCTGTTGATGAAACTTGAGAGGACAATGACGTCCAATTGAGGAATTACTCAACGGCGTAAAGCATGTATAGATTGCCCGAATCGCAGCCCGGTGGTACGAGAGCGTGGTTTGGTGGCAAGATCGAAAATCCGAGAAACATAAAGGTTCGAACGAGCATAGCTGTAACGCAGATGAAAAATCTCTTTAGATGCCTAATTTTTTTTTTTTTCTTCGTTAACGAAACGTTGAGGTAGTAGCCGGGTAACTTGAGCCGATTTTCATGTCTTTTTTGGAGGGCGCTTTTTTGTAGGAAAATAAAAATTAATCGTTTTGGATATTTAGGATGTTTTTATTTACATATTAAAGATACAAAAAAAATTTGTTTGAAAAAATTTAATGGTTTATTATTATTATTATTAATCGAAGTTGGCACCTCGAAAAAAAAGCGCGTTGGTGGCCCCGGTGATTTTGGCTCTTGATTTTATCTGAAAAGAAAAATTCTTGATAATTCTTAATCTATAGACATGTCATTCTGGTCGGAACTACTGAAGTTAAATTTCATGGATAAATAACAAAATGGCGGACTTTGGGAAAAAAAACTTTTTTCCAAAGTCCGCCATTTTGTTATTTAAAATTTTTAATATTAAAATATTAAAATATTAAAATATTGAAATATTAAAATACTGAAATATTAGAATATTAAAATATTAAAATATTAAAATATTAAAATATTAAAATATTAAAATATTAAAATATTAAAATATTAAAATATTATATTAAATATTTAAAATATAAAATGGCGGACTTTGAAAAAAAAAACTTTTTTCTAAAGTCCGCAATTTTGTTATTAAAATTTTTTAATATTAAAATACTGAAATATTAAAATATTAAAATATTAAAATATTGAAATATTAAAATATTAAAAATATTAAAATATTTAAAATATTAAAATATTTAAAATATTTAAAATATAAAATGGCGGACTTTGGAAAAAAAAACTTTTTTTCCAAAGTTCGCCATTTTGTTATTTATCCAAGAAATTTAACTTCAGTAGTTCCGACCAGAATGACATGTCTATAGATTAAGAATTATCAAGAATTTTTGATTTCAGATAACATCAAGAGCCAAAATCACCGGGGCCACCAACGCGCTTTGTTTTCGAGGTGCCAACTTCGATCAATAATAATAATAATAATAAACTATTAAATTTTTTCAAAATTTTTTTTTTTTCTATCTTTAATATGTAAATAAAAACATCCTAAATATCCAAAACGATGCATTTTTATTTTCCTATGAAAAAACGCCCTCCAAAAAAGACATGAAAATCGGCTTAAGGCCGTAGTCTGGTCTAGAGCGAGATTTTTGACGTCATTTCTAATGTGCAATAACGTTTAAACCGTTGAAGTTCTCTTGATGAAAATTTACACGTGCATTTATTGATCCTTAGAGAATACTTGTACATTAGAAAAAAAAATATTTTAAATAATTTCATGTAGTTTTTTGCCTTGTTGCAACATGGTGCACCGAAATCGGCGCCCACTCTGGACGATGTCGTATGCATCTGAAAAAAAAAAATATATATATATTCTCAATCTGTATGAGTATTCCGAGCACTGGTAGCAGAATTGATACTTAAAAAAAAAATTTTATCGAGTCGAACAATAATTTTGCCGACATTTTATAACTCGTCAAATAATGAAATATCATTAATGAAAGTTCAACAGGCCGCTATTTTGTCAAAATTTTTTTTTAAGTATCAATTCTGCTACCAGTGCTCAGAATACTCATACAGATTGAGAATATATATATATATATTTTTTTTTCAGATGCATACAACATCGTCCAGAGTGGGCGCCGATTTCGGCGCACCATGTTGCAACAAGGCGAGAAACTACATGAAAATATTTAAAATAATTTTGTTTTTTTAACGTACAAGTATTCTCCAAGGATCAATAAATGCACGTGTAAATTTTCATCAAGGACAACTCCAACGGTTTAAACGTTATTGCACATTAGAAATGACGTCAAAAATCTCGCTCCAGACCAGACTACGGCCTTAATTTACCAGACCACTACCTTAAACTCGAGCGTGAATTATTTTGCGACCTCGGTCGGTGCGATCCTTCCTGAGGCAAACGACGATGTTGTTGCACCGCAGCGTTTCTTCCGCGTATTCGAGGAGAGATACGAATCCCTCCTTGGAACCTTCCGGCAAAAGACAGCTGGGTACGCGGATGTATAATGTACCTCGCCATATCAGCGTTTCCCATTCTACCGAGGTGCTCTCGGTTAGGTGAAGTGTGAAGAACAAACGTAGCGACTCGTTACTTCTTACGGCTTTTAATAATTCATCCTCCTGTAAAAGCAATAAAGATTTTTGTTTTGTTTTTTTTTTTCCCTAAATGTTTGCCCCGTTGGATCGGACAGGCTCGCGAATTGACGTTACCTGTACAATGTGTGAGCTCACAGAGAGCTGACTCTGCTTAATCCCCACGCCGCGGCTCTCTGCGTTGACTGCGGATACAGACAATGCGGCATGGGGCGCATCAGGACCACCACAGAGGCCCCACACCCAGCGTTATGGAATAGCATTGCTGTTCGCCCGTTCCTTCCTCGAGAGATTCCTCCATGCTCTTGTTGTACAACATTTCACTGAAACCCAATATTTACATATATTCATCTCTCATTGTATTTATCGTTGGCCGTAAGCCTGCACGTAGAATACTTTATCATTCAAATCTTGTAATTGAAGAAAAATTCATTTTTATTAACGACATTCACCGTGCTCGAGGAGTCATAGCAGTTTTTTTTTTTTCTTCCGCTCCCACCTAATGGCGAAATAATTTTAGAAGAGGGCGGGAAAAAATTCGCCGGGGAAAAACAATATGGTATTCTGATGATTTTACTTTTATCGTCTCGCGCTATTTCGTTTGGTGAACGAAAAAATTTTCCATCGGTATATATCGAAATGTAAAGGAGAATACCACGCGATAACTCGCTTGAACGAGAGGAAATATCAAACTGTCGAATCTCCGTGTAAAATCGGTTCGTTTATAAAGAGACCAAGTGCGCAGAGGAAAAAAGGAATATATACCGTCGGATTCTTGGGACACGATCCAAACAAACATCAACGGGCATTCGTCCAAACGAAAAATAAATGTTCCGCCTATTCTCAGTCTATCATCTCGTTTGTACGTTTGACAAATACTTGGCTCATTGACCAAATTTCCATGAATTAATTGCACCTCCCTCATTCACAGCTTAGTTATCGTGATAACGCCGTCGTTTCTTTATAATAATCTAAACGTTAGCGGAGAGATAATTTCGCAAGAAAAATCAATTCTAATTATTAGTATCATCGTATTTCTCTTTTTTATCTTTACTCTTAACTCGATTAACGACGACGATAAAAATTCTATCAATCAATCGGTTCAAATCAATTTCCAAGTTGACAAAAGTTATTGCGGGTCAGCGAGTACATATCAATCGGCTGAATGCGTCGTGTTTTAATGTTTTCGAGGTCGCGCACACAATCCAGTTTGATAAAAACGTCCCGAGACGGAATGCTATGCGCGCGGCAAAAAGAACAGAAAATATGTACTCCCGCTACAATATACAATATATATAATGTGTTTCAACGTTCGAGAATTGTTTGTCGTCGCGGAGATGGAATGTAGTACGCGACTTTGTTATCTGTTCAGGTTGATAACAAATTCTGAGCGACGGAACGTTCGATATAGGAGACTATGACTTATTTATATATTAGGGCAATTTTTTTCTTTTCGACTTTTTTTTTTCCCCCAGTCCCCACCTGAAATTTTGTTGGATATGTCGGAAAACAAATTCCCTGAAAGTTACAGCCCTTAATATTAATTTTAAGCATTTTCCCTTAGCGTGAAAAGATTTTCCATCTAAAATACACGTAAATCGATTTTTTATTTATTTTTTTCAAATTTCTATAACTCAGCCGCATTTTACGCTATCATATTGTTCTTGGTTTCGTTTTACTCGGAATGAAACAATCTAAAAAAGTGCCTTTTGCGGTGAAAGTGTAAATTGTAATGGTGAGTTGGTACGGGTCACTGAAGTTGATTTTTACCCAAAATTCTCGTTTTTTTGCTGTTATCTCCGAAACAATGAACTTTACGAAAAAAATGTAAATGAAAAATTTGTTGGAAATATAATTTCTTACGAAAAAGGTCCCATCGACCCAATTGCTTAGATTAATATTTCTTGAGATATTGCACTTTAACTTATGAGTAGTATAAAATTTATAAAATATGAAATATTAAATAATAAAAAAAATAAAAAATTAAAAAAGTTATATATCTAGAACAAATTCTGAGCGACGGAACGTTCGATATAGGAGACTATGGCTTATATATATATTAGGGCGAATTTTTTTTCCAGTCCCCAAGCCGAAATTTTGTTGGATATGTCGAAAAAGAAATTCCCTGAAAGTTACAGCCCTTAATATTAATTTTAAGCATTTTCCCTTAGCGCGAAAAGATTTTCCATCTAAAATACACGTGAATCGAATTTTTATTTTTTTTTCAAATATCTATAACTCAGCCGCATTTTATGCTATCATATTGTTCTTGGTTTCGATTTACTCGGAATAAAACAATCTGAAAAAGTGCCTTTTGCGGCGAAAGTGTAAATTGTAATGGTGAGTTGGTACGGGTCACTGAAGTTGATTTTTACCCAAAATTCTCGTTTTTTTGCTGTTATCTCCGAAACAATTAACTTTACGAAAAAAATGTAAACGAAAAATTTGTTGGCAGTTTAATTTCCTACAAAAAAGGTCCCATCGATCCAATTGCTTAGATTAATATTTCTTGAGATATTGAATTTTATTTAAAAAAAAATTTTTTTATTATTTAATATTTCATCTTTAATAAATTTTAGACTACTCATAAGTTAAAGTTCAATATCTCAAGAAATATTAATCTGAGCAATTGGTTCGATAGGGCCTTTTTTGTAGGAAATTAAATTTCCAACAAATTTTTCATTTACATTTTTTTCGTAAAGTTAATTGTTTCGGAGATAACAGCAAAAAAACGAGAAATTTGGGTAAAAATCAACTTCAGTTAGCCGTACCAACTCACCAGTACAATTTACACTTTCGCCGCAGAAGGCACTTTTTTAGATTGTTTTATTCCGAGTAAATCGAAACTAAGAACAATATGATAGCATAAAATGCGGCTGAGTTATGGAAATTTGAAAAAATAAATAAATTCGATTTACGTGTATTTTAGATGGAAAATCTTCTCACGCTTTGGTAAAGTACTTAGAATTAATATTAAGGGCTGTAACTTTCACGGAATTTGTTTTTCGACATATCCAACAAAATTTCGGGTGGGAACTGAGGAAAAAAAATAGTCGAAAAAAACAATCGCTCTAATATATATATTCGCCAAGAAAGCGCAGTTAAACCTCTGCGTTTTAAACAGCGAAATCAAACGTTTTCCAATCTACCAATAACATTTTATAATCATTTACGTGTACGATTTACGGCATTTTCGTTTTCACGCGGGCAATATATTTACATTAGATGTAAAATATTGGATTACGTGACAAACACGTCCGTGTTATTGCCATGTAAAGGAAATCACACTTTGTTCGTTGGTTGAACGCGTCCTATTCACGCGTCGCAAGAATCATTGTTCTTTTTATTTCTCCACTAATATTTCGAGGCCACGGAGGTCAATTGGTTCGAGCGTGTGTGTAAAACTCCGGATCAACTCCGATTATGCGTGTGTATATTATGTACAAAACGGATCGATCGATTGAACCTTCGTGAAGCGAGAGACGACTTTTCCCAAGTACATACACGACAAACGACAAACTTTGCTCGTTATTAATTCCCGTATTCACTCTCGAATCTCTCATTGGCTTTTGTTTGAATCGCGACGCTTTCTGGCAATGAAAATAAAATCATTAAGTACACGGAAAAGTTGGAAAACAAGCATGTAATTCGTACGCGCGAAACGATTGATAAAACTCGTTTTTTAAGGAAAAAATGAATAAAGAAAACGTCGTTGAATTTCATTGCGACGAGTTTTGTGATGATAAAAAATTAAAAAAATATGAAAACATACACGAAAGAGCTGTTATTTAGTAATGCAAAAATATATGTATATATCAGTGACCAGGTACAAAATGGTGTCGTTGTAAGAAAAGACAAAAATGGCCGAGTTCTCATCGACGGTGAGAGACATTTGTTCTTTTTTTTTTTTTTCTCCATCACTTACCAATTACTCGATATTAAACCAGGCATCGTTTCGTCGTTTTTACTAATTTTCCAATTACTTAACGACATGCGACTAATACTCATACTTCTTCTTTCGTAAAATCTTGACAAGCGTTTAATAAACTTGTTTCAAACGAAACTTTCTCGCTCGCGAGCGACGGATACCGTAAATTGAAAATAGAAACGTAACACGTTGACGCGGATCAGCGGCTGCTAGAAGACTGAAGCATAACGGCATGAACGATGTCCCGCGAATGGGTTCTATTTCGCGGAGATATGAACTTTCGGAAAATACCGCTGGCGCCGTCGGACGTGTATATAAGGGACCTTTGCTTATCAGCCGAGGAATGCGTTAATAATTCGGAGAGACGACGAGAGATGACTCTTTCGCGACGCTTCCTAAAGCTCCGTCGTACGAGTACAATAATAGCGTCGGAAGGCGAAAACAACGTTTGGTCTTATACACGGTCTTGTATACAGGCTGGAAACTCGCGCAAATTTCAGTGGTGGGGGGCGGCCCGTTAACGAAGCTGTTCTAAAGGTAGTTCTAACACAAGAAATAGGAGGGGATAGAAGGAGCGGTGCGTGCGGCGGGCAGCCACGTCGCGCAGCGACGTTGTCATGCTCACGAGTTCTTCTAGCCTCAAAACAATATTTTTTCAATAATCCATACTTTTTTACTGTATGGTCGAAAATTTACCGTAAACTATATGTTATTCTTCATCTACTAAACTACTTTCGTGCCAAATTTCAAGAATTTTTCATTACTCCTTCGTACATTTTGGTGACTGAATATCCGGAAAGTGCTCATTTCGTACGGTATAGGTATACGTTCGTATGCAAATTTTGCAATTTTTTATAAACGATATCTTGAAAACGGTACGGTGAAACAGTCTCAAATTTCGCACAGGTATTCTTCAGTACTTTTTCTAGGTTTTCCCAAAAACTCATTAAATTTGCATTACTTCTTCATTTGTGTTAGAACTACCTTAATTTCTGTAGCAGCCACTAAAGGCGTTGCGATCGGATAATGCCGATAGACATAACCTGAAAACCCCTCGATAGCTCTCGCGGTTGTCTGTTTCTGTCACACTAACGGACACCGCGTTACACATATTTATTATATGTAATTATAAGTTATTAATCCCGTCATCTTTAATGAATATGCTAAATAAATATGCTCTTAATTTGAATCGGGTTTGCGCTACTATCGACGCACAGCTAGCGCGACCTACACGGTAGGAGCGAAAAGTAGAACTAGAAGATCTTGGTTCAAGATTTTTACCCGTTACTCTCAATGTAAATATATATCTGTATATATTCATATATAAATGATTTACAAATAAAGTATTGGAATAACTTTTTTTCATTTCTTGAAATATCCGTCTTTGATCTTCATTCAAATAGCGCGCCGCGGCTGGATGCATATCTTTTTAGTTCCGACAATCTCGGAGTACATAGATAGCGCTACAAACTTTGGCTGCGCTCTTTAACATGAGAGTTTCCCACCGTTACCATTCAGTACCGTTGTGTACGTACCGGATAACTGTGGACAAGGCACGTAACATCAATAATACAGAATTTCCACATATTCCACAATTATTTACGAAATTAAAACGTTCGAAAGCATCGATTGTTTTTGTGTAATTCTTATTATTTTTTCCGTCGTTTCGATGCATTCCCGAGCATGAGCTTCGTTCCGTTATCCGTGAAATAAATGGCCATCGGAGGTTCGGTACGATTATACACTAGAACATTTGTTTCCTTTTCATTATGATTAATTCGTTCGTATACTCGTTGAATGATCAACAGGCTAATAAAATCAGAAGAGGATAATGGACGACTTAGCGATTGATACGTCCCTCGAGACGGATTATCGATACGATGGCTCGCGAGAACGAACGAATAGCTCATCAGGAACCGCTACATCTACACCCACCTCGTCGTCCGATTATATTACCGGCGATGCGGACGACAGTTCCGATTGCAAATTAGCCGTACCGTTTACCCTTAAATCCGTGGAAACTCTACTGTCGGTCTCAAAGACAGCTTCGCAGAATGACCTACGAGAGATGGTGGAGAATTGCAAGCGTATGGTTCTCGAGAGCGCCGAGTGTTCGGAAGAGAGAAAATGGCTCGTTAGACGTCTCATCGAGCTGCGACTCAGGGTCCAAGAGGTGCGCGAAACTACCGGAAACAATGTCACGGAGATTCAAGTTATGCTCGGACATCATTTGGTACCGCAAAAATATTACATCCCGACGTCCGGTCCCACGTACTGCGATCACTGCAGCGGCGCTATCTGGACTATGCTCCAATCTTGGTACATGTGCAGGGGTACGATATAAGAATCTTTGAAAATTTGGGCCAACGCTCGGGCTTTGCGACAAAATTATTTGAATAATTGCGCGCATTTTCTATTGCCGTAAATGTTTAAGTAATTAAAGCGGGAAAATACCTGACAAAATGATGCCCTTTTTGATACTCGGTTCCTTTTTTGATAAATGGTGTTCCGTCATTGGAATACATGAGAAGAACAATGTGCAAAATGAATGTATTAAAGTCGGGTTTAAAAATCTTTTGTCTCAGGAATTTTCAATATAAATCGATATAAAAATTCTTCCATTCTCGATCGGTGCTCCGTTTACTTTTTTTCATTAATGGTATATAACTCGCTAAAGATTGCAGCTTTTCTTCCCATTGGAAATGTATAAACGACATTAGACGTGTTTGCGCCCATGTTGTTGCCAGCGAAACCGGTGGATACGTTTATACAAAGGATATTTGCCCGGAAAAGGGCTTATCCGCCCAGGGTTACCGTTGCGCGGAATGCCAAACGAAAATAACTTTCAGTAAGTTACGTCGGATCTCTGCGACTTTGATAACAAATAATTCCATTGATATATTTTTTTAATTATTCCGCTTAACCCCACCGCAAGCTCTCAATAAAGGATTATCGCTGTTGTGTTTCGGCAGTCCTTTTAAACAATCAGGTATAATTAGTAAAAATGGTGAATCTCAAGGGGAAGCCTTTTTTTTTCTACTAAACACATTAGGAGTCTCGATGTGCTGTCATATTCGTCAAGATTATCTATTCAATCATCACTCGTGTCTGTAGAATCCACTTGGATCGAGCCGCGTCTTTGCGACTACAGTGGACTCTTTTATTGTCAACGATGCCACTGGAATTCCACGGCTGTTATTCCCGCGAGGGTCATAAGAAATTGGGACATGGAGCCGCGAAGAGTGTGTCGTTCGGCGTCCCAAATTCTTGCTCTACTCGAGGATCGCCCGGTTCTTCAGTTGGAACAACTTAATCCAAAACTTTTCACCCTTATTCCGGATTTGACGCTGATAAAGGTATAATAAAATGAGCGATTGTCAGAGTAAATAACATTGAAAATATTTGTCCCAAACGAGACTCAACGACGAAATGATTTTTCACAGCGTCTGCGAGAAGAGTTGCGGATGATGAAACGGTATTTGGTATTTTGTCCGGACGCCGATTTTCAAGGTTTACCCTGGCGCATTGGTTTGCGAACTCATCTGATCGAGAACTCGGGTAATTACTCGATCAAGGATCTCGTCGATCTACAGAGCGGAGTGCTCATGGATGAGATTCGCGCAGCTTACGATTCTATGCGTAGTCATATCACAGAGACTTGTGAATTGTGCAGAGCGAGGTAACGTTATCTTCTCATCATCGGTTTTTTTTTGTCTCATCTCGAGCGGAGCTTTCTCCGACGGAAAAATAAAAATCGAAATTTCCACTGCCAGAGGTCACCATTGTGAAATTTGCGGCAACGACGAGGTCATTTATCCGTGGGACGCAAGCGCGATATCTTGTCGCCAGTGTGCCGCCGTTCATCATCGTGCATGTTGGGCAAAGCGCAACAATTGTTGTCCAAGATGCGCGAGAATACAGAAAAGACTCTCTCTCAAGTCACAGCCGGATTCGTCGGACGACGTCGTTGACGACGAAAACTCCAAGAACGATCCCCATTGACTCGATTTTCATTGTACGAGGTATATCGATTGAGCTTTGTTCGCAACATTTTTTTCTTGTACCTGCTGCGCATTGTATATACACTGTATATATATTAGGGTGTGCCATTTCAGGGCAACTTTTTTTTTTCTCCGGGGACCAGGTTGTATACTTCCAGGAAGGTGAAAAAAGAAGCCTGCTCAAATTTGAGCTCTTAATATTAATATTTACATGCGCCTCATCGCGAATTTCTATTTCCCATTTAAATAACATGGGAAAAATTTTTTTTCATATTTGAAATTTTACATTTCGGAAATGGCATATTGTTCGATGACGCGCATGACATATTCTATAGAGAATTGAACGCTCTACAAAAAAGAGCAGTTTGCAGTTTTTCGCTAAACGTAGCCATTCCGATGATATCCGAGTTCAAAGTTCAAAAAGAACAAATTTCATCTTTTTTCTAATATTACAACGAAACTCTTGACTCCATTGAGAAACTTCAAATGACTTTTTTGTACATTAATATATATGCCATGAAAATTGTCTCATTTATGATTAATTAATATTGATCATTAATTGTTTAATGCTGTAGAAAGTTATTTTTCTGTCACAAAACTGGTTCTAATGGGCTAGTATTTAGCACAATAGTTACAAAGAGATGGACAAAATACTCACGAGTAGAACATCTTTCTTTATTCCCAATAACAGTGAAAAGAAATGGTTCATTACATTTTTCTAAACAAATTTATTAATGAAAAATTAGAAATATTTGGTAATTTATTGCAGCGTGGAAATTCTCAAGACTTTATTGAAATTTATAGGTGAATGGTTTTCAAATGTATTATAATTGATTTCGAGGTCGAGAAGAAATAAGTCAATCTTATATACTTAAATGTTACTTCTTTGTTTCTATTAAAACTTCATTTAACCTGATTTGTTAACTATATTATCGCGATATTTTGGATTATATTCGTTCGGAATTCGGCTGAACAGGACTCGGCAATCTTCGGTCCAAAATTTGGAGTTTTTCAAAAAATTAAAAGTTGTCAATGACGCTGCAGAACGTGGAGTGGCATTATTGGAAGAATATAATGGATGCTTAACCAAAAATTAAGAGCTGTTTCAATATTTGTTACGAATAGTGAAAGAGCAAAAAATACTTGAATAATTATTATTGCATTGGCGAATTTGTTATATTCGGTATAACAAGACTTAAAATAATTGAAACAAAAAGTAAAAAATATTCACACTGTAATAAATTATTGGATATTTATAATTTTTCATTAATAAATTTATTCAGAAAAATTAAGGGATCACACCACTGTGACCCCCTGTTTTTTTTTCACATTTTTCAAGAATTTTTTTTTGTGGGAAAAAAAAGAGATGTTCGAAAAAATTTTTTGGGTTTTGTTCCTTGCTTATTAATGTATCAAAAAACATTTTTTTCACATTTTTCACACCGCATGGTGGCGCTGGGGAAGCTCTCGCTGTCATCTCCGCAGTGGTTCGCGGCACGCAGCAGAACTCTCTTCAACGTCGATCTGAAACAAAAAAAATGTGTTTTCGTTAATAATATGATATATTGAAGAGAAGTACATAGGATTTTTTCGATATCTCAATAATTATAAAAGTTATAGCCTATTTTCGACGAGAAATTTTGCTCAAAAATCATTCTTTAATTTCAAAGGCGTGCCTATTTTTTTTAAAACAATATTTTTCCAAATCCCTATGTACTTCTCTTCAAAATATCATATTATTAACGAAAACACTCGGTATTTTTTTTCAGATCGACGTTGAAGAGTGTTCTGCTGCGTGCCGCGAAACACTGCGGAGATGACAGCACCTGACGCGAGAGCTTCCCCAGCGCCGCCATGCGGCGTGAAGAATATGAAAAAAATGTTTTTTGATACATTAATAAACAAGGAACAAAACCCAAAAATTTTTTTCGAATATCTCTTTTTTTTCCTACGAAAAAAAATTCTTGAAAAATGTGAAAAAAAAACAGGGGGTCACAGTGGTGTTATCCCTTAAATGAACCATTTCTTTTCACTCTTATTGGGAATAAAGGAAGATGTTTTACTCGTGAGTATGTCGCCCACCCCATTGTAACTATTGTGTTAAATACTAGCCCACTAGAACTAGTTTTCTGACAGAAAATAACCTTTTACAGCATTAAACAATCAATGATCAATATTAATTAATCATAAATGAGACAATTTTCATGGCAAATATATTAATGCACAAAAAAGTCATTTGAAATTTCTCAATAGAGTCAACGGACGACGGGGGTGTCCAAAATTGAGGTCAGGGGTGCCCAAAATTGAGGTCAGGGGTGCCCAAAACTGTGGTCAGGGGTGTCTAAAATTACGGTCAGGGGGTTGCCGCGCGAAGGGGGGCGAAACCCCCCTAGTCTCTCTGTATTATATAAATATATCGCCGCCGTGTACAAAAGTTGAGGATGGGGGGAGGTGCTGAATGGAATAGCCCCTGGGGGGGGCTAGTATATATTCATATACATGGTGTATATATATATATATATATATACATAAGATTAGATACATTTTATAACCAACGGCAGTAGTATAAATTCTCGACAAACCTTGCATATACAAACGGTCGTATCTTTGCGTCCAGCTATAACGAGTTTTTTTTCATTTGTCATATTTTTCGCATTACCAGCGATTAGATAAACCTGTCATTCCGCCATAAATCACGTTTTATCGTTTTTACGAGGCACTATTCATAGAAAGCATTGGTGCAACATTTGCTAGATGCAAGGTGACTCCCGGAAAATTATCTTGCAATTATTTCGATAACGTAAACGTCATGTACGTCAACATCATGCTGATCACCTGAAACAGCCAAGTTCTTTTTCATTTTTAGGACGAAATTGCTTGGAGGTTCGCGTCAATAAGAATCGAACGACAAACTCACCCCCAGAAGGAACGGTCGATTTATAGCATATACGCGCATTGCCGTAAATCTTAGTTCGTGATTGCACAGATACAGAGCCATTTCGATTTTATCCTGAAACACAAAGATTTCTCATACTCGTTATTATTTATTCATTTTTTTTCGTCATGTTGGCGCATTTTTGAATAAATTAGAACGGAAACTTTGACGACAACAAAGGCTTTCTTTATGACGATGACACCTAAACGGTATATAAATTTGCTTATAACGATTTACGGTTTACCATAGTATCGGTTGCATCATCGGACGAGGAACCGTGTTCGACGAGTCTCCGAGCTATCTTGTTTGCCTGCAATCCAAGAAGAAGCGTGTGCTCGACCGAGAAATAATTTTTCATCGCGGTTGCAGATCCGTACTACAAAAAAATGTTATGTTTACCTCGTTGGAAGCGAGTCCACAACTAATGCATAATCCGAAGATCCACACGACCGTGAGTCCGATATAAATTATTGGGAATTCAGAGGTCGCGATATATTGGTTAACGACATTGGATACCGTTCTGGTCATTACGCAGAACCAGAGTATAATCCACGGACCGTAAATTGTCATGAGAATTTCGGCGGATTCGTACAATTTAGCGTGCATATATCTTATCTCGTATATCGTAACCGAGCGTTGTTTGTACATCAGGCAATTTCTTTCCCGAACTTTCGTCGTAACGAAATCATTGAGATAACGAAATCTCTGATATATCAAATGTACGAAAATGCTCAATTTCATTACGACTAAGTAATTCATTGACGGACAGTAATACACGAAAAACGGATCTATTAACGACGAATACGTTATCCCTTCGTTCAATATTCTCGTAAATTGTTCGTAAACAATAATCGTCCCGGGAATCGACAAAATTATCCAGTACATGAGCATCTCATCTTTTCTCTCAAAACCAAGATCAATCAATCGTCGATCGTAGTTGTCGATGTTATTAAAGAATTGTACAATTTTACTCTGTTGAAAAACTGCTACAAACATGTCACTGGATACGGTGAAAAATATTATGATACGTCCAACGTTTATAAGGTTGGCTCTGTTGTGGAGATCAAAGAAATCTGTATTGTCCGGATCCTTTATAGTGACGCAGTAATAAGCTATTAATATCGAGATAAGGGAATATAAACGCGTTACGACGGAACCTATTTTCACGCGTTCAGCGTTGAAGCTGCAAGCAAATATACCGACAAACCTCGCTAAGAGGAGAAGAGGTTTTAGACTACGAATAATTCTCGTTTCTTTGTTCATAGTGGAGAACGGACGAACTCGCGGGAGAAACGGAACGATCGATTTGACGAGTTACACTGACCGGGTATAGCAGACGCTTTTAGTTATCGCTAAATAGACGAAATTCATCAACTGAAAGCATTTTTTTTTTTTCTCCATCGATTGGGTAGCGGAGCTCACGTATCAATGCGCTCTATCGCGATTCGTCAACGATTAGCGGTCTTTTCCGATGGAAAATAAATTTATAAATCTGTTGGTACGTGTATGGAATCATTGGAGGAATAGTACATCGATGAAAAATAATTAATATTCCGTTCGAATTGGATTTTTCGTCCATTGTTCATCGACGGGATTCTCAAAAAATCAATATACCGGCCGCTGACAGAGAAAAGGCGTAACGAAAGATAAACATTAACTTGCGTAAGTTACGCAATGTTTTTGAACCGTAAGCGGGCCGATTTATCATACTATGACCTTGATCCAATGGGACTCAATGGGTATAACACATACACGCGTATTTTCTAGGTCTTTTTCATTGACCGCTTAAGGGAGGCGTAAGGGTTTCAGCGTAAAAAAAAACACTTTTTTTTGCGATTTTTTTTCTCAAATATGGATTGAGCAATTTTATTCGAACCTTTTGTACATTATTGAGCATACTTTTGACAATGTTGCGTAATTTTTTCATGCAGAAATATTGAAGCACAAGCCCGTAACAGAGCTTCCCCCGGAACGTCTTGGAAAAAAAAAACAATTTGCGGTGTTCACTATAACTCGGCCGGAAATTATCTGAAAATGAAAAACCATGAAAATTTCGTCAAATTATAATCAAATCTTCCCCCCAACGTTCTCTGATTTTTTTTTTTTTCATTTAAAAATTTTTCGCGGCCATCTAAAGTGTGAACTGTTATTTTCCACGAAAAATTCCGCCATTTTGTGGGTGGGAAACCCCCTTAATGTAAAAAAAAAAATTTTACTAAACGTTGGGGGGGAGGTATTTTATATGTAGAAAATGTGTACAAAGTTTTAAATGAATCGGTCAAGTAGTTTATAAATGGCAGTGAACACGGACTTTGAAAAAGTAGTTTTGAGAAAAACGCGTCTAAAGTTTATGAAGTAAAAAAGTGAAGAAAAAAATTTTTTCCAAGACGTTCTGGGGGAAGCTCTGTTACGGGCTTATGCTTCAATATTTCTGCATAAAAAAATTACACAACATTGTCAAAAGTATGCTCAATAATGTACAAAAGGTTCGAATAAAATTGCTCAATCCATATTTGAGAAAAAAAATCGCAAAAAAAGTGTTTTTTTTAACGCTGAAACCCTTACCCCTCCCTTAACAAGACAATAACTTAAAGAATATTGCTTAGATCGATTAAAAATTTTAAGGACATATTCTTGAAATGTTAAACAATAAGATAAGACAAAAAAAATTCGATTTTTCGAAAGTGAACGCCCTTACCCCGCGCTTAACCAATGTATTGCAGATTGGAATTTCCGATAAAATGAAATTTCTTTCGACGAGCTTCGCACGAGACTTTCGGATGAAATTAGCCGAAATAGTTTAAAACAGTTTTTGTTTTTTTTTTTTTAATACGAAGCCAAAAATAATTCGAACGTCATCGAGATGAGTACGAATGAGGAATCGAGTCTCAGCTATAAATTGCACAATGATTTCTCTCGATGTATAATACATCACTAACGACCTTTACTCCCACGAAATAAAGATGTCACAGCCGTCGATTATTCCGAAACGTAAGAAAAAAAAATCTATTCGCGACCTTGACATTTTCAATTTTTTTCCGCCCACGTGACTACGCTAAGTTTTCCTCGATAATGAAGTCTTATTGAGCGCGGTGCTCCCCGCGAACATTGCGAAAGAACGAGTAGTCAAACTGACGATGATACATTTTGTTCTTTAAAAATTCTTCCGATTTTTCATCGGTCATCGGTCATCGGTAAAAAAAATGTAAGGATTACGAAACAGAAAAGAAAACAATTATCCTTTATCAACTGGTAAATAAATGAACAAGGTTGCGTCGAGCGTAGACTCGTTAAACTACACGGAGGCCATATATCAAAGCAAACATTCCGGACTAATGTTACGATATTGACTACTTCCGTGACACGATAGGTAGAAGCACGCGCAAAAAAAAAGATAAAAAAATCTAAGCGATTCACTATGTAACGAGTGTGGTAAATATTTATAGGACTTTTTTTTTACTCACTTATACTCCGTAACGATGATTCTATAATAGAAGACGTTCCACCACGAAAAGTAAGTCTTTGCGCTCAAGGAGCTGTTTGAGCAAACGTGCCCTCCCGCAATTTCAATTGTTCGGTAACTTCGTAAATCTTCAATCACGCGAAAGAGGTAAGCAGTTATTACCTTGGAAAAAAAAATGGCAAATTAATTAACGGCGGATGTTTTGTGCCGAAAAGTCGTGAAAATGTGTTTTATTTTATTTCCCGTGAAAAAAAAACATCCCATCGAAAATTTCGAAATGAGGAATTGAACCAAACTTTGCTCTAATTATAATTTTTTAAATATCCATCTGGTTATTTAATAAATAACCAAATAATATTTTTTATTCGATCGAAGGAGTAACGATTTTGAATGATTGTTCTTTCTTCGTTAGTTTAAAACAAAAGCCCCACTTAATAATAATAAAGAATTGTCTCTTTCGACACTCTTGACACTGGAGATGTTCCTTCGTAACTGATGAGAGTAGGGGCGAGAACCGATATCGTATTTGGCAATATGTACGTGAAAAATGATTCGGAACATCCTCTCTCCACCGTTTACGCATCCGAGGAATATTAAAATAAAAATGTTTTCCGATGCCTATGATTGCAGAGAGAATTTTTTAGTCATTGGCTCACTCGAGTCTTCGCTGGCGTGAAATCGACACTCGTTCCAATTCCTCCGTCGTAATACTCTCGATTTTTCGTTTTTGGTCCAAGTGTCCGTTCGAGACTATCCTACGAAAAGCAGAAGAAAAAAAAATGATTTTCGGATGTCGTAAATTTGTGAGTTTCGTCGTAATTACCGTTCTCGTGATAATCGACGATCGATGTCGCGGACAGAGCAACGAAACTTCTTCGAACGATTACACCGATAGCGAGATAGATCTCGTGCCGACGTTCCGAACGGGAATCGAGAGGGTACTTCAGGGACTGTCGACCGCCTTTTCCGGTGGTTCATCGTCATCGGATAGTGACGAACGAGGACGTGATTTTCTCTCTTCTCTGATACCTAAGCCAGTCAAGGATATCCTGCCATCGGTGAAGAACATAACGGCTAGAAGCTTCGGCGAAGTTCTCAATCTTTTTGAGGATCATTTTCACGCTATATTTCCGGGTAAGTACGGTTTAGAGGACCACAGTACGAGGGTCGTTCAACAAGTACTTAGCCTACAAAAGAAAAACGAAAATTTTTCAGAAGTGGCGATTTATTTTTCAACATAGTCTCCTTGCAGGTCTATTCACTTGGTCCAGCGATGCTTCGACTTTTTTAACCCGTCCAAAAAATAATTTTTGTTGAGGTCGGCAAGATAGTCCTCCGTGGCGGCGATGACCTCCTCATTCGACCCAAATCTATTCCCAGCGAGTGACTTTTTTGGGTTTGGAAACAAAAAAAAAGTCACAAGGGGCCAAATCTGGTGAATAAGGTGGATGGGGCAGCAATTCGTAGCGCAGTTCAACCAATTTGGCCATGGCGACGGCGGAGGTGTGAGCCGGCGCGTTATCGTGGTGGAACAGCACTTTTTTCTTCGCCAAATGGGGCCGTTTTTTCTTCAATTCGGCGTCGAATCGGCTCAATAGGTCGGCATAGTAGAGCCCCGTGATAGTTTTACCCTTCCGGAGGTAATCGATGTGGATCACACCTTGTGAGTCCCAGAAAACGGTGGCCATCACCTTACCGGCCGAAACAACAGTCTTCGCCTTCTTCGGAGCACGTTCGCCGGGTAAAGTCCACTGTTTCGACTGTTCCTTGGTCTCTGGTGTGTACCAGTGAACCCATGTTTCGTCGACGGTCACGAAACGACGCGAGAACTCCGCCGGATTGCGCTTAAACAGCTTAAAGCATTGCTCCGCAGTGGTCTCACGGTTGCGCTTGTTGTCCGGCGTAAGCAAACGCGGCACCCATCGCGCTGACAGCTTCCTCATGCCCAGTTCTTCGTGTAGAATATTATGCAACGTTCCTTCTGCGATGCCTACAGTCTCAGCTATCTCGCGAACCTTTAATCCGCGGTCCGTCAACACGAGATCGTGGATCTATTTTACGTTTTCCTCCGTAGAAGCCGTTTTCGGGGCACCTGGGCGTGGTTCATCAAAAACCGACGTGCGGCCACGAGCAAACTCGTTAAACCAATTCTTCACGGTCGCTATCGACGGAGAAGAGTCACCGTAGACAGCATCCAAGCGATCTTTCATTTCGCTGCGCGTTTTCCCTTCCAAAAACAAGAATCGATTCATCGAACGGTACTGATCTTTTTCCATTTTTGTAAAACTGACTGACACGCTCGCTTCCAAAGGCTATCAAACCAAACTAATAAAGGGAATTGAATGAAACTTTCGCAGTAGGCTACTAAAAGTATGTACTGCACGATGGTAACACTGATCTGTAATAGCAGTGCCTTCGGGCGGTGAGGCTAAGTACTTGTTGAACGACCCTCGTATATTCGACATGACAAATATTTGCTCGCACCGCCGATGTTAAGTTTTACCTTTTTTTCTTCTTCTAGATTTGTATGTTATATCACTAGCCACGACGACTTTGTTTGTTGTTTAATTATTTTTTAATACCGTCATTAACTACCTTAATAACCCGTTGAGTATCCGTTTGTGTTTTCTTTCAGGAACTCTCTGGTGCGGCGCTGGAAACATCGCCGACAGCGAGAAAGACGTTGGTCTTTTTAAAAGAACCGATTCTTGTTGTCGCGCTCACGACAACTGTCCGTCAAACATCAATGCCGGCAAAACCCTTGGCCGTCTCGTCAACAATGGAATTTTCACGAGGTAATGATCCTGCCGAAAAGTCCGGTCCGATAACCAGAACTAAAAAAAAAACAAACATTTCGTTAGCCGCTGATTCTTTTTGATATCCGCTGCTTCGATTTTTTGTTTCCTCCAGATCGGCATGCATCTGCGATCATGAATTTTACGATTGTCTGAAGAACGCGAGCACGGTGATAGCGGCGAATATCGGAGCGACGTATTTCAATATTTTGAGACCTCAGTGCTTCGCGCTGGATTATCCCATCGAATCGTGCGCGAAATACGGAAGGTAAACATAAAAACAAAACAATTACAAAACTGCTTTCCATGACAATTTGTTCACCGTAGCGAGCTTTTTTTTCACTAATCATAACATTATCGATTCCATTTGTTCTTCCCAGGCATAGGATTATTAAAAAAAAATGCGTTAAATACAACGTCGACGAATCGCGGAACAAGACACTCGAATGGTTCGACAATCCGGACTTTTAATCAAGTATTTAAACGAAACATTTACTTATCCACGTTGAACACCGAAGCTCAGTCAAATGTCTGTTATTTTCTCGATTGTTACGTTATTGTTATTGTTATTCTTGTTATATCCATGTTCAGGCTCGTGCCATGAGGTGTTAGATGAATAAAAATATAAATTGTACATAATTGTGATTTTTATTCAAACCCTTTGAAGATTATGTAAACATGTTTTTTCCCTTCCTAATAACGTCGCCCAGAGGAAGTACGGTTGTTATTAGAGCTTGAACTTTTCCGGGTATCCGAATACCCGAGTAATTCGGGTTTCACGGATTCGACGCTTCAAATCCGTATATCTTGATAATATTCGGGTAATAACGGATTTGGGTATGCGGATAGTTTCGGGGTATCCGGGTAACCGGGTACTCGGATAATAACGGATAATGTCGGGCAATTACCGCCGATAATTGATGCCGAAAATGCGGAAAAAAATTGTTCAATTTACACAATTTGTGAGGCGTGCGTAGATGTTGCCAAGAACAATGTTCTGCGAAGTACATTTATAAGACGAATAATAAATCATTACCGGAAGATTGAGAAACCGGGATTATATCGGTGTTCATATCCGATCATTTGGTTGACCATTTTTTATTTTTACCGACTGATATCAATATTAAACAAATTAGATTATCATTATAACGAAGATTCTTGGAAAGAATCTTGCAGGCGTATTTACTATTATCACCAAACTATTTCTTTACTGTAATTCACATCCGACAAAAACTACAATTTCAATAAAACATTCTTGTGTAGATTAAAAAAGCAATGACATAATCTTCTGTACAATGTTAGGGAAACACATGATCATTTCATAAGAACTTAAGGGAGGGGTAAGGGTTTCAGCGTTAAAAAAAAATACTTTTTTTGCGATTTTTTTTCCCAAATATGGATTGAGCAATTTTATTCGAACCTTTTGTACATTATTGAGCATACTTTTGACAATGTTGTGTAATTTTTTCATGCAGAAATATTGAAGCATAGGCCCGTAACAGAGGGCTTCCCCCAGAACGTCTTGGAAAAAAAAAAACAATTTGCGGTGTTCACTATAACTTGGCCGGAAATTATCTGAAAATGAAAAACCATGAAAACTTAGTCAAATTATAATCAAATCTTCCCCCCAACGTTCTCTGATAATTTTTTATTTCATTTAAAAATTTTTGCGGGCCATCCAAAGTGTGAACTGTTATTTTCCACGAAAAATTCCGTCATTTTGTGGGTGGGAAACACCCTTAATGCAAAAAAAATAAAATTTAACTAAACGTTGGGGGGAGGTATTTTATATGTAAAAAATGTGTACAAAGTTTGAAATGAATTGGTCAAGTAGTTTTTAAATGGCAGTGAACACGGACTTTGAAAAAGTGGTTTTGAGAAATACGCGTCTAAACTTTACGAAGTAAGAAAGTGAAGAAAATTTTTTTTTTTTCCAACTTACACAGAATCATCGATTCACGCTCGTTTCTTCTTTTAAAATATTGTAGTGTACAGTGTACACTGTATACTATATACACAATAGCAATGAATAAACTGTATACCTGTTCGACAGCTGCACCGCTAGCCCGACCGCCCGCAGCTGTTAGAGGTATAGCGTTAAAGGCCAGGAGATTAATAAGACAATAACTTCAAGAATATTGCTTAGATCGGTTTAACATTTTAAGGACATATTCTTGAAATGTTAAACAATAAGATAAGACAAAAAAAAAATTCGATTTTTCGAAAGTGAAAACCCTTACCCCGCCCTTAATCAACATTGACCTGCACTATTTGCATCTTTAATATTATTTTTTCCATCACGATTTATTATTATTTAATAAATATCCTTAGTTTCTGAAATGTATATTTGCTTTATGGGCGTGCGTGCGGTTTTTATGAACTTTAGAGTTGGAGAGAAAATATAGAATGTGAAGAAGCGGATCTCGGCTATTCTTGATATGCGCAGGCAAGAAATTGTGATCGTAACAGCAGATTCTAAAAAATTGTGGGAGTCACATGTAAAATGTTTTCCCGAGTAAATACGCAATTATTATAAATTGGAAAAACGTGACGTCCGATTCGTCAACGCTAAGTTTTCATTTTTACCGTAGTTTTGCACAATTTCTTTGAACAGAGCAAATTTGATACAAGTTATTTTCCAATTTTTTTCAATGGTAACTATTGACGCCCTATATTTCGGCTTATTTGATGACCAGACTAATACAATATCATTATTTTTTTTACGCCGGCGGTCCCATTTGAGCCTGTACGCGAAAAATCGGGTAATTACCCGACATTATTCGTTATTACCCGATTACCCGAATCCGTGATTATTCGGATATCCGGATACTCGGGTACTCGAATACCCGGATACCCGGATATTCGGGTATTCGAATCTGAAGTGTTGGATCCGATAACCCAGATAAAAGTAACAGCCCTAGTTGGTTATTAGCGGCGCACCGATAAATTTTGCGGCAGTCACACAGAAGCGTTTATTGGTACGCCTCTTTTGATCACGTGAGGTATGACCTTGGGAATCATTCTGAAAAAAAAGGTTCGTTATATGTCTTCGGTGTATATGAAAAATTGTTAGAATTATCGAACACACTCGAGTACTAACGTTATACAATCGATAATTGGACAAACGGACAAACATAGCGTGCATCCGGTGCAGTCGTCGGTTACCAGAGGAATGTGAGTATCCGCGTCGAATTTGATGGCTTGGTAACCAGAATCGGCGCAAGCCATGTAACACTTTCCACAGTTTATACACATGTCCTGTGACAAATTATCATCGTATAATTTTTTCGTTTCGATAGATTGCAATTGAATCCCGATAAAAAATTGTCAGAATCGAGATTCAATCTCGTAGATTATATAGACAAGTTTTCTCACATCATCGATGAGAGCGACGACTTGTTTCTCGTTATCCAGTTGCTTGTACGTTCCAATGTGAGGCAATGCTTTTCCAATAACGTCTTTGAGAGCGGGTACCTGAACAATGACGTCATCAACCGGTCCCACGGGCTCCGGAACCTCCTTCAACGGATCCGAACGAGCTTTTATCGCGGCATTTGTTTTCTCGCGTAGCAATTGGTATTCACCGAAATACGGAATATTCTGACAAGCGATAAGTACGAGTCAATGAAACAAGCAAATTATGAGAAAATAATTAGTCAAATATTCGCGAAAGAAACGTAATTTTATTTAGGAAAAAACGCGTTACTTTTCCGAGAGCGTGCTGCAGCGAAACGGGTTTTCCCTTCTGATGCTTGAACGTCGGTGGACTCTGGCCGTCCCAATCTTCGTTACCCTCCAAACTCGACAGGTATAACAACGTCTTCAGTCCCACTGTGTAGTCGTCTATGAGCGTAAAATCTTGATTCTGTACGGCACTACCGATCTGCAGTACCGAAGCGCCGCAGTGCAAAAATTGCATCGCAACGTCCGCCGAATCGATTCCACCGATTCCGAGAATCGGAAAACCTTTCAATTTTTGTGCTATCGAAGAGATGGCACGTAGAGCCTGTGGCCTCGTAGCGTTTCCCGACACACCGCCGTAAGTCGTCAATTTCGAAGCACCCACCGACGGCCATGGTATTCCTTTGCCGTCGAGTCCCATCAATCCTTGAACGGTATTTATCGCCGAAACACCACTCGCGCCACCCTCGCGAGCAGCCTCGGCGATGCTCACGATATCCGTGATGTTCGGAGTTAATTTAACGAAAAATGGAATTTTCACCGCTGCTCTCACCCACTTTGATATATTTTTTACCAACGCAGGATCCTGCCAAAAATATAATGTTAGGACGCGTCGCAAAAATTCAATATCATCCGTCGACTAGTTTCCTAAATATGTTCTGAAAAAAATCTCGAAAATCTTTCGTAGAAATTCACGCTGTTTTTGTTCAATGGGAATCGCACATTCTTACCTGACCGCAGGCCAGACCCATTCCCGATTCTCCCATTCCGTGTGGACAAGACAAATTCAATTCTAAAGCATCGGCGCCCGTGGCTTCGGCTCTTTGAGCCAGTGCGATCCAATCGTTCTGATTAAAGCCGCACATTATACTCGCTATCACGACCTATAAAAACAGAGCGTTTCGGCTCAACTCGAACTTACATTTCATGTTTATTTTTTAAACGGCTGATTACCTTCGACGGAAAGTCTCGCTTCAATTCGGCGATGCTTCGGCACCAGTAGGATTCTGATTTCTCGGATATGAGTTCGATGTTGAGAAAACTACCCTGCTCGGGGCCATAGTGATGACGCGAAGTCGTTCCCTTGATTATACGCGGTGAAACATTCGTCACGAGATCCTGAGATATGAAAAATAAAAAAATAACGAATTTTTGAAATCATCTTTATTGGGACTTTCAATTGTGACTCGATCAAACGATAATTTTGCGTCATTATGGCACGTGAAAGACTATTCTCTAATATTCATTGTTATATCGATTCTCAGTCGTACAGCAAATGAAAAGCAAGGAAATTCGATCAATTTTTGTTATTGGAAGGAATTTATGAAACTTCAGATTATCCTCAGTGTATACCTTGTCGAGACCGTACGTTTTCGTAACGGCAAAACCCCAGCCTGCTTCGAAAGCTCTTCGTATCATGGCGCTCGCTGTCGCCGGTGGTGCGGATGCAAGACCAAAAGGATTCTCAAATTTGATACCGCAAACTTCGATGCTCAGATCCACGTTATCAATGTCGCTGTGAAATTTTGGCAATTGCGGCTCCGTCGGTACCGACAAGCCCCGCGATTGCTGTATGTACTTGTGAATATACCAAGCGGCGGTTTTACCGTCGTTCACGGATTCAACGGTAGTCTGCGAGACGCCAGCAAGATCACCGCCGCAAAAAACACCGTGTACCGATGTGGTCATTGTCTCAACGTTCACTTCCGGCAAACCCGATTCATTGAATTTTATCGGACTCATGGCGATCTTGACGCTGTCGTCGTAAAGTCCCGAACCAAAAGCCGATATCACGAAATTAGCCTTTAATCTGACAATCTGATCCTCGTCCTCGATCCAATCACCGTTATCGTCCTGCTCGGTACGATAAAATTCTACAGCGACGATTCTCTCGCCTCTCACGATTACCCTCTTGGGCGATTGAAACGGAACGAATTCGCACTTTTCCTCCCGCGCAAGTTCCATCTTGAAGAATATTTACGAAAACAATGGAGACAAAATGTAAAACTCTTATTTTCGATTTCTATACGATAGCTTTATGTACGAGAATATAAAAAAAAAAACAAACTCGTTACCTCTTCGGGAACCGCTCGAACGTTCGTAAAACCTTTTCTAAAGACGACAAAGACTTTTTTAGCGCCGCAACGCAGTGCCGATGTGGCACAATCAAAGGCGGTATCACCGGCGCCAAGAACTATCACATTGCCGTACAATTCTGGCAGGCTCGATGACGATTTACAGGCGCACATACCGGGTTTGCTGCCTTTCGAGACAGCCGGAAGAAAGACTTTCGACGTTAAAAAGCCCATTTTTTCGTTAAGATCCTGAAATATGGGAATGGTCTTTGGCTCGGGAAGTCCGATACCCAAAAAAATTACTTTGTAACCGTCTTTCTTGAGACTCTCAATCGTTAGATCGTTCGTCGATAATGATCTACCAAGCTCAATTTTCACTCCGAGATCCTTGACGAGTTCCGTTTCGAAGTGTACAACGTCGTAAGGAAGACGATATTGAGGTATCTCGGACGAGCTCAGACCACCGATGTAATTTTCCTTCTCGTATATCGTCACATTATCGTAGCCCAAACGAGCGAGAAAAGTTGCACAGGAGAGTGACGCCGGTCCACATCCTATCAGAGCAATTTTTGTATCGGGACAATCAATCCTCTGACCGGGAATTCTCTTCTGGCGTATCTTCATCCGCTTGAATATCTACATGGGACAAATTTGTTTTGAAATAATTTTTTTTCAAGACTCTTTTCTCGCGAATAGATTAAAAGTTACCTATCGAAATCAACCCTATTCGTTCGGCATAAAATAATACTAGTAAAAAAGGTGAAAGATAAAAAATAACGATTAACATTACATCGGTAGCAAAATGTTGAAGTCCACCGATGTTAATTGGTCCCTCCTCGACGGCGGCCAGATTACATCCTCCGACGCAAAGATCACTCGTTGGGCAAACCATACCGCAAGTGAGACCGAGCGGATTGTCCGAGAGAATAGCTTTTGCAGCGCCGTAATAATTTTTGTTTGAGATCGATGTTATGAAGGACTTTACGTCCAGTTGAGTCGGACACGATTTCTGGCAAGGTGCGTCGGCACATTTTAGACAGCGAGCCGCCTCTCTCAGAGCTCCTCGCTCGCTCAGAGTCGTGTGCTTTATGTCGTCAAAATTTTTCGTCAGTGGAACGCAGCTCTAAAATTTCAAGTCAAATTATAATCGTAGTCGTGGCTTTGAAAAAAATTTATAATTTTGTTCGTTGAATGAAGAATTTGTAAATATTTTGTTCTATGCAACGACAAAATATCGGTTAATTATTCGAATTGACAATTTTTAGTTGTCAAATTAAAAAAAAAAAATTCATTTTACTAATATAAATTTCGGTTTTATGAATTTATTTTATGCAGTTAAAAAATTTTCTAATATCTTACCCCACATTTCTGGGTAGGATTTCTCTTCCAATGAAGCTTATTCCGCTTGGTACGGACTGACGGTACCAAATTCGTAAACGATTTCGTTCTTGGATTCAGGTGCAGAAGATTCTAAAAATTAAGGGCGGGGTAAGGGTTTTCACTTTCGAAAAATCGATTTTTTTTTTTTCGTCTTATCTTATTGTTTAACATTACAAGAATATGTCCTTAAAATTTTAAACCGATCTGAGCAATATTCTTGAAGTTATTGTCTTATTAATCTCCTGGCCTTTAACGTTATACCTCTAACAGCTGCGGGCGGTCGGGCTAGCGGTGCACTTTAGACGCGTTTTTCTCAAAACTACTTTTTCAAAGTCCGTGTTCACTGCCATTTAAAAACTACTTGACCGATTCATTTCAAACTTTGTACACATTTTCTTCATATAAAATACCTCCCCCCAACGTTTAGTTAAATTTTTTTGTTTTTTACATTAAGGGTGTTTCCCACCCGCAAAATGGCGGAATTTTTCGTGGAAAATGACAGTTCACACTTTAGATGGCCGCGAAAAATTTATAAATGGAAGCAAAAATTATCGGAGAACGTTGGGGGGAAGATTTGATTATAATTTGACTAAATTTTCATGGTTTTTCATTTTCAGATAATTTCCGGCCGAGTTATAGTGAACACCGCAAATTGTTTTTTTTTCCAAGACGTTCCGGGGGAAGCTCTGTTACGGGCTTATGCTTCAATATTTCTGCATGAAAAAATTACACAACATTGTCAAAAGTATGCTCAATAATGTACAAGAGGTTCGAATAAAATTGCTCAATTCATATTTGAGAAAAAAAATCGGAAAAAAGTGTTTTTTTTAACGCTTAAACCCTTACCCCTCCCTTAATATAATACTCGTCAGGCGGCAAAATATATAGGGGAAGTGGTGAAGATGGAAGACGAAAGATGGCCCAAGGAATGCCTAAAAGAGTTAGTGAGATCAAATAACGAATGGGGACCCGACGAAATGGGGGAAAGGAGCTAAGAACAGCAATGGAGGGAGGTAGGAGAAGGAAACAATAAGGACTGGAAAAACAAATAAAGAGAGGCGATCAGGACGGAACAAGAAATTCAGAGCGACTGGGGCAGGATACAGAGAAGTACATAGGGATTTGGAAAAATATTGTTTTAAAAAAAATAGGCACGCCTCTGAAATTGAAGAATGATTTTCGAGCAAAATTTCTCGTCGAAAATAGGCTATAACATTTATAATTATCGAGATATCGAAAAAATCCTATGTACTTCTCTTCAAAATATCATATTATTAACGAAAACACTCGGTATTTTTTTTCAGATCGACGTCGAAGAGAGTTCTGCTGCGTGCCGCGAACCACTGCGGAGATGACAGCGAGAGCTTCCCCAGCGCCACCATGCGACGTGAAAAATGTGAATTTTTTTTTTTTTTATACATTAATAAACAAGGAACAAAACCCAACAAATTTTTTCGAATATCTCTGTTTTTTCCCACAAAAAAAAATTCTTGAAAAATGTGAAAAAAAAACAGGGGGTCACAGTGGTGTTATCCCTTAACGGTGTCAAAACTTTCAACGCGTTTATCTCAGAACTATGTTTTTCAAATCGGCGCCCACGATATCTCGATAACTAATGGACCGATCGAGCTCAAATTTTGCACGAACCTTAGGTGGCCTGTTTCCGAGGACTGGTAGCAGAATTGAGTCGAACAATAATTTCGTCGACATTTTATAACTCGTCGAATACCCGAAAATGTCTGAAATATCATTGATGAAACTTCAACAGGTCGCCGTTTTGTCAAAAAAATTTTTTCAAGTACCAATTCTGCTACCAGTGCTCGGAATACTCATACAGATTGAGAATATATATATATATTTTTTTTTCAGATGCATACAACATCGTTAAGAGTGGGCGCCGATTGAGGCCGCTTTCGGCGCACCATGTTGCAACAAGGCAAAAAAACTACATGAAAATATTTAAAATAATTTTTTTTTTAACGTACAAGTATTCTCTAAGGATCAATAAATGCGCGTGTAAATTTTCATCGAGACAACTTCAACGGTTTAAAAATTAATGCACATTAGAAATGACGTGAAAAATCTCGCTCCAGACCAGACTACCGCTATAAGGCCATGGAATGGAAGGATGCAAGGAAGCAGGGAACGAGGAATGTAAATAGAACGGAAGAGTGTAAATAGATATGTACAGGGAGGGGCGCTGTAAAAACCCGAAAGGGTGTACATGGAAATAAACTACGACTACTACTATAATACTCATCAGTCAAGAATGAATATTTTTTGAATCTGCAATAAAACACGTTTCGATAATTCATAACGAGTGGCTGCGCGAAAAAGCGCTGTTCCGATTCTGTAAAAAAATATTCAGCTCGGTATATAAAAAATTGTAAGACGAGTTTGATATCTGAAAGATTAGTTTAAGTTGTATTAAATAGAAGAAATATTTTTATGAAACCGCAATGGAACCATTTTGGAGTACCTCTCTAGTAATCTATGTCACACTTAGTGAAATAGATTACTAGATTACAATACAATTGTAAGAGAGAATGAGAGAGATATATATCTATAGTATCGTTGAGTAAACACTTGAATCTTTCAATTTCACACTGTAATAATTTCATCGAGGAAAAAGATTGAATAGAAAACATTAGAACTCACTTCTATGTCGGGCAAATCTTTGCTCAGCAACACTGTCGAAACTCCGGACATTTTGGTTGGATTTAATTTTCGTAAAGAAAAAGTCGAGACAAGTCCCGGTTGCGTTGTTCGGTGATACGATATTACTCGGAATGCACCGATGTAAACTGTATCCACTGCGTAAATACTGGCCTGTAAAAAAGAAATATTTGAAAACGGATGAAAAGAGAGTGGCGTAACTGAAGCCAATGATTTCGAATTAACGTAGAACGAAACGTATTTTAAATAGAACACACTCAAGAATATGACGACTCAGAAGACGCGATCGTTCGTTTTGAAATTTCGCAGCATCTCGATGACGGTACTCGCTGTACGACCAATGTCGACGGCACTCAACACGAGACTCAACGACGAGTTTGGCCGTTGAAAAAAAAAAGAGAGGGTACAGCCCTACAGCAGCTCTAGTATATATATTATCATTATCACTAAATATATCAACGGCGCAAAGTCCGACTAACGGTTCGACCTTGCACAAGATACTTAATACATGGTTTTTCTTACTCTGTTTCTTTTCGAAACGCCTATTAGTACAATCAATAGAGAATATTGTGGAGCATTCAAAATAAAGGGGATTTTTTTTTTTTCAATTAGGTTCAGTATCACGTACTGAATGTGAATTAAGGGCGGGGTAAGGGTTTTCACTTTCGAAAAATCGAATTTTTTTTTTGTCTTATCTTATTGTTTAACATTTCAAGAATATGTCCTTAAAATTTTAAACCGATCTAAGCAATATTCTTGAAGTTATTGTCTTATCAAGGGAGGGGTAAGGGTTTCAGCGTAAAAAAAAAACACTTTTTTTGCGGTTTTTTTTCTCAAATATGGATTGAGCAATTGTATTCGAACCTTTTGTACATTATTGAGCACACTTTTGATAATGTTGTGTAATTTTTTCATGCTGAAATATTGAAGCATAAGCTCGTAACAGAGCTTCCCCCAGAACGTCTTGGAAAAAAATTTTTTCTTCACTCTTTTACTTCATAAACTTTAGAGGCGTTTTTCTCAAAACTACTTTTTCAAAGTCCGTGTTCACTGCCATTTAAAAACTACTTGACCGATTCATTTCAAACTTTTTACACATTTTCTACATATAAAATACCTTCCCCCAACGTTTAGTTAAATTTTTTTTTTTTTACATTAAGGGTGTTTCCCACCCACAAAATGACGGAATTTTTCGTGGAAAATAACAGTTCACACTTTGGATGGCCGCGAAAAATTTTTAAATGAAAAAAAAAATTATCAGAGAACGTTGGGGGGAAGATTTGATTATAATTTGACTAAATTTTCATGATTTTTCATTTTCAGATAATTTTCGGCCGAGTTATAGTGAACACCGCAAATTGTTTTTTTTCCAAGACGTTCTGGGGGAAGCTCTGTTACGGTCTTATGCTTCAACATTTCTGCATGAAAAAATTACACAACATTGTCAAAAGTATGCTCAATAATGTACAAAAGGCTCGAATGAAATTGCTCAATCCATATTTGAGAAAAAAAATCGCAAAAAAAATGTTTTTTTTTACGCTGAAACCATTACCCCTTCCTTAACAAAATGGTTACAAATTATGAGAGCGGAAGTGCATTTTGAGGAAAACTGTATTGGCCAATATCTCCGTTACCGTGCACTTTAGGCCAAAAATGGTAATAACCTTTCTTGTAGATAATTGAATTTCCCATCTTTTTTTTCGAATAATTTTTTCTTGTATCACTTACCGTTTACGACTTATACGACTGTTAAAACTTATCTATTCACTTTTTAACCTGTATCTCTCCTAATAATTGTTTAAACGATGAAATGCTAATAACTTATCTTTTAAATTCATACATTTTCCATAACTTTTATTCAAAACTTTTTTGTCTAAAATTAATATTCTCAATGTTATAACGCGTTCAATGTTGCGCTATTGGCTGCAAGGCTAATAAAAACGCGTTATAACTTTGAGAATATTAATTTTAGACAAAAAAGTTTTAAATAAAAGTTGTGGAAAATGTATGGATTTAAAGGATAAGTTATTAGAATTTTATTGTTTAAACAATTATTAGGAGAGATACAGGTGAAAAAGTGAATAAATAAATTTCAACAGTCGTATAAGTCGTAAACGGTAAGTGATACAAAAGAAATTATTAAAAAAAAAAGATAGGAAATTCAATTATCTACAAGAAAGGTTATTACCACTTTTGGCCTGAAGTGCACGGTAACGGAGATGTTGGCCAATACGGTTTTCCTCGAAATGGCGGCACTTCCGCTCCCATAATTTGTAACCATTTTCTTAATTCACATTCGGTACGTGATACTGAACCGAATTAAAAAAAAAAAAATTCCCTTCATTTTTAGTGCGATGCGGACAAGAGTAACGGGCTTCCTATTGATTGTACTATATAAACCTTATACAGAGATGGTAAAAATATTCATTTCCAATAATTTTGTAACTCTAAAGCGATGCAATTAACTGAAAACTTTCTATAAAGCGGTTTGTAAAAGTTCCGGTGTACGGAGGAAGTACCCTCCGTTTTCGCGCAAGTGACCGATCCCAAAGTCTATAATACAATGATGAAATTGCGCAAATATCAGCTGATATTACGATATCTCAGGAATGCGTAGATGGGTTTAAATGAATCTAGCTGCATTCGTGAGATAAAATTACCATTATATTACAAAAGTGTCGGCAGATTTTTTTATTAACAAACCGTAGCAGGCGTTAGTTGAAAACTTCTTTTTTTTTCTGATTATAAAAAAAATCTAAAGAAACAGCGAAGAAAGAATATCTTTTCAATTGTTTCACGATTGAAAAATTATAATAGTACAATTGGGTTATACAAATTTTAATTACAATTTTTCGTGCTCGTTTCAACTTATATTGCATTTAAACTAAAATTTCCATATCGACATTCCTTTCCCTCGGATCTCGTATAGGCTTTTCGAATAATTATTGAAACTTGTCAAGTTTCGTGTCGGGTAAAATGAGGTCAACGTATCATAAAAAAAATATGATAGATACGATATCAACTCTCTCTTTCGTTGGAATTTCCGTCTCGCTTCTTTAATCTCCGTCACTAACAAAGAAACATTCGTTTTTTTTTCTCGATTTTAAAATTAGAGAAATAAATGTTTGTTATTGCAAAACCAAGCCGCTGGTTCTACGTCAAGACTGTTCTGGAATTATTTAACGTTTCGTACGTAGACATGTACCTTTGTCTATAATAGTCGCTCCTGCTCCACATGAGCAGGAGCGACAATGATATATATAGTTCCTTTACACCATCATTATATCGGCCTGGAATAACGACCAGTTACAATATGAAAATTCGTCTATGCAAATAACAATTCATTTGTCGATAAACGTTTTGAAATGTCTGCCCCGAGTGTATCATCACAAATTCGTCTCTGTACAATTGACCACGGATCGATATGTTATTTCATTTCTGTTTTAGAGGATACGTTCGGAGTAACAGTCACATTATCGTGTATAAAAGCCCTATCGTGCAATATTATCGATAAGCATATCCCTTATCGAAATTAAAGGGTAATTTGTAGACTGTAGTTAAACGCGGGAAATCGATACGACATCGCAAATGACATGTAATTTTCTTGATACGTATATGAAATAAAACGTTGTGTCGCTAAGGCGAAACGTCGATTCCTTCTGGCTCATCGAGGCGCCGGAACGCTCAGTGACAATTTCCCCGAGCTATGGAGTCGTACAATAACGAATTGAGCGGACTTCCTCGCATAGAGCCAAATCTAAATGTAAAATTTAGTCTAACGTTGCTTCGTTACATGGGCAACTGGCCACCGAGCGGAAATTTACGAAAATTTTATTATCTCTACACAATCGTTACTTTTACACTCGTAATAGCGATATATATATTCGTACAAGTAGCATTTGTGATAATGGTTTGGGGCGATGTCGAGAGAATGATCGCCGGTTCGTTTCTACTAATGACGAATACCGGCAATTGTTACAAAATGATTGTCGTACTTTTGCGACGTCGTAGAATACAGTCGCTCGTTGATACGTTGAAGAGTGACATTTTTAGTTCGCACAACGTCAAGTACGAGAGAATATTGTCGACTTACACGTGGCAGGGTATTTTTCATCACGCGACATATCAGTGTCTCGGTGGTGTGTCGATATGTTGCTGGGCCCTTGGTTCCATAATGAATATCGTTAAGGGACGAGAGAGACGTCTTCCCGTTGAGAGTTGGTATCCTTACGATACCGTGAACAGTCCAAATTTTGAGATAACTTGCGCTCAACAGATCGTCGGCGAAATGATTCTTTGCTTTCACAATATCGCCCTCGACACTCTAGTGACGAATTTCATAAACGTAGCCTGTTGCCAATTGGAGATTCTCAAGCGTAACGTACGGTCTATCGGCGACGAAATTGAGAATGTTGCGTTGAAAACGACGAATGACGAGGCTCGTGAACAATTAAATTCCTGCATCGAACACAACAAAGCGATAATATAGTAAGAATATTTTCGCTTCGGTTATAATAACGGCTTCCTGCTCGAACAACTGTCGAACGAAAAAATGTTTAGTTCGCAAATAATGTAACGAAATATCCTTTGGCAATTCGACGGACGTTATTATTACTTTACGTGCTTTTGGCTGTGTTCAAAAATTAAAAGTGTCGGCAAACTGAGACCAAAAAAAGTGAGTTATTAGAATGGAATTTTTTTTCAAAATTTAACCTTTTTGCGTGTTTATCGAGAGGGAACTTTAACAAATCTTGTCAATCAAGTAACAACTTGCTTTACGGACAGAAGTTATTTATTTTTGGTTCGACACTGATTTGACTAGGAATAATTAATAGTGATACTTCCTATCAATATTGATAACTTGTGAAATTATTATTATTATTATTTAACAATTCTGTCCGATCGCGTCGTTGGCTTTGTCAGTTTCAAAAAAGAGATTCAGGATATCTTTGGAACGTCGATATTCTATCAGTGCCTCGTAAATTGCGCGATAATATGCCTAACGGCTTTTCACATATCCCGGATGAACGATTACATTCCTGCCGAGTTAATGGGCACCGGGCTCTATCTTTGCGGCATGACTTATCAGATATTTATTTACTGCTGGCACGGCAATGAATTGACTCTGCATGTGAGTAATAAAATCTAAACGTATTGTATTGTAGAAGGTCGGTGATAAGAGAAAAAAAAAAATGGCACATATAACAGAGCGAAGGCGTGGGGCTGGCAGCTTATTCCGGAAATTGGTGGAAATTCGACGAGCGTTACAAGAGCGCACTGAGAATACTCATGATACGTTCGCGCAGACCTCTCATTCTCACCGTCGGTAGAATCATGATTCTCTCCCTCGAAACATTTACATCTGTGAGTTTTTCATTAAAAAATAAAATACAAATGTAAAAATATACTTTGCTCACGTGGGATTAGTGAATTTCCAGATTCTTCGCATGTCTTATTCGTTGTTCACCGTTCTTCAGAGCTCAACGGCCGACGGTGATTAAGCTCATACGCCTGTCTATATATATATATATATATATATATATATATATATATTTGTATATGGTCACCGTAAACTGTTCAAATTTTCATCGGAGAAAAGCCTGGAATAAATGTAAAAAAAATGAGCAGATTTATTTATTAACTCGTCATAATTGCATTTCTGATCACAGAACGTTCGGAGAATGTGAGTAAAAAGTAAACATATAATATAGTACGTCGGGAGCCTCGGTGAATTGCGTTTGAGGTTCAATTATTTTATGGTATTTTTTAAAGAGCCTCGATCATCAAAGCGATACCCTGCCCACCTCCGATACACGCCGAACCGATCGCGAATTTGCCGGCGTTTCTTCTCCTGTAAACAATAAAATATTCCGATTAATTATCCATAAAACTGATTCTTTCAAAATTCTTGCACAGATTCTTTTTTACAGATTTTGATAAAGTTCAAACTAGGGCTAGTTACTTTTATCCGGGTTAGCCGGATACCCGAAAGTATCCGGGTATCCGGAAAATCGGATCCAACACTTCAGATTCGAATACCCGAATATCGGGGTATTCGAGTACCCGAGTAACCGGGTATACGGATATTCGAATAATCACGGATCCGGGTAACCGGGTAATAACGAATAATGTCGGGTAATTACCCGATTTTTCGCGTACAGGCTCAAATAGGACCGCCGGCGTAAAAAAAATAATGATATTGTATTAGTCTGGTCATCGAATAAGCCGAAATATAGGGCGTTAACAGTTACCATTGAAAAAAATTGGAAAATACCTTGTATCAAATTTGCTCTGTTCAAAGAAATTGTGCAAAACTACGGTAAAAATGAAAACTTAGTGTTGACGAATCGGACGTCATGGTTTTCCAATTTATAATAATTGTGTATTTACCCGGGAAAACATTTTACATCTGACACCCACATTTTTTTAAAATCTGCTGTTACGATCACAATTTCTTGCCTGCGCATATTAATAATAGCCGAGATCTGCTTCTTCACATTCTATATTTTCTCTCCGACTCTAAAGTTCATAAAAACTGCACACACCCCCATAAAGCAGATATACATTTTAGAAACTAAGGATATTCATTAAATAATAATAAATCGTGATGAAAAAATAATATTAATGATGCAAATAGTGCGGGTCAATGTTGATTAAATTCTTATGAAATGATCATGTGTTTCCCTAACATTGTATAGAAGATTATGTCATTGCTTTTTTTAATCTACACAAGAATGTTTTATTGAAATTGCAGTTTTTGTCGGATGTGAATTACAGTAAAGAAAGAGTTTGGTAATAATAGTAAATACGCCTGCAAGATTCTTTCCAAGAATCTTCGTTATAATGACAATCTAATTTGTTTAATATTGATATCAGTCGGTAAAAATAAAAATCGGTCAACTAAATGATCGGACATGAACACCGATATAATCCCGGTTTCTCAATCTTCCGGTAATGATTTATTATTCGTCTTATAAATGTACTTCGCAAACATTGTTCTTGGCAACATCTACGCATGCCGCACAAATTGTGTAAATTGAACAATTATTTTCAGCATTTTTGACATCAATTATCGGCGGCCCGATATTATCCGTTATTATCCGAGTACCCGGTTACCCGGATACCCCGAAACTATCCGCATACCCGAATCCGTTATTAACCGGATATTATCGAGTTATCGAGATATACGGATTTAAAGCGTCGGATCCGTGATACCCGGAAAAGTTCAAGCTCCAGTTCAAACTCCACTTCGATAAGATAATATGTTAACGGAGCGTTTTTTAATTCATGGCGAATATAAATTTACTAACTTGAGTTCGTGAACAATGTGAGCGGTAATTCTCGATCCAGAAGCGCCAAGGGGATGTCCGAGAGCGATTGCGCCACCGTTAACGTTTAGTTTATTCGTGTCAAGTCCAAGATCCTTGGCGCAGGCAAGCGTCTGGGCCCCAAAGGCTTCGTTGATCTGATCGAAAGAAAAGTAATAAAAACAATTTTCTTTTTAAATTACATCTAGACGGAAAAATGTCGCTCCGACTGACCTCGATGATTTCCATATCGTTCAGAGTTTTACCCGTGACGTTTAAGAGATTCTTTATCGCTGGTGCAGGACCAATTCCCATTATGCTCGGCTCAACACCGACTGTACTGTAACCAACGAGGCGAGCCAGTGGTTTTAGACCCTCGGTCTTGACGGCATCCTCGCTCGCTAAAATAATCGCACCAGCACCGTCGCAAACACCCTTTAAAATAAATCATCATTCAGAATATATTTAAATTAAATAAAATGTAGGTAGCTTTTTACAAACAGAGATGGGGAAGTGCGCTTTGTTTGAAAAAAAAAAACAAGGAATAGCTCGGAACGGAGAAAGTAACGATAGTTACATTCGCTTATTTTTTTTTCCACAAAACTAAATAAAAACGTTATAAATTAAATAACAGACGCTGCAAGTCACTTTTACGAAAAAGTAGCAATTAACAAAAAAAAGTTATGTGATAACAAATGCTTATTTGAAATTAACCAAATGTGATGTGTTCCAAGTGCAGATAAACTTACGGAAGCTGAGCCAGCGGTAACGAGTCCATCCTTCTGGAATATCGATTTAAGCTTTGCGAGATCACCGATTTTGGTCTCAGGTCTGGGATGCTCGTCAGTGACAACTTCCACATTGTGTTTTTTTATTTTGAGAGAAACCGCTGCCATTTCGGCTTTAAAGTGACCTTTGTCATTTGCTGAAATTGATTGCAATTACATATCTCAAAATATTTGGGTCAACATGACCATCGGTGAAATATGAGATTTTTAAATAAATAAAATGATAAAATTAATAAAATTAGGGCGACTTTTTTATCGTCTATTTTTTTTTCAGTCCCCACCCGAAATTGTGTTGGATATGTCGAAAAAGAAATTCCCTGAAAGTTACAGCCCTTAATATTAATTCTAAGTACTTTCCCTTAGCGTGAGAAGATTTTCCATCTAAAATACACGTAAATCGAATTTTTTTAAATTTTTTTTCAAAATTCTATAACTCAGCCGCATTTTATTCTATCATATTGTTCTTGGTTTCGATTTACTCGGAATGAATCAATCTAAAAAAGTGCCTTTTGCGGTGAAAGTGTAAATTGTACTGGTAAGTTGGTACGGGTCACTGAAGTTGATTTTTACCCAAAATTCTCGTTTTTTTGCTGTTATCTCCGAAATAATTAACTTTACGAAAAAAATGTCAATGAATAATTTTTAGGAAATTTAATTTCCTACAAAGAAGGTCCTATCGACCCAATTGCTTAGATTGATATTTCTTGAGATATTGAAATATTTCATATTTTATAAATTTTATACTACTCATAAGTTAAAGTTTAATATCTCAAGAAATATTAATCTAAGCAATTGGGTCGATAGGACCTTTTTTCTAGGAAATTAAATTTCCAACAAATTTTTCATTTGCATTTTTTTCGTAAAATCAATTGTTTCGGAGATAACAGCAAAAAACGAGAATTTTGGGTAAAAATCAACTTCAGTGACCCGTACCAACTCACCAGTACAATTTACACTTTCGCCGCAATAGGCACTTTTCTAGATTGTTTTATTCTAAGTAAATCGAAACTAAGAACAATATGATAGCATAAAATGCGGCTGAGTTATAGAAATTTGAAAAAAAAAAAAACTTCGATTTACGTGTATTTTAGATGGAAAATCTTCTCACGCTAAGGGAATGTACTTGGAATTAATATTAAGGGCTGTAACTTTCAGGGAATTTCTTTTTCGACATATCCAACAAAATTTCGGGTTTTTTCAACTGAAAAAAAAATCGCCCTAATATATATATATAAAGTACCAGCACTCCAGAGCTGCTGACTCCTAAGAGAAAATTCATCGACCTGCTCCCTGGTAATGCCATACTTGGCACCGAGTTTTTCCGCGGTCATGCCCATCGGCAAACCGCAATATGTATCGGCAAGACCGACCCACAGTGAATCCTCAAAATCGTACTTTTGTCCAAGTGCGGTTCCGTATCTGATGTTTCTCACGACGAAGGGTGTCTGGCTCATGTTCTCGACACCACCGGCGAGAACGATTCTCGATTCACCGGTGGCTATGCTCTGAGCGCCGTTTACCACAGACTGGAATCCCGAACCGCACAGTCTGTTGACTGCATAAGCCGGCTTTTCCAGTGGGATTCCGCACTTTAGGAGAACGTGACGTGGCAAAAAGGCCCCGTCGCTGGACGACGACTGTTGAAACAATGTATAAATACCGGAAAAAAATTTGTTTTAATCTTAAATGTTATCTAGTATAAATTTGATAATGCAAATCTACACCACAGGATGTGCATTCTCACTTGTCATTTACATTTAAATGCTCATCCGTTTATTTCCAACACTTACTGGCTTTCATTGTTGTTTTTTACCTAGCAATGAATTTATTTTTAAAAGCATTGGGAAGAAATATGGAATTTCAGTGTTTTGGGTGTAATTGAAAATGCGATTTTGCAAATCTTCGCTTCGTTAAGAAATAACGTTAGATCCATTGAACTTGGTACCGGAGAATTCCGTATCAGAGATAAGAAACAGATCGAGGATTCGGGCAAACACTCACGGGCATAACGTGGCCGACAATAACATGATCTATCTGTTCGGGTTTCAGGCCGGCCTCCTTTATGGCCGAATTTGATGCAATTACAGACAAATCCGTGGCACTTTTATTTACAAACATTCCACCCATCTTACCGAACGGTGTTCGCTTCGCAGCGACGATGAATATTCCTGTAAGCCACAGATAATACCGTCATAAACATAACCGATAACGCGTATGCCTATCTTTGTATGTACTTTGCATAAACTTGGAATAAAATATTTTTCATGCAATCGTAGCAACAGGTTTCAAAATATTTATAGAGGATTCGATACGCTTTTTTTTTTCTTCAAATTACCAGAAATAAAAACATTCAATCTAAAACCCTAATCAGGCGAATTGATGGAAATACTTGCGTATGATAATATTTTCAAAATCAAAGAAAATCTATTAAAAATCTGGAGTTCCTTTGACAATTTTGTATATACCGAACTAGATATATTTGTACATAACCAGGAAAGAATTTCGAACAATATTTCGCTTGGAATTTTCGATACGAATTTGTCTGATGAATTAAAAAAAAAAGAAGAAATACTCTTTTAAATAATAACAATGACATTTAACGCTATGTTATTTGTGATAATTACCTCGAGTCGCGACCGACATTTTCCGAGCAATAGAGTGTGATGGCACTGAACGAATAAATGAAATTCAACTCCGAAGCCGGATAAAAAAGAAGTCCACAACCAGGGATCAAAGTCCACAATACTGCTACATCACTCCTCAATGATTCGGTAGTGGGGGGGGGGGGGGGGGGGGATAGAGTTGCCAGTGGTGGGGGACGGAGAATCTCGTCTCCGCGGGAGATGGAATTTACACTTTGATACCTCGCGGCGTCATACACATTTTTCTGATTTAGCAAAGTGTTTGTGTATACGAATTTCAATGTAAAAAAAAAAAATGTATATATTCGAGTTAACCACCAACTTCCATTCGTTTTGAACGGACCACTTACTAGTACAATCAATAGAGAATATTGTGCCACAAAAATTTACAAGAGTTATTATTTTTTTTAACTAGGTTCAGTATCACGTACTGAATGTAAATAAACAAAATCCTTACAAATTAAGTGAGCGGAAGTGCCGCCATTTTGAGGAAAACCGTATCAGCCAATATCTCCGTTACCGTGCACTTTAGGCCAAAAATGCTAGTAACCTTTCTCGTAGACAATTGAATTTCCTATCTTTTTTTTTTAATCATTTTTTTTGTATCACTTACCGTTCACGACTCATACGGCTGTTGAAATTTATTTATTCACTTTTTGACCTGTATCTCTCCTAATAATAGTTTAAACAATAAAATGCTAATAACTTATCTTTCAAATCAATAAATTTTCCACAACTTTTATTTAAAACTTTTTTGTCTAAAATTAATATTCTAAAAGTTATAACGCGTTCAATGTTGCGCTACTGGGTGCAAGGCTAATAAAAACGCGTTATAACTTTGAGAATATTAACTTTAGAGAAAAAAGTTAAAAAAAAATGGTGTGGGAAATTTATGGATTTAAAAGATAAGTTATTAGCATTTTATTGTTTAAACTATTATTAAGAGAGATACAGGTCAAAAAGTGAATAAATAAATTTTAACAGTCGTACAAGTCGTAAACGGTAAGTGATAGAAAAAAAATTATTTAGAAAAAAAGATAGGAAATTCAATTGTCTGCAAAAAAGGTTATAAGCATTTTAGCCTAAAGTGCAGGGTAACGGAGATATTGGCCGATACGGTTTTCCTAAAAATGGCGGCACTTCCGCTCACTTAATTTGTAAGGATTTTGTTTATTTACATTCAGTACGTGATACTGAACCTAATAAAAAAAAAAAAAAAAAACTTGTAAATTTTTGTGGAATTGACAAGAGTAACGGGTTCCCTATTGATTGTACTATTCCGTAACTTTTTTTGTTTTTAGTCTCGCGACTAGACCCTGGAATCGGCGAGATAACGTACAAACAAATCGTAAGTACGTCCGATAATCAATGCAAAATCAATCTCAGGTTCTCGTTTGTTGTTTTCGTTTTTAATTGCGTAAATAATAAATTTAGGTTGTTTTTTTTTCTTTCTCTTTTCAAAATTCGGTAAATGGTTCACAATAATTCGCTTCAGTCCTAAAGCGTAATATTATAATCGATAAGATGAGTGCCCCCGTTTCGACCGCTCGTTGTTGTTTTATCCCATGACTATAATCAACCGGGCGTGAGCGCGAGTCGTTGAAGAAATAAAAAATATACTATAGAAAAAACTTTTAAGAATCATAGTTACACATTACAGGATTCAGAGTTTCGCAACGTTAATTTTCTCTTTCATTCGATTCTCGGATCGTAGTAAGAAGCTTCGCTTATGTCCGCCTGCTTTGCATATTCTTGACCCTGTTAACACAAAGCATCGTAATCTCCGTTATCGCGGGAGGTTTTTTTTTTTTTTTTTCTTTCTTTAAGAAAATAAAAGAGGTTGGTTCAAAAGATATTTACGTCTTGGAAATGTATGTACATCTCTTGAGCCAATTCAACGAAATCAAAAACTGCTTTGAGGGACCGTCGCGTTGGCGGATTCAGGACCTCGTCGATCGCCGTCCACGCGCACGAATTTTGGTTCAACTAAAGAAGAAACAAACAAAAACAAACAAAAAACGTAGAGTTTTGTAAAATTAGAAAGACAGAAAAAAAAAAAAAAAAAACGACTAGGAACTTTTATTCGCGACTTACTTTCATCGTAGTTTCCATACTGATCACCGTGTTACTTAATATCTCGCCGGTGTTATCAGCCTCGACGATAATCTTGGCACCGTATATCTCGGAATCGTAGAGAATCTTTAACATTCCGGTACCAATCGATGTCCAAGTGCCGTCATTGAGGCTCATTAGATCCGCTCGACTGGCAAATATCATCGAGTGTTCCTCGTCCTCCTCGTCGTCGTCATCGCCATCGTCACCCTCGTCTTCCTGCTCCTCGCCGTAACACTCCGTCGAGTCCGAATCGTTGACTCTTCCTATCGGATGGCCAAACAACAGATGGACAGTTTTTTTTTTTTTAAACCAAACTTTTAATTTGTCATGCCTGTTTTTGAATCGCGTAAAAATGCTGTTTCTCAGTGATCGTCACGGATCAACTTGGGGAACAAAAAAATATAAATAAAAGAACAGTTTCTCACGAATTTACCTTGGCCACTGGCTTGACGCTCACGAAGATCGACCTTCGCTTTCTCCACGGCTTCTTTGAATTGAATCGCCAATTCGGGATTCTTAAATTTAACGGCCAATTCCTCGAGAGCGTAGGGTTCCTCGGCGTGATTAAAAGCGGCCCACATCCAGGCGCGATCGGAGCTGTGAAGAGGTCTCAGCTCGAGATCGAACATTACCAATTGATTGCAAACGACTTTGTGAACTTGTTCGCGACGCAACAGCAAACGATAAGTTCCGTGCTCGGCGTGATACAAGAGTTTCATTTCGCCGGTACCGCGCTCCTTCCATTCCTTCGTTTCCGACTCGTATCTGTACAATTTGGCTCGTTGAGCGAACATTTTTTCTTCCTCCTCCTCGCCCGTACGAACCTCGATGGCGTCGGGCAATGGAATAATCGGTTCAAATTGCGGATCGTGCTCTTGATTCACGTCCTCGTTTGTGTCCTGTTCCGTCTCATCGTCCGCCTCCTCGGCCGTTTTTTTCGTCGTCGGACTCTTTATGCTCGGTGGACTCGTTGCGATCGTACCTTTCGCACCGAAAACCGTTGCACCCGCGCCGGCGAACGAAAAATTCGGATCCTTCTTGAATAACGGCTGTTGCGTACTCTGAGCAGCGAGAGCGGAGAACGAGGCGTTATTGTCGAGGGGCAAAAAACTCACCGGTTCGATCTTTTTGCTGCTCGTCTTTTCCAATGGTTTATCGTCCGACGAGGTTGCGCTCGTTGAATTTTCATTCGCGACACTCGCGCTCGGGTTAACGCTCGATGTTAAACTACCAAATGACATTGTCGGTTCGGACTTTGTCGTTCCGGCGCTAAAGAGATTTCCGGCGCTCGTTGGCGCGCCACCGAAAGTGTGAGTCGCGCTTTTACCACCGAACAGCGTGCTGTTCGTCGTTGTTCCAAAGCCTTGACCACCGAACGTCGATTGACTCGAACCAAACACCGGATTTGCCGGATTAATCGAGCTCATTGTCGTGCCGCCAAAGATATTTATATTTTGAAAAGACGAGCCTAGCGTATTCGTCGTTTCTCCGGAGTCTTTGGAACCGTCGATCGGAGGACTTTTTGCATTTGCGCCGCCGCCAAACATCGAAGTTCCGGTGCGTGTACCGGTGAAGATCGAAGTTTGTCCGGTATTGCCAAAATTCGTTACGCCAAAGGGCGACTGTATTCTGCCAAAAGTTTGCTGTTCCCGATTATCCGTTGTCCCGGAAAAATTCGTCTTTGACCGATTATCCCCGGTGTTCGGCGAGCAGACGGTCAGATTTTCGGGATTAAAATTGCTCGTTATCGTTAGACTTTTGTTCGTTCGTTGATTCGTCGCGCCGGTCGAGAAAATACTTGGTTTGTCAGTGAGGGACGAGTCAAAAACAAAATTCACAAAGTTCTTTTCCGCGGACTTGGTAGCGTCCGCGTTGTTGTCGGAATTTTCGGACAACGACGAGCCACTCGCGGGGAAAGAAACCACGGGTTTTTGAATAAAATCACCGACGCCACCGAATATCGAGGAGCTCGTCGTAGCCGTTGAGGTATCCGTGGTTTTAGCAAAATTCAAGGGACTCGTGAATTTCGGTGGGGCAATTTTCGCGATAACCGGCGTAAAGACGACGTTTTTCGATTTCGCCTCGTCGAAGAGTGGCAATTCGGGTTCGCGGCAGCCTCGACATCCGGTACAATCGTTCTTACGCCTGTAGGCATAAAAATTCTCGGGCAACCGAAGTTTCAGAGCGGCTGCTCTTTCCTCGGCCGTGACTTTCATCTCGTAGACAACTTGAATGTCCGAGAGGGACGAAGTTTTCGGTATCGTAGATTCGATCGTTTTTTCCGAATTATCGTCCAGGTTTGACGAATTTTTCGCGCCATCGAGCGCATCGTCGAGCGTCTTTTTGAAATCATTGGCGATCGCGGGCGTTTTGAACCGACAGGCCAACTGCAAACATTCGATATCGCCCTCGCTGTAATCGGCGGCGTTCCAGAGCCAAGTTTTGTCGTCCTTTGGCTTCAGTTCGAGATCCAACGTTACAACGTGATTGAGACAAAGCTTAAGCGTCTGATCTCGTCTCATTACCATGCGCAATTTTTTCGTCACATTGTGCCGCAACAATTTGATATCGCCGAGTCCTCGTTCCTTCCACTCTTTGGCCACGGGATCGTAACGGAATAACTTCGCTCTGTGAGTATAAACAATTTCTTCGTCTTCCTCGCCGGTTTTCACCTCGACTTTGTCCGGCAACGGTATAACCGGAGCGAAATAAACGTCCTCGGACTCGGCAACCTCGTCCTCGCTAGCTTCGCCCCTGGCGTTCGGACCGCCGGGCGATTTTATCGGTGATCTCATGGAAAATTGAAAATCAAACGATTTACCGGGTGAACCAAAGGCAAAGCCGTTGCCATCGGTGTTCGACGGTGTGCCGATTTTCTGGGGAATTCCAAAGACGAAATTGCCGCTCGGTTGGATGGTTCTCGTGGCACCACCGAACGTCGATATGTTTGACGAAACGTTCGTATCACCGCCCGCTTTCTCATCGGGAGTCTGCATCTTGAACGTAAAACCGCCGGTCGTTGATTCTTTCGTGCCAATCTGCGGGATGCCGAAGGAGAAACTCGGCGTCGAGACTGACGCGTTGCCAAGATCGAAAGGTCCGGTATTACTTTTGGACTTTGGTGGCAAAGACGGGTCTTTAGCGGTCTCGCAGGCTACGCAATAATTCGTCGTTTCGGCGTTACGCAGAAGACAACCCTGACACTCCCACGAGCCAACTTGAGGCTTGAACATTTCGGCGAGCGAGTTAGTCGAGGATTTCGGCATGCCGAACGTAAAACCTCCGCCAGATTGATCGTTAACCGACGTCCTTTCGTTGACGTTCGAACCACCGGTTCTTTCGTTCGGTAGGACCGCGGGATCTTTGGCGGTGGAGCAAGCCACGCAATTAGCGTTATCCTCGCTGTTGCGAATGTAACAACTCTGACATTCCCAGGATTCTGGCTGTAGCTTGAACTGATTCCAGAGAGCATTTTTCTCCGGTATCCCGGCGAATTGGCTGGATTTCTTGGAACCGGGTGGTTCCGCTTCGCAGGCGATGCACTTTTCGGCCGTCGAGTCGTTGCGCGTATAACACGAGGTACACTCCCAAGAACCCGTCGGCGGTTTGAAAATCTCAGCGAGCGACGGTTTTTCGCTCGTCGCCGTGTTCTTGCTCGCAGACTCGACGAGACGAAGAATTTTTCCTTCCACGCGTATATCACTCGTTGGTACGCGATTGTTAGTCATTTTGCCCTGAACGGAAATCACGAGATCCCTGAATCGCGCGGCTTGATTCGCCGTCTCGAAGAGAACAGCGAGATTTTCGGTTTTTCCGGTGCCCTTCGTGCTCTCGCGAACGATCCAAGTAACCACGTTGTCCGTACCCGAGAGTATCGTGAATAGCGTCGTTTCAACGAGCTCGTGATTGCAAAATATTTTGTTCGTCTCGTCGCGTTTTACGAGCACGCGTGCTTTGCCGGTTTTCGGATCGAGAAGAATTTTAACGTTACCGGTGCCGCGATTCTTCCACTGAGCGCTGTCGACGTTGCAGCGCATGAGATTAGCTTTTTGCTCGTGAAGCAGAGCCTCGCCATCGTCGTTGATCGTACCGAAGATCTCGACGTTGCTATCCAATGATTTTCGATCGGAACTCGTAGCGGCGGTAAATTTCGCAGGCGCCGGAGCGTGAGGACGTCTCAGGGAAGATCGCGAAGTAACGGTAGAATCAACGACAGTCGTCGGTGGAGGTTGACTCGGAGTTTTCGTGAAATTTGTCGTCGACGCTGTTTTCACAAACGAAAAACCGCTGCTTTGCGCGGTAGTCTCGGCGGTCGAAGTTTTCGCGAAGGAGAAACCAGCGAACGGGCTTGGTTTCGATGTTTCCTCGGGTTCTTGTATTATGGGCTTCGAGGCGAAAGAAAAACCACCGACTACCATGGCCTTTGAATCTCCTATCTTTGGGACGCTAGTCTCGGCCAGCGAGGAGGTCGTTATCGTGTTCGACACGTGAGTTTTCAATGCGGCGAGAGGTTTTGCCGGTGACACCGGCACGCTAGCTTTGGCCATGTCGAAGCTCTCCTTGAAAGCCACGGCTTCCTCGACGTATTTGAATTTTATACAGAGCTTCTCGAGCTTAACTTGCTCGTCGGCAAAATCATTGGCGGCCCATATCCAGGCTCTCTCGTTGTTCATCATTCGCGTCAATTCCATATCGGCGTTAAGCATATGATTGGCGCATATCTTCAGTACCTGCTCGCGTCTCATAACCAAACGAACTTTGCCCTCGTCGTTTCTCAACAATTTAACGTTACCGACACCGCGCTCCTTCCACTCTTTGTCGGACCAACGATAGAGCTTAGCCCGTGCACAAAACAACGAGGTCTCGTCCTCCTCCCCGGTCGTCACCGTCACCTCAGCCGGCAACGGTATAACGGGCACAAAATCTGGCAGTGGATCGTGCTCAATTTCCCCGGAATTGTCGCCGGAATAATTGTGCACGCTCGTCGACAATAAACTGCCATTTTTATTTATATTTCTCTCTTGTTCGGCGACCGTCGCCGATATCGTATTTGTGATTGTCGTGGATAGAGGCGGTAGATTGACCGTTGTCGGTATCATTGCGTGGGATGGCATCGATATTTGATAACTGTGAGGCGCCGCGGTTGTCGTTGTTATTGCGCTGTTAGTTGCCGAACACGCTCTGTACTGAGGTGGAATCGTGACGCTTAGTGTAGGTTGTACGGACGGCGCTGTGGTCGGTAGCGTATCGGATGTCGTGATAACGACGTTTACGGGAGGCGCTCGACTTATCGTCAAATCTTTAGGGGGGAATGACGGTGGAATCGCAACGTCCTTTGCCGGTATCTCGTTTCTCGTTATGTCCAAATTTTGCAACTGCATCGACAACTGAGGCGCCTGTAGCGGTGTTACGGGCTGTTGTTGTTGTTGCTGTTGTTGCGGAACAAGATTCGTCAATTGATTCAACAGACGAGTCGTAAAGAAGCCCTGCACGTTTGCCGTGATTTTTGGCAGACCACCGAGGCTCGGATCGATCGGAGGTGGTATTACCCACGAGGGCGGATGAACTAACTTCGGCGAACCGTACAACGATTGAATGTGCTGAGCGTGAGGATCGTTGAATGGCATAGCGCCCGGATAATAGCCCTGAAGTGCGGCAACTTGTGGATAAACGAGCGGAGAGTAAGGGTGCCGTTGCTGTTGACCAAATACATTTGGTGGTATCTGAGCCTGCTGCGGTGTCGTTTGTTGCTGGGGCGTGTAATTCAAATCGGCGTAATCCTCGTCACCGAGTATATAGAGATCCTCGTCTAGATTATTTTGAACGGTGCTTACCGAACTCGCACGATTTTGCCTCGATTGTTGTTGTTGTTGTTGTTGTTGTTGTTGTTGTTGTTGTTGATGATGGTGCTGCTGAGAATCTTTGCAAAAGTCGGCAAATTGCTTTTGCAATTCTTCGATCTTATCGCTCATCGTTTTGCTCGACTCGACGAGGCTTTTGTTCGACTCGAGGAGAATCTTATTTTGTTCCAGTATTGTCTGTATCATGTTATCCTTCGAGTGGATCAATTGACGTATCTGAGCATCGAGACGCTCGGGACTTGGACGAGCCTCCTGTTGCTGCCGTGAAAACATTATAAAAAGTGTAAATTTCGAGTTAAAGTTCACGAACGAAAATAAAATTGAACGAAGCAACGAACTGAAATTTTTTTTTAAATAACTTACCGTACTCTTTCGCGTCAATTCCAGGATATCCTGATGTTGAATACGGCACGGAGTGCTGGCTTGTTTCGGTGTACGATGAATATTTCTTTGCGGCGTACCGAGCATGGGAATCGTATTACCAAGACCGCCGGTATAACTGTTCTGTATAATTGGTTGATCGCCACTGTGCGCCGATGAATAGCTCTCCTCGGACATAACGTCGCACTCCTGCCTGTTGGCTGAAAAAAAAAAAACAAACGAAACAAATCGTTGACGATAAAAAAGAAATTTCGCTGACTACGATATAATATCGTAATTTATCGAGGATAATATGTTCGAGCAACGAAACCACTTTCGTCCCGTTAAATGCATATTTACAGTCACCTCGCCACACATCCGGATCGATTCTCTTCAAATCATTCTCAATGTCCGCTATACGACTACCGAGCTCCGAATTTAGCGGATGTTTCGGATTCATACCGGGACTTCTGAGACGATCAAGAGTCAGATAGTAACAACCACGAGCTTTCGAGAGCATAACTATATGCTGCGATCTTATTGCAGAGGTGAGACTCTCTTTCGGCGATGTACTCATAAACTCGTCGGCGAGACTCTTGTAAATCTTGAGAAACGGAATTAATATTGTTAAAAATAATTAGATTCCATTTAATTTACTTACTTAATTCATTCATTTTTTAAAAAATAGTAATTTTAACGTTTATTCGGAAAAAAACTCACTTCTCCCTGCATGAATGCAGCTTCGGGACACTTGAGTGCCTGCAGAGCCTCGATAGCTCGCTCGTGCTGTTTGTCACGAATGTATCTTTGTGCCAGAAGTAATTTGCCTTCCTCGAGAGCATTGGTTAGCTCAACGTTGCTCATCTCTCTTCTAAATATAATGTCGTGAGCACTTTCGTGATACTGTTTTTTCGGCAAGAAATTTGACGCCTGTTTCAATACTAATAATCAAATTTGATCGTAGCCTTACCCCTGATAATCGAACATTTTCGTACTGGTTGTACGAATTGCCTGATTATTGAGCAATCTCTCGAGAAGCGGAACAACCGCCGACCAGTAGAGCTCGCATCTCGCCTCAACAAACGGCAGGTCACTGTGATTCTTGTCTTTTTCCTTGAGCAATTTGGCCTGAGGGAAAGAAAAATTAAAATTAAGAATTTTATCGTTAGATTGAAAGAAATAAACATAGTCAAGAATTGTACACACTCTGTGATGAAATATTCTCGCGAGGTGGACCAATATTGCCGGATGCAAACCGTGATTTCCGATGCATCGAACTACCTCCAAACCTCTTTGGAGGTCCTGTCTTATATCACCCAAATCACTGGAAATACCATCCTGCTTGCGATAGATCTTGTACGCCGAGGACCACCTGTTAACGCAAGTGCCATTTTTCCCCTCTGAGATTCGTTCGTCAAATGTGATGCGGGAATAAAAAAAAAAAATTCTAGCTTAAAGAGGCTTCAGTGCGCGAATTGATTGCTTAAAAAGTGAATTTTTATTGCTCGAAAGTCAAGACCCGCGATTTATCCACTCAACCAGTAACGATATAAGAAATTGTAAAAGAAAAAGTCATTGTTTTTTTTTCTGAAGCCTCCTCAATTCCTAAGGCAATCGTTTTGGAGATCTATTGTTTTTTTTTTCTTTTTACCGAAATCGACGATTGAATAAATACCCACCATTTTTCTTGAGTACAGGTGCAAAGTGTATTGGTGATGTCTGCCGGCAAAATCGGCAGTCTGTCAGGGCTCAAGAAGCCACTTCGTTGTTGTTCCTCAATAACCACAGAGGCGCACAAAACTGTTTGCACAATCATACGTATACAGTCATACAAAAAATGTTTTGTTTGGTAACCGATAAAAATAGAAGATTCGAATAGTATTGTCTTTTTTTTTTTTTTAATCCTTGGTAAAGATTTGCAATAGTCGGTAAAAATTAATGGATATAACGCAATAATTGGACGGAATTCATAAAATATTAACGAAACATTACGTCGACAATTCGTTAAATAATGAGCATTGGTCAATTGATATTACAATTATACACGTAATTGACAGCGTGAAAAGTTCAAATTGCAACTATAATTTGTAGAGCTCGAACTTTTCCGGGTATCCGGATACCCGAGTAATTCGGGTTTCACGGATCCGACGCTTCAAATCCGTATATCTCGATAACTCGATAATATCCGGGTAATAACGGATTCGGGTATGCGAATAGTTTCGGAGTATCCGGGTAACCGGGTACTCGGATAATAACGGATAATATCGGGCAATTATCGCCGATAATTGATGCCGAAAATGCTGAAAACAATTGTTCAATTTACACAATTTGTAAGGCATGCGTAGATGTTGCCAAGAACAATGTTTGCGAAGTACATTTATAAGACGAATAATAAATCATTACCGGAAGATTGAGAAACCGGGATTATATCGGTGTTCATGTCCGATCATTTGGTTGACCATTTTTTATTTTTACCGACTGATATCAATATTAAACAAATTAGATTATCATTATAACGAAGATTCTTGGGAAGAATCTTGCAGGCGTATTTACTATTATTACCAAACTATTTCTTTACTGTAATTCACATCCGAGAAAAACTACAATTTCAATAAAACATTCTTGTGTAGATTAAAAAAGCAATGACATAATCTTCTATACAATGTTAGGGAAACACGTGATCATTTCGTAAGAACTTAATCAACATTGACCTGCACTAATTGCATCTTTAATATTATTTTTTCATCACGATTTATTATTATTTAATAAATATCCTTAGTTTCTGAAATGTATATTTGCTTTATGGGCGTGTGCGCATTTTTTATGAACTTTAGAGTTGGAGAGAAAATATAGAATGTGAAGAGGCAGATCTCGGCTATTCTTAAGGGCGGGGTAAGGGTTTTCACTTTCGAAAAATCGATTTTTTTTTGTCTTATCTTATTGTTTAACATTTCAAGAATATGTCCTTAAAATTTCAAACCGATCTAAGCAATATTCTTGAAGTTATTGTCTCATTAATCTTCTGGCCTTTAACGCTATACCTCTAACAGCTGCGGGCGGTCGGGCTAGCAGTGCAGCTGTCGAACAGGTATACAGTTTATTCATTGCTATTGTGTATATAGTATATAGTGTATACCATACACTACAATATTTTAAAAAAAGAAACGAGCTGGAATCGATGATTCTGTGTATGTTGGAAAGAAAAAAAAATTTCTTCACTTTTTTACTTCATAAACTTTAGACGGGTTTTTCTCAAAACTACTTTTTCAAAGTCCGTGTTCACTGCCATTTAAAAACTACTTGACCGATTCATTTCAAACTTTGTACACATTTTCGACATATAAAATACCTCCCCCCAACGTTTAGTTAAATTTTTTTTTTTTACACTAAGGGTGTTTCCCACCCACAAAATGGCGGAATTTTTCGTGGAAAATAACAGATCACACTTTGGATGGCCGGCAAAAATTTTTAAATGAAAAAAAAAATCATCAGAGAACGTTGGGGGGAAGATTTGATTATAATTTGACTAAATTTTCATGGTTTTTCATTTTCAGATAATTTCCGGCCGAGTTATAGTGAACACCGCAAATTGTTTTTTTTTCCAAGACGTTCCGGGGGAAGCTCTGTTACGGGCTTATGCTTCAATATTTCTGCATGAAAAAATTACACAACATTGTCAAAAGTATGCTCAATAATGTACAAAAGGTTCGAATAAAATTGCTCAATCCATGTTTGAGAAAAAAAATCGCAAAAAGAGTGTTTTTTTTAACGCTGAAACCCTTACCCCTCCCTTAATATGCGCAGGCAAGAAATTGTGATCGTAACAGAAGATTCTAAAAAATTGTGGGAGTCACACGTACAATGTTTTCCCGAGTAAATACACAATTATTATAAATTGGAAAACCGTGACGTCTGACTTGTCAACACTAAGTTTTCATTTTTACCGTAGTTTTGCACAATTTCTTTGAACAGAGCAAATTTGATACAAGTTATTTTCCAATTTTTTTCAACGGTAACTATTAACGCCCTATATTTCGGTTTATTTGATGACCAGACTAATACAATATCATTATTTTTTTTACGCCGGCGGTCCTATTTGAGCCTGTACGCGAAAAATCGGGTAATTACCCGACATTATTCGTTATTACCCGGTTACCCGGATCCGTGATTATTCGGATATCCGGATACTCGGGTACTCGAATACCCGGATACCCGGGTATTCGAATCTGCCGTGTTGGATCCGATTTTCCGGATACCCGGATACTTATTATCCGGATAGTAATTAATACTCTTTAACAGAAAATCTCAAATTATGTTCACATCCGTAGATCTCATGCCTCTTAAGCATAAGATTCATCGATTCAGTCAGTTGTTTCATTCATACGTTTTCACAAAACGTTAACCACATTATTTCTTTTGTAAATAAATGAAAAAGAGAAAGAAAAAAACACGAACAATCGCGAATTCGATGGATCTATATCGTGTATTTATTTATTTTAAGATCCGGCCGAGTCGGTCATTCAAGAACTTTCGCACACTCACCAGCGACCTGGACGACTCTCGCGCGCAGGATTCCTTTACCAAGATTGGCGTTTTTTTTTCGCGAATATTGCCATAAAACGCGTATCATGATAGTGACAAAGAAATTCATAAAGGAATTCACTGACCTGCGGCATTGAGAAAAGCGTCAATGTCGAGCTGACCAAGGCTGTCCGGTGCAGCTTGGCTGAGATTGAATACCGAAAGTTGCAAAACCGGAAATACATGACAATACTGATGAGGACGAGGTCCAGCTTCGTCGTAGCTGTTTGTGCGATTGTTACCGGCTCTGTTGTTGACAATACCGAGCCACACTTGATGATGCAAAGATCCCGGCCACACATCTTCAGCGACTAAAAACGTAAATTTGTCACGTAGAATAAGTAATCGTCGATTATGACAAGTGAATGGTTCATCGACGTACCTTCGTCGTAAATTTTCAATTCGGTATTGGAGGCAAGACGAAGTGGTGGATTCGCCGCCGCGTGATTAGCGAAATACGACGTGGCTATGTGAGCTTTGCTGACAAATATTCTCTGATATATTCTCTCGCGCCACGAACCAACGCAAAATCTATCAATTTTCTCGATGAGCCTCTTAACATCGTCCCTCGCGTAATTCTGTAAAACATGACCGGCTTGACTGCATCTGTACGAAGCCTCGCGATGCCAAAGTTGAATATGTGGCTTCGATTGTTCTTTGAGATTCAACACCCACGGGGCTGTTGTATCGATTGGCTGGGCATGCATGGCGTTTAACAAAAGTGGAGCGCACAATCTTCCGGTGTCGCTCCAACTGCCTTGCTCGCGTTTTGTCTTTCGTAGCAGCAAACAGGCGAGATGATAGTGCAATTGACCCCACATGTGAGTAAACATGTGCTCGGCTAATGTCGCGTTGTTCAGGAAATTTTGTAGTTTCACCTCTGTTAGTGCTTGATCGAAACTAAGAAAACATTTAATACATATTAGATTCGAAAATAATGAAAATAATTGATAATTTAAGGGATAACGCGACAATTACTTGAACACAGCCTGCGCCGCTTCGGGTATTGTTTTCTTGAGCATGTGACCCTGTTCTTTGAGCGAAAGAGCTGCGTATCTCTCCAATGAGGAAACGTACAATATCCAGAATGTCCACTTTGGTTGTCTAACGTCTTTGCACTTTGATAAAAGATCACAGAGAGCCTCGTACCAAGCGACGCTGTCTCTGTGAGCGTGAGTGGATTCAACCTCGAGAGCATGCTTGTACGCGTCGTCCAAACGGCTCTTGTCCATGTAATATTTCAGAAGTTTCACACGAAGCTGCACGTCCGACGGCCGTGCGGACAATTCGGCTGGAAATTTAATATAAAAAAAATCGATAGTTTAATTAGTAAATGTACACGCTAATTTGTTTTAATTTAATGTGTAAAGGGGTTTAAAAAAAAACGAGGGTACAGCGATATTCTCACCAGCTATTAGCGCCTCAAGATCTTCACTGCCGTTGTTGGGTCCGTCGATGGTAAGTATTTTTTCCTTCAACCGAAAGACAGTTGGATGGTGAGGAAACTTCTCATCGGCTCTGTCTACCCAGTATTTCGCTCTGTTCACGTCGTGTCCTACATCCATGTTGGCCAAGAGTTCACAAACTAAAGAATAAAAACAGATAAACATTTTTGTATATAAAAAATTAGAGAACAAAAAAAAACAACGTTATATCGACGCTGTTTACGAAAAGTAGCACGATTCAAATTTCTTACGAAAACTAACACGTTTCGAATTCCACCACGAAAATCAACACGTTTCGATATTCGACGCGAAAATTAGCATGTTTCGGGTTTCATCGCGAAAACTAGCATATTTCGATTTGCACTGAAAAAAGTAGTATATTTTCCGAACTAAATCGAATAAGATTCGGAACTTTCAGAAATGTTTTAATCATTTTTTCGGGAGCACTATAAGGAATAAATGAAAAACATTAAGGGTGTATCGCCCGTACGCCCCTAAGTCTGGTAACTTATGCCGATTTTCATGTCTTTTTTGGAGGGCGTTTTTTTGTAGGAAAATAAAAATGAATCGTTTTGGATATTTACGATGTTTTTATTTACATATTAAAGATACAAAAAAAAATTTGTTTGAAAAAATTTAATAGTTTATTATTATTAATATTATTGATCGAAGTTGGCACCTCGAAAGAAAAGCGCGTAGGTGGCCCCGGTGATTTTGGCTCTTGATGTTATCTGAAAGCAAAAATTCTTGATAATTCTTAATCTATAGACATGTCATTCTGGTCGGAACTACTGAAGTTAAATTTCATGGATAAATAACAAAATGGAAAATAACAGAATGACATGTCTATAGATTAAGAATTATCAAGAATTTTTTATTTCAGATAACATCAAGAGCCAAAATCACCGGGGCCACCCACGCGCTTTTTTTTCGAGGTGCCAACTTCGATCAATAATAATAATAATAATAAACTATTAAATTTTTTCAACATTTTTTTTTTTGTATCTTCAATATGTAAATAAAAACATCCTAAATATCCAAAACGATTCATTTTTATTTTCCTACGAAAAAACGCCCTCCAAAAAAGACATGAAAATCGGCTTAAGTTATCAGACTACTACCTCAAACATTTATATTCGTTTTCTATTAAAAAAATAATAACATTATTGAAAAAACGATTCGCAAATACGATACGCAATATTCCACCACTCAAAAACTAAAATTGTTCATCAATGATATATTTCATGACTTCAAGTGTCGGAGTCAGCGATGGAATTGAAGAAAATTATTGTTCATAAAAAGTATATTCTACTTACAGTCCGAAGAATCGTTCATTGTGTTTTTATTTCATAAAAAAAAACACAATCTTGGAGTGATCAACGACTAAAGTATAAAGTACAGTATAATCATCAAAACAATCGATTGAGATATCTCGAGAAATGTCGGGTCTTGGACGAAGTAGCAAAAGGGGAAAAAAACTGACATTGTTAACTTTGCATACACCGCAATTGTTTTCGATTTTCTTTTCTCTAATTTTTTTGACCACGGTTTTTTTATTCCAAAATGACGAGGCATTTGCCATTTGCCATCTTATGGCAAGCCTAGCGGACCTAAATTCAAACAGTAAAATATATATGAAATAAATTTAAACAAAAAATAAAACAATATAAAATGACAAGCATAAATATTTCGTCAATTTGGAGTGAAAAAGGATGTTCAAAAAACGTGGAGTAAAAAAATGAGAAACACTTCCGGTGATACTGAAACGTGCTGATTTTCGCGGTGAAAGTCGAAACCCGCTAGTTTTCGTGGTAAAAGCCAAAACATGTTAGTTTTCGCGGCGAATATCGAAATGTGCTAGTTTTCATGGCAAAAGCCGAAACATGCTAGTTTTCGCGCAGATATCAAGCGTGCTTGTTTTCGTAAGAAATCTGAAACACGCTGGTTTTCGTGAGCAGCGTCGATATCCACAATGAATTTTTCTGCCACATTTTTCATAGAACCGTCTCGATTAGATTTTGTAAAAGCATTCCTCTCGTCGATAAAATAAATATTACCTTTGAGCACTAGATCGTCCTGTCTTGGTTCAAGCTCCAAGGACTGTTTGTACTGGGCCAAAGCCGTTTCTTTCTGTCCCAGAGCTTCGTAGACTTTGCCGAGAAGCTTGTGAGGTCCGGCCTGATCTCCCTTAATCTCGAGATAACAGGATACATAACGTCTGGCCGATTCGTAATCCTCAACTTGAAAATATAGCTTGGCTATGTTGTAACATCTCAGAGCTCTCTGTAATTCAATGTAACAGCGATAAAAGTACAAACACAATTGTGGGATATGAAGGGGAAAAAAAAAACCAGAATAATCCATACGACCTTCAGGAATTTTTTGTTCCCCGCCAGCAAAATAAACGTTTTTACGTAATAGTTGGCAAAGGCAGGGTAAATTTTGGGTATTTGAGGGTTGGGAGGGCGAAAAAAAAATAAGAATAACGAAGGATTTTAACACGAGGTGGTGAGAGTTATGGGAAATGTAGAAAAGCCGGCATTTCGCGTTCGAGACGGGAAACGCCATCGGACGCTCGTCAATCGCACGCCGCGCGCCAAAAAGATTAACCTCACTTTTATTTCATTTTTTTGTGCGTACCTCGTTCTCGTCCTTCACCTTGCGAAAGAGATCTTGCACATGGCGATCGACCGCCTGTTTCGTACGAAACATTATTTCCTTTTTTTTTTCCCGTCGTTTTATTTCGCAATCGCTGCGCCGCTCGAATGAATTATTTTTGTCATTCGGACACCATCGGATTTTTATTTTTCTCCTTTTCAAATATCCCGAGAAACTGTACGAACTGTGGACGTTATCCGCGACTTGACCTCCTTTTCTAAGCTTTACCGTGATGTTTTTTTTCCAACGAAATTGTATGTTCTAATAAACGGGCAGAAAAATGACCGCACGATCGCGAATCTGCGCGCAACTGCCCCCGCGCAAAACTTTTCTCCTCCCACCTCTAGCGGCGAAATTTCGCGTAATTTTCAAACGGTACTGGCCGTTATAAATGGAACGTTGCCGGCATAATAGATTTTCGCGTGTTGGAATTTCATGGTTACCGACAGAGTAATGGTAAGGCGGGAATTATGATTTGAATAAAAAATAATGGCTTTTGTTCGGAGGCTTTACGAGTAGGAAAATGAAGTTTTATAATAAATATGATAATTAACGCACATTAAGAAATAAATGAAAAAACTAGTGCAGACAAACTATAGTCAATAATAGTCGTTGGACCCGGAGGGATCCGATCATTGCGCTCCGTTAATTTCTAAGGATTTTGTTTATTTACATTCAGTACGTGATTAAGGGAGTTTTTCCAACGATATACTCGACTATACCGACTGAACAACATGGGTAGATGGCGGTAGAAAGTAAAAAATTAAACAAAAAACAATAATTTCAAAGAAAAACATAACCACTTTACCGCTCTCGTTCGAAAAGAACGGAGTAGAATATTTATTCGGAAAATTATTTGCGTTCTTCCAATAAATCTTGTATGGAGACACGTACCGAATTGCTCAATGTTTCTCCGAAAGCGGATTTTCTTTTTTTCTCAATGGATTCTCGCAGGTTTGAAATCAGGCGATAAAGTATGACTTATAGCTGCGAATGACATTCGTTGCTTTTATTAATTTTTTACATATTACTATTCGTAAACATCGCGGATGGCATTTGACGTTACTTCCTAACGAGTTGATAAACAAAAGTAAGAGTCGAGTGAAAAGAAACAAAGCTCGATGCAATCTGAACAGCAAAGCGTCAGGGTCTTGCGCTACAGCGAGAATTTTTTGGTTGTCGAAAAACCCTATGACATGGTCATAAACAGTAACGATCCCGAGAACAAGGTAGAACAAAATTTGTATCCTAACACTATGTTTCCTTCTTCCAATTTTTGTTTCTCTAAAAACTTTTTCTAACTCCGCTAGTATACCCTGCAAACCGAAATACGAAGGCTCTTTCCCAATCTGGCAAATCCCAAACTGCGTCACGAGTTTCACTTTGTGCACAGACTCGATTTTGCCACCAGCGGAGTAATGTGCGTAGCCCTTACGAAACAATCGGCGAGAGAAGCTTCCGTAGCCTTTGAAAAGAGACTAGCCAAAAAGTATTATTTGGCTCTGGTTCATGGACATATCGAAGAGGAGCGCATGGTAATTGACAAATCCGTGGGTCAGTGATTCAAAAATTATGGCAAATCGTGTTATTTGTTGATTACAGAAGGGCTGAAGCCGAGGAATAAACGTGAACTTATTGGAAAGTTAGAGAAAAACGGAAATGCTTGTTTCGTTATTTTTCCATTAATCGACTACAAATGAATTCAAAAATGTTTGTTCTCTAACGCTTCCAATTTTCAGCTCGATTCTTGCACGGTAGCACAAGTTATGCAAAACAAAGGACAAATACTGTTATTCTCAAATCCCCCGGGTTCTTTTCATTGATTTAACAATTATTTTAATGATTTACGGCAACAGGCGAAGATCCCCGTGAAATAAATGGGAATCGGAAGATGTGCACCGAGGACGACGGTCTTTGCGAAAAACCTCGTAAATGTCGAACGGCACTGCTCGTTCTCGAGCGTGGTCTGAGAAACGAAAAACCAGTTACAAAAGTGCTGCTAAGACCGGGCACCGGAAGGAGACACCAGTTGCGAGTTCATTGTCGTCACATTGGACACACTATAGTCGGAGATTATACGTACAGTGAGAGAAAGGATTGCGAGCCGCACAGAACATTTTTACATTCTTACAGGCTTATTATCGACAATGGGATCGAGACGATAGACGAGATCACGTTGGACCCTTTTGTCCCGTCGGATCCTCGTAATCAATGGACACCGAAAAATTCAATAAGAACGATGAATGACGATGTTTTCACGGAAATAGATCAATTAATTTGCGAATTGAAGTAATCATTCGTTAATGCACGAATTAGCGAATTAACTGATACAAATTATATTGACTGAATATAAATATTTACCGTGCAAAAATCGATCGATATTTCTGTTCTACTTTAAAGGCCTCTCACACCCGATTCTCGTATCTCGAATGGTATACTTTTTCGCGGTAAATAAGGAGACTCACGAACGTACAAGTAACGACGATTGTCCCTCTTAACCAAACAGTAAGAATTTGTGATTAGACTTGACCAAATTGGCCCCAAAGTCGGTACATCACCGTTGCACACGTTCGACGAATTCTCGATGTCCACCGCGGCTGAAACCTAACATCAACATTATCTTCAACGATAATTCGAAGAAGAAAAAAACGATCGTTGGTTCGCCCAAGAAGAGAGATATTTTCTCACCTGGTTCACACAGACTACTGACAAATCGTGATCACGGCATATTTTATGCAAACTCTGACCAACGGATCGCAGACTCTTGGCACGATTTTTGAGCTCTTGATCGTTGTACTCGGATCTGTAAGGCGCAGCTATGGAATCGATCACCAGGAGACCGATTTTCCGTGCAGACATCAGTTGCGGGATTCTCTCAAACAGACAATTCTCCAAATCGGTCTGTAAAAAATTATAACAAAAAATTCACATAAGGCTGGAAATTATTTTAAAGAACTTCGAACTCTGCTAGTGTCGAGAGCGATAAAAGATATATATATATATGTATGTATGTGTGTTTTTACAATTGTAGAAACATGCTCGACGAATATCTTATCACCGGATGCTCCGTAGTTCAATACCAACTCGGAACATTTTAAGAATTGTTGCAATCGTCTCGTTGGAAAAGTGGATTCTGTACAAATGTATGCGGCTCCTGAAATATAAAAACAGACATTTTACATAGCGGTAAGTATATTTAAAAAAAATATATTGCAAACATTTATTAACGCAAAGGAAACTGCTTGGACGGACAGGCAAACTCGTTCAACTACATTCTATCGTTCTCACCAGCTTCACAGCCACCGTTTTTCTCGGGTATTTGAACGGAAAGGCACAGTTGCAGAGCATATTGAGTTTTTCCTGTACCCGCCGCTCCATAAATTTGAGTAATTCCTCTTTGAGCAATTCCGCCTCTTAGAGCAGCATCCAATTTTGCGCAACCTGTCGTGAGATATTTTTCGCTCTGGAGCATATCGTCCGCGGTTTTCCACGCTTCCATATTGGTCACGCCGATTAGCGTTGGCTCTGGACCGCGGTTGATCGTTGATTTGAATATTTCGCGCGTTTTTTTTTTAGGTTAGGTTCAGTAAACTATACCAGGGATCTACTCAGCTCTGCTACCAAAAAGTATCGTATTGTCTGTCAGGTATATTTGTGTGTAGTAGAAATGCATCGGTACATTACCATTTGTGAGGAAATCACGATGAATTAAAACAAATTACTTGTTTCACGATTAACGGGATCATAAACTGGAGCAAGCTGCGCACGTGTCCCAGCAGGCGGACCGATCTACTACTCCCACTAGTTCATCGATGATAGCGCTGTGATCGCGACTGTCATGGCCGCTCAAATGTTCAGATTTCGAGGTTATAGTTGAAGATACTTCCGACATTTACAAATTCTTTTTTCTTCAACGTATACCCTTTCGGGTTATTCTAAGCCTTTCCCACTTACATTTTTCCCCTATTACTTCCTACCCGCACTTCACTAAGCTAATTTAACTTCCATTACGCCCCCGCAGACGTCTTAGCTACACTGCATGGGATTGGCCGTGGTCACAGGGAAACTGCGGAAAACGTGTGTCGATACAGAAGGCTCCTCTGTTTTCAACTGAGTTTCAGCTGATTCACTACATGAGAAGGTCAATAAAAATGCCTACCGCCCAACAGTTAGCGCCAGCCAGTGCACGGCTGAGCGGTCACCCATCCATGTAGTGACCGCGGCCAAAGCTACTTGGGTGATCGCCAGAGCAGCGCACCGACCGTGCGGCCACTGTTGTCGGTCGTTCACAAGAACTTAAATCGAACTGTATTCTTTCTATAACGAGGTTTGCAGGAAATCGCGTTACATGTCTATAATTTACATTTTAACCCTTCGTGGTCACACACGCTGGAAATAACGCGCTGGTCACAATAACCCAGCCATTTTTAAACGATTGCCGCGTTGCCAGTATCGTTCCGAACGACTCATAAAAATTCACGATACTAGTTTGAACCTTTCAGAATGAGAATATCATGGCAAAAAATTTGTATCAAATTTTCAAAATGGCGAAAAAAAATCAGCAAGGAGCCAATGCGTAAAAAAAACCATTTTTCACTAAAAAAATCATAACTTTGGGAATTTTAAATATTTTTTCATAAAATTTTAGGGCGAACTCTTGAGATATCATAGTTTACGGAAAAAAATAGCTTCATAGTGGACGTTTCAAAAAAGGTATTTATTTTCATATCCGAAGAGGGTTCATTTCGGAGTGAAATAAAGTACGATAATAATGAAAAATGAGCGATTTGTTATAAAAATTGGTTTGAAAAATGTATATATACACAATTTATTGTTCTCCACCACAGTCGACGCGGATAAACATTCTGTGCGTGTCGCACATAGGGCGACTGCACGAGTAGCACAGCTGTTGAGTTTTGTGATCCTCGTGTCGTTTACGCAATCCGCAGCGGATCCTCTTGTGCGAATACCGCTTTGCAGCTCTCGGGACTGTTGTAAAGGCGTTTCGGAGTCAAGAATTCCTGACATTCCTTGTTTGAGGTCGTTTCGGAGGTCTCCAACGTTGGAATTTCGGAGTAAACACACATATCGACTTGATAAAAAAAAATTTAACGATTCACATAGTCACACTTACATTACGTGAAGTAATCCCACGCAGAAAAAAAAAAAAAAAAAAAAAAAAAATCACTTTCCGCGAAATAATTACGTGGTGGTCACACTCGAGTCAAATTGACCCGACGGTCGCGCACGGTCTTCTACGATCGACTGTCACGAAGGAACTACTGTCGCGATTCGGCCGATCCTAGTCTCTTCTTACAAAGGGAACCCCAAAGCACCGTTGGAGGGGAGGCCAGTCCTCTCGAGCGCTAATAACGAATAGTAATTCTAGCTCAAAGTTGCGCTCCGGGTCATTTTGACCCAGGGTGACCACGAAGGGTTAATTGAAGAAATGACCTCATACCTTGTCTCGATACTGGAAATTAAAAAAAAAAACCAATTAAGTTATACGATTATTAATTCCAGGCAATTGACCATTTTTTATTAATTTTATTGCCAATTGCAATTTGAATTCAAATTGAAGAGTGCGTTGCTGGCCTATATTACTCTCCTAACGTCTCGAATGTGAACTTCCGGATCACCATTTTGTTTATCCCGCGATTTAATCACCAGGTTTGCTTTGTATACTTAGTGCAGAAGTTCGCACGAAACAGAGATGAGGGAACACAAACTTGAAGTTCGCTGGAAATTTTGAAGAACACTGATCACCTCGATAACGCTCGAATTCGCGTAAAATTCACACGAATTTCAAATGGAAATCTCACCGTTCGTCGATCATCGACGAACTCTACCGTCTTAATAATCAACAAAAACGTAGTTAAATTAAAAAAAAAAAAAAAAAACGTTATCACTTCGCGACGATAAACTGCAAAAGCCTTTTTATCCTTCTGACGAGCGCCTCGATGAAACCTCGCTCGACCATCGTGTATTCGTTCTGGGTGTCCAAAAGTTGGGCGATAAAACCGTCGGTAAGCACGGCTACGAGTCCCTGTTTCAATTCCGAGAGCATATCACTGGTCACTCGCCAATCGAGCATACTCTCATCCATTCCTGACGAAGAGAATGAGAATGATAAAAAAAAAAAAAAAGAATTTGGCAAATACCGAATTAATTTGTAAATTGAACATGGATATTTATGAAATACCTTGAGTTCTGTTGTGTCGTGAATTGGCCTGCATCGTATAAAAGTCCAAGTGGCTCCAGAGTATATAGAGACTGTGCTCGACTATGAGCGAGCAATACTTGATGCTCCGACGTTTCACCTTAGCCCGACGAGCCAAACGTTGTTCAACGACCATTCTCTGTTTTCCAATATCAAGCTCCATTTCCTCCTCAACGAGATATTTCTTGAGATCGGTTGTGTTCATCTCCCTCACCATCGTAGCCGTTTTAATGAGACTCCCGATGTGAGGAAGTTCCGAGTGCAAAAGATTCGTGGACGAAACGAGTTGTTCGACGATAGCACCGAGCGGCACACCCGTAGCGTTGCTTCTCGTTGTTTCGCTATTTGCGAGTTTCGTCGACAATTGTGGCTCGAAGAGCAAATTACGTATCTTCTGATCCATCTGCGTGTGCTGCATCTGATTGCGGGAATAGAGTAAAATATTCGCGGCAATCTGTGTCGACGAGCAGTGCTGTTCCTCGGCGTCACTCGCACCGATGTTATTCGAATAAATCGTCAATTGTTGGGGATTGAATTTGGGCAAAAGAGTGACCATGAGTCTCTGAAGTCTGTAGAGATGAGCGCGTAATTCTCGCATTCCCGTGTTATCGAGCGTGATCTCGTCGGCGTCGATCCTCGACAATTCGTCCTCGACCAATGTGTACATGTCTATATTGGCCGATCTCGCGATAACCCCGGTGAGACACGCGACTTCCTTCAAAAAGAGAGAATTTTCGCGCGGCACGGCGTTTCTCAGTATCATCTCCACGGTGTCTCGATGACTCTGTAGAAAGCCGCAAACTTGAACGGCGCAAGATTGATTCTCGGTGCCGAGTGTCGTCAGCAGAGCGTCGCAGAGATAAAGAGCGGGCAAAAAGATTTGTTGATATCTCTGACCGACGGAAGGCACGAACGACGAATCGCCGTCCTCAAAAGCCACATGAACGTCGGGATGTTGATCAAAGACGCACATGCTCGATATACAAGACAGTACTTTGTTCTCGAGTAGACTCTCGGCGCCGAGTCTCGTCGACGACATTCGGCAGAATGTCGCCATTTTCGCCTCGTAAAGATAGAGCGGTCTCAGCGTTTGGGGATCCGGTTGTAACATACTTCGTAGCAAATTGTCCGATTCCAAAAGACCGTCGATCATGTGCTTCAGATAGCCCCGACTAGCGAGATACATGACCCACGTATTGTCACAATCGAGCTCGAGCACCTTGTCGAGGCAGGAGAGCGCGAGCATCTTGCAAACATCGTGACCACCCGAACAATTGTGACAAACGATATCCATAAGTTTGTCACCGAAGCTATTTATCACCTGTATAGTGGCGTAACGATGCGAACGTTCGTGAGTGGTAACGGCGCGATACAACGAGCTATCGAGCTGAGTGACGTAAGTGGTATCGAGAGTATTCGTTATTTCGGTCTTCTCGCGGCCGACGACGCAAAGAAAATTCAAAAACGCCCCGTAAAGATGAGTTCGGACTTTTTGCGAGGAGGCACCGGAGTTCAATATCCATTGCAGTATGTGACTCAGTATGATCTTCATCATCGTCGTGTAGGACGGCGAAGACGGTAATATATCGTTGTCGGATTGCATCGCGAAGCTATTTTTGAGATTCACCAAAAGTATGAGAACCGTGCCCGAAACGAGTGTCTTGATTTCGTTCAGCGCCTCGCAAGAGGTCATTTTTTGCAACAAATCGTGAGAAAGATTGAGCAAAAGACTCTGACGTTGGGCGGCCGGCAATTGTTGATTGTTCGCGATGGAAAATAATATTTCGGTCGTTTGACACCAGCCCTCGACGAACTTGACCGTCGCATAAGAGAGAGTCTTCGTCTGATTTCTCTTAAGCGCGTACGACAAAATTGCTTGCAACTCTTGCTGCATCAATTTTCGTTGCGTGGCCGTTGAACTACTCTGTGTAACGGCCAGCTCTTCGGTCATCAGCGAATGAAGTTTACGAATGTCAATGAGCTGCGGACCACCGGCGAGTAAAACGGGAACGCTGCAGCGTCCAAGTACCATTTCCACCTGCGAAGGATCGAAAAATTCCCAAGACTTTGCCGGTTCGAGGTGCAATTGAAAGTCAATGTAGTGCAGGAGATCCATCAATAACTTTTGCGACGGTAAAATTTCTTCTCTGTCCTGGCTCGAATCACCGACGAGTCTCTGCACGAGAGAATGTTGGAAACTTCCACCGACAACGCGCAGCTCGATTGCCGCGATTTTCAACAACCAGGACATGCAAGCGAGTTCGGTGGCGCGATTACTTCCTTGAAAAGGTAATTTTGACAAATGTCTCTGAACGAAATCTTGATTCGCCGTTTTGCGCAAAAATCTCAACACGGGAATGGACGTTTTGTTGTTCGCCGTTAAAGTATGCAAGAACCAGTAACAGGCCTCCGTTATTTTGTCTCTGGAGCGTTCGAGGGAATTTTCCAAAATTCCAAGAATCGAGTGTAAGCACGTACGGGGAGATTCTAAAATTCCCGGCTGTTGTATAATTGTTTTTCTTATATCCTTCGTAATTTCAAAGTCCAGTAGATAGTGAGCGAGATTTGGAGCCGGCCGCGTTATACTCTGCATCATGAGTAACAATATGCGATGTTTGCAATTGCCAGATTGTGCTCTATCGACGTAGCTCGCGTCATCGTCCGCGTCGTTTTCCGCGCCAGTCTCGTTGTCCAAGCACTCGACGAAACTGTGCCTTATGCTAATGGCGAGCGAGGCCGTAGAGGTGAACATCGAGAGTAATTCGGAATCGGCGCTTGGCTCGGAAGCGACACCTTGAATTACTCCGATAGCCACGAAAGCGTGTCCGCGAAGCCAAGAATTGTAAGACACGTAATTTGCTATGTTGATCATGTGATCGGGTTTACCGGTTCGTGGATTGACTCCCAGGAGGAGACGCGAGAGACCCGTTAGTATCTTGTTCGTTGATGTTGCAACGGCCAATTGAGTCATATAATGATGCTGCACCTTGAGACCCCGTTCGAGAACGTGCAAAGAGTGAAGTGTGCTCTCTTCGAGATCAATTTTCCCGGGAAAAGAGTCGTAACTGTCCAGAAGATGACGTCCCTCGTCGAGAACGTAGAGTAAGACGTGAAGAAGCTCCGAATTCGAGTGTAACTGTGTCATAAGATGATAGCCGGGCTCTGGATTAACGAGCGTCGATTCTCCGGCCTGTAGCTCGATCTTGCAACCGATAAAATCCTCGACGCTGGGTTCGTACTGTCTCGTGAGTTTGTGAAATATTTTCAGACAGGCATTAGCGACCTGCCACTTTTCCGCTGGGTTCTTGTAGGATCTCGTGTTGAAACGTAGAAAAACGGTGTTTATGATGAAATGAAGATACGGATCGAAGCCGGGATTACGTTGACCAACGCCAAGCAAACGTGGTATGGGATAGTCGGTGAGCGAATCGATGAGTTCGAGAATCGCTCTCGTCAATGGATATTCCTCGTTTCTCGATTCGATCTCTTCCAATTCCGTTTGTACGCCGCGCGGTTGATAGCTGCTTGTCGTTGGAATGGTGCAGAGAATTTGCGCGGCCTCGAGACTCTGCCATATCGTGGACGAGCTCTCGGGTGATTTTGCGAGTGCCGCGAGAGTTCTCACGAGCACACCTTTCAGGGGTATCGGCATCGCACAACCGACGAGTCCAATCAGAGACGGCAACACTTTCCAGCCTGGATGATCGCAAATTGCGACGCGTGACATCTCGTCGTATTTAGCGACAGCCTGAACAACGAGTAGCACAGCCTCGAGACCCTTCACCTCGTGTGGTGTTATACCTTTTGGATGACTACGCTGACGATATATCGTGTCCTGACTCGGTGGCAATTCCTGACGTAGATTGTAGTAATAACGACTGAGGGAGGTGAAAAAGTGATCCCACGATATCGTTGTCGAGCCGCTCGAACCGTTTGGTTTTAGAAAATTGAACGCTTGCCTCGCGGCTTGAGACGAGGACGCGAGCGACGCTATCATTCTCAGATAAGGTACGAATAAACCAGCTGGCAAAATTTCACCGGCCAATCTTACGAACTTGAAGAGGGCAACCTGCCTCGATGGCAAACGACTCGGATGCATGCTCGAAGACATGTGCGTCGTTCCGTCATTATGCTGACACCAGTAATCCATAACGAGATTTAAATTGAGAGGATCCGTTTTGTAGAGTTCGGCGATCATGAGCATAAGATACTCGAAATGATTATCGAGATTCATCGGTGGCTCGACACCCTCTTGCTGATAAGCCTGCACGAATCTCATCGATTCGTCGGCTCTGCTACGCAATTCTTTCACTTTCAGGGGCATTAGCATTATAAAATCTGAGACGAGAGTGTGAAAGTAACGAACGTAAAATTCCTCGTTGCGAAGATTATCGCACTGAAACACGATATTGGCCATGTAATGAAAAGCTTTGTTCGCCAGAGCAGCCTCAACGAGTATGTCGTCCTCGTTAGTCATATTTTGCGCCTGACAGATATTAGCGGCGGATTTTATTGTCGTTACCGCGATAGCAAGAGCAAATTGTACGATACCGCGTAATCCCGGGCTCTCCCAGCTCACGCTCTCGGTTGTGAGTTTCCGTACGATTTCCTCGAGGGTACCGCGTTCGGCGATCATTGGCATCGATTTAACGATATCCTCGCCATCCTCCCGACTGTGCAACGCGCTTAGATTGAGCGAATTCAATAGTGACATTATAAGCGCAAGAGTCACTCTATCGGGACCACCGTCGCCGGCTTCGGACTCCGGTTGACGAGTTTGTAGGAGTGCGAGTAGTCGAAAGGTAACGGGTGTCGGTAGAGAGGATTGAGCCGACCAGAGATACAATATATCCGCTAAATCTTGCCTCGTATCGTTGTACAGTCTCATTACCATTTGATGATGTTTTGCACCGCCGAGCGCACGATTCTGTTGCAACATATCTTGCTCCTTCGTAGGATCCATCTCCTCTAAGAGCGACAAGACACGATCGAGCAAACCATCCTCCCGCATTTTGTTCGTATATTCGGTTATTTTTTTCGTAAGCGTTATCGGCGTATCGAGCACCCAACTGTGACCAATTCTCGCCTGTACGAGAGTTCTCAGCGCCGATGTCAGAGCTTTTCTACCGTCGTAATACAAAAGTACCGCCGTTAATCCTCTCGTCAAGCCCGGATGATGCGGCATCTGAAGTTGAGCCGTGCACAAGAGATCCAAAGCCATAAATTCGTTCAAATCGTACATGTCCGATATTATGAGCGTTTCGTCGACGAGCTCCTTGGACAATACGTGATAACCCAGACCAGGCAACGTTATACCTTCCGTCGCACCCTTCTTTATTTCCTCCCGACTCTCAGCATTTTTTGGCTGAAAAGGATGAAGATTAACGAATAATTTTATGTTGACGTAATATGGTCGATACAATTTGTCCGAGGGCAAATTTATTGCGGATAAATTGGAAAAAAATAATAACTATTACCGGATTTTTCAATAGACTAAGAAAGTTTTGTCTGTGGTTACGCAGAGCTTCCATGAATTCATGATATTGCGGATCGTTTGTGCTCGCCGCCGATGTAACGTGTCGTTCCACCAAATTTTGAAGTTCCTTGTAGGGCGTCCACATATCTTCGGTGCACGCTTTGTCTATGAAATAGAAAACAACATTACCGCTCGTTTGAGTGTCGGAATAAAAATCAAAACACTAAATTAAAAGTTCAACGGAATTTTTGAGGTTAGTCGCACGAAGAGGTGGAAAAAGAAGCTTTGGTAAATTAACAATCATGTACTCACCGTCCGCCATGATTGCTAAATCGTTGTTAAACAAATTTATTCTCAATTAATCAACGCACCGGTTGGTCAAAGTATATCCCAATTGATTAAACAACACATCGAAAGCGAACCTATTCGAAAAGCCGATCACACTGAACACAGCCGGTCATATGTGAATCGTATAGCTATAACTGGCGACACGAGAATAATGGCAGAATTTTCGCGGTATTTTTCGACTTACGCGCTACACTGCGCTGACCATGGAGACGCTCCATGGCGCATGGCATAGAGCATAGAGTAAAGGAGTCCAATCTCTAATGCGGAACGGTCGAAAAAAGCGACCTCAAAAATTCAGCAAAGAAGGTGTCGCTGCGGTCGCAAAGTAGTCCGATGTGAAGTGAGCAAGAAATAAACTATACGTGGAATCTTGCTGAAGCTAGGCACCTACGGTCAATATACACATAACCCTTCGGTGTAATTAAGGTAGTTCTAACACAAATGAAGAGTAATGCAAATTTAATGAGTTTTTGGGAAAACTTAGAAAAAGTACTGAAGAATACTTGTGCGAAATTTGAGACTGTTTCACCGTACCGTTTTCAAGATATCGTTTATCAAAAATTGCAAAATTTGCATACGAACGTATACCTATACCGTACGAAATGAGCACTTTCCGGATATTCAGTCACCAAAATGTACGAAGGAGTAATGAAAAATTCTTGAAATTTGGCACGAAAGTAGTTTAGTAGCTGAAGAATAACATATAGTTTACGGTAAATTTTCGACCATACAGTAAAAAAGTATGGAATATTGAAAAAATATTGTTTTGAGGCTAAAAGAACTCGTGAGCATGACAACGTCGCTGCGCGACGTGGCTGCCCGCCTCACGCACCGCTCCTTCTATCCCCTCCTATTTCTTGTGTTAGAACTACCTTAAGTGTAATAACGCGTCATCGTTAAGGGAATGTATCACACGCGGCTATCACTTCGAAAACGCGAAATGTACTTTCTTCGAAATGACACAACCGATTTGGATGAAATAAGCTTAGCCACTGGAGTATGATGGCAAAAAGTGGCTAAGCTTTTTTCATCGCTATCGGTTGTACCGTTTTGGAGAAAGTACCGATAAGAATTTTCAGCTATATAAATGTTAAATAAATTTCAAATAAATAACGTCCCCCAATTTTGTCAGAGGAAAAAGTTGTTTCGCGTGCTGAAAGCCCGTCGGATGAGCCTATTACGAAAAGAATCGGAGGGCGGTCGCCTAAACCCGATGTTTACCTCATTATTTATTACACGCTAATCGTCTGTATTTTTGAACTGGTATGTCTTTATAGTTATTCATTGATTCTGGAATAATCAACGCACAATCTCCTTACCTATTGTACTTTAAATTTCGTTAAACATAAATCGCATTGGTTTTTTTTTGTAACCTTTACGAAACTATGTCATTTCTTTTTGTTAGTATATTATTATTTTTTTTTTTTTATAATATATATATTAACTACAATCTATCCCTTAAGGTGGGATATTCAGTAATTTGTCTGTTATGTATTTATTTGTTTACTCTAGATAGAATATCCATTGATAATCCTCTCTATGTTTGTCTACCCTTTCTTTTTTCTGTGTTGTTTTTATTGGGTAAAACGATTAGCCAAGTCCAGGGTTTTTGCGCGTTTGAGCCTATTTACTTCGTCGCGACGATCCAGTAGTCTTCTAGCCAGTTGGTTCGGGTGGTTGCCGAGTTAGTATATTATAAAATCGATATAATGCTATTCTATGTTCTTACTTTTACAGATTGGCAGTAATTAAAAGTTTCATAAAATTGTTATAATAACGATGACGCGTGATTACACTCAATTGTACCGAAGGGTCATGCGTATATTGACCGTAGATGCCGTAGCTTCAGCAAGATTCCACGTACAGTTTATTTCTTGCTCACTTCACGTCGGACTACTTTGCGACCGTAGCGACACCCTTTTTGCTGAATTTTTGAGGTCCCTTTTTTCGGCCGTTCCCCATTAGAGTTAGGACTCCTTTACTCTAGGGTTCATGCCCGAGACTATCGTCCGCAGCGACTATTTTATTACCGCCATCTCTTGGGATATTTTTGATACCTCTCGGAGAGTATAATCCGAAGCTTCGGTCGATAAACTTCTGGCTCATGTTGGTACGGCAGATATTCACAAATAAATATTCTACACATCGACGTAGTTCCCTCTCTCTCTCTCTCTCTCTATTTCACTCGGAACATATACATATATAACGTAGAAGCCGTAGTTTTTTTTGTCATCGGTGGTCATTGGCAAGTGGCCGTCTTTCGGTCACTCGCTAGAACGTATCTGATGCTCGTGTAGTTTTCAATTAGAAGTGTCGTTTGCCCCCGCATCGCGTATCTCGTTATTATCTCGTCGTGTCGCACGACCGTGTGTGCGTTCTATGTAACCTTTTTATCAACCGCAACGCATCGCACGAGTGTTTTGGGCAAACCTGAGCGAACCGTAACACGGCAACGAATTCTCTTTCAAGATCGGGCGTACTATAACTGCGCGAATTTTTGTTTCTCGCGTGAAAGTCACTACTCTCGAGGGTGCTCCCCGGAGAAATACGCTCTCGTTGCTCCGGGCGCACTCTGCTTTTTTTTTTCGATAAAACTCCCCAAAGTGTCAAACTGTCGTGTCGCATTGTTCGTTTACGTTTTTTTTTAACCTTCAATGTTTTGACGTTGGTGAATATAAACAAGTTTTATTTCGTCAAATAAGGGAACATCAGGTAATCTCTCTTGACTATTTCACGAGATATTCTCTCGTTTATTCAGCCATCTGCATGGTCAAACTATTATGTGCTCCAAATATCTTCAATAATGATTTGGCTGTGAACATTTTTTGTTTTTCTTTTTTTATCTTGATTTTTCAAATTTCTGTTTTATCAATTGTGTACCGATGGCTAATTGAAAGTTTTTCATCTTAAACTTCAACGGAACTACAAAAATTATATGTTACAGGAATTTTGCACTACTCAAGAAAGAACGGTTTATTCGAATTTGTTTTTTCTTTTGCAAAAGATTATTACACCGTATGAACGGAAGAGATAAAGAAAATGTAATGCGCCTGTTAAACAGCGTAGCCTCATGGCTAAGATATATCGTACCCCTCTATCCGGCGATTTGTCAAACGAGTCTTTTTCTACCCTGCGAATATCCAAGGTAAGTATCCAAGGGCATTTTACCAAAAAAAAATTCATTCCTTCTATGAAAGAAATAAATCAGATTTTTTTTCTCATTCTTCGCTAACATTTTTGATAATACAAAAAAATATTGTTCGTTTCCTATCATGAATGTAATTTTATTTATTTATTTGTGCGTATTTATCTTGCGAAATAAATAAACCTTATATTTACTTTTGGTCGCGAACCATAATCTCATGAATTTGAGATTGTTTATTTTTGCGCAATAGAGTATGTCAAATTTGTTCTAATCTCTGTTAGGAAAATTGAAAAAACATTGGATTTATTTTACGAGTAAAATATTGAAAATATTGCACTTGTTGCTGTATCAAATTTAACCCTTCGTGGTCACACACGCTGGAAATAACGCGCTGGTCACACCCGGGTCACAATGACCCAGCCATATTTAAACGATTGCCGCGTTGCCAGTGTCGTTCCGAACGACTCATAAAAATTTAGGATACTAGTTTGAATCTCTCAGAATGAGAATATCATGGCAAAAAATTGGTATCAAATTTTCAAAATGGCGAAAAAAAATCAGCAAGGAGGCAATGCGTGAAAAAAAACCATTTTTTACTTAAAAAAATCATAACTCTGGCAATTTTAAATATTTTTTCATAAAATTTTAGGGCGATACTCTTGAGATATCATAGTTTACGGAAAAAAATAGCTCCATAGTGGGCGTTTCAAAAAAAGGTATTTATTTTGATGTCCGAAGAGGGTTCATTCCGGAGTGAAATAAAGTACGATAATAATGAAAAATGAGCGATTTATTATAAAAATTGGTTTGAAAAATGTATACTTAATTGTGTATATATACACAATTTATTGTTCTCCATCACAGTCGTCGCGGATAAAAATTGTGTGCGTGTCGCACATGGGGCGACTGCACGAGGAGCACAGCTGTTGAGTTTTGTCATCCTCATGTCGTTTAGAGAATCCGCAGCGGATCCTCTTGTGCGAATACCGCTTTGCCGCTCTCGGGACTGTTGTAAAGGCGTTTCGGAGTCAAGAATTCCTGCGATTCCCTGTTTGAGGTCGTTTCGGAGGTCTCCTACGTTGGAATTTCGGAGTAAACACACGTATCGACTTGATAAAAAAAAATTTAACGATTCACACAGTCATACTTACATTACGTGAAGTAATCCCACGCAGAAAAAAACCAAAAAAAATATCACTTTTCGCGAAATAATTACGTGGTGGTCACACTCGAGTCAAATTGGCCCGACGGTCGCGCACGGTCTTCTAGGATCGACTGCCACGAAGGAACTACTGTCGCGATTCGGCTGACCCTAGTCTCTTCTTACAGAGAAAACCCCAAAGCACCGTCGAAGGGGAGGTCAGTCCTCTCGGGCGCTAATAACGTATAGTAATTCTAGCTTAAGGGAGGGGTAAGGGTTTCAGCGTAAAAAAAAAAACACTTTTTTGCGATTTTTTTTCTCTAATATGGATTGAGCAATATTATTCGAACCTTTTGTACATTATTGAGCATACTTTTGACAATGTTGTGTAATTTTTTCATGCAGAAATATTGAAGCATAAGCCCGTAACAGAGCTTCCCCCGGAACGTCTTGGAAAAAAAACACAATTTGCGGTGTTCACTATAACTCGGCCGGAAATTATCTGAAAATGAAAAACCGTGAAAATTTAGTCAAATTATAATCAAATCTTCCCCCCAACGTTCTCTGATAATTTTTTTTTTCACTAAAAAATTTTTGGCGGCCATCTAAAGTGTGAACTGTTGTTTTCCACGAAAAATTCCGCCATTTTGTGGGTGGGAAACACCCTTAATGTGAAAAAAAAAAAATTTTTACTAAACGTTGGGGGGAGGTATTTTATATGTAGAAAATGTGTACAAAGTTTGAAATGAATCGGTCAAGTGGTTTTTAAATGGCAATGAACACGAACTTTGAAAATGTAGTTTTGAGAAAAACGCGTCTAAAGTTTATGAAGTAAAAAAGTGAAGGAAAAATTTTTTTTTTTCCAACTTACACAGAATCATCGATTCCAGCTCGTTTCTTCTTTTAAAATATTGTAGTGTATAGTATACACTATATACTATATACACACATATTCTTGAAATGTTAAACAATAAGATAAGACCAAAAAAAATTTCGATTTTTCGAAAAACCCTTACCCCGCCCTTAAAGTTGCGCTCCGGGTCATTTTGACCCAGGGTGACCACGAAGGGTTAATAAATTCATACGTCAAGATTTTCCATAATTCAAACCTGGTTCTGTATCACTCTCGTAATACATCTACTCGTAATTTATATCTTTTATGTTTTAAATTGCAATGCGTTTTACATTTTATCCGTTAGAATTGCATATGTAAAAAGTGTGTACTCCCGTCTTGCCTGTTATCAATTTTTGTTCCCCCAAAGTTTGATTCCTCGGAGTGTCGGAATAAAACTCTTGCCAATGATACTAACTCCCCTCAGTGGTCGTCTGTTACCCAGTGACATGAGCCAAGGAGAAAAACAGAGTCACAAGGAACGCAAGGAACACCGTGAGAAATGTAGAGCGTACAGAAAATACTCGGAACTGACGCCACCGAGCGTCCAGAGCTGCTACGACAATTATGGGTTTGTTTTAATTTCACGACTGATATACACATTTGCCCAGAGCACGATAATAGAGTTTGGTTCTTTTTTCTTCTTCCCCGTAAAATAATTACAGAATGGTGAAATAGCGAGAAAAGTGTTGTTCGTTGATTTTGTTGATCATACGTATTTTTTATGAATGCGTTTGTCGTGAGTGTTTTTCTTTTTGTTTGTTTTTCGGTAGAAATTCAGTAGCGAGCAAATCTAATTCACTACCAGGGCGATGCAACAGCAATTCGCAAGTATCGGGCGCGAGTGTGGCGACCAACATACAGGCGGAGGATCTCGCGACTCAGCTCACCCTCTTGGACCTGAGCACTTTTAAGGGTATAAGACCCGAGGAGCTGTCGAGTTGTTCGTGGAATAAGAAAAACAAGCTTCTCGTTGCTCCAAATGTCGTGGCGTTCACGAGACGATTCAATCATGTGAGTGAAATTCGAACTGAACGAATGAATAACGAGTGACTTCGAACGAGCATCGTATTAATTCGATAAATTCTTTCGTTACATGGTACAGGTGAGCTTCTGGACCGTACAGGAAATTCTAAATTCACCAACGCCGAAACAACGCGCCGAAACGATAGGACACTTTGTTCGCGTTGCCAAGAGACTCCACGATCTGAACAATCTTCATTCGCTCTTTGCAATTATATCGGGTCTTCAGAGCGCGTCGATATACAGATTGAACAAAACTTGGGCGTGCCTGACGAAAAAGGATCGCGGAACTTTCGACAAATTGGCGGAGGTATTCAGCGACAAGAACAACTGGATGAATCTCAGAGAGCACATGGATACTCTAAAACTTCCGTGCATTCCCTATCTCGGTCTCTTTCTCACTGATCTCGTTTATATCGATATGGCACATCCCGCCTCGAAGGTGAGGTGATCAATCCTCGAATCGGCGAAACACCGATTTTTCGGTTAAAATGATTTTCGTTTCTTTTAAATCTTCGCTTGTTCATCTCGATACTGCAGAACAACGACAATCACCAGAGAACTTTAAAAATGGACAGCGTTCTCACGAGAGTAACGGTTTTTCAAGCCAGCGAGTATCCCGGCATAGTTCCATTGCCCGACGTACAGAGATATCTGAACAGCGTGCGTTACATCGAGGAACTGCAAAAGTTTCTCGAGGACGATCATTTCAAGTGAGCGATATTAACACGATTGAAAGTTTGAAAAACGTATTTTTCCAAGTTTTCTTTCTTTCTTCTTTGAAACATTTCATCTCTACGATGATTTATTTATTCCTCAGGCTATCCATTAAGCTCGAACCAAATTCCCCGGTCGCTTCGTCGAGCAGCAGCAAAGAGTCCGTGGGTGACGTAGTTACTGGAGTAGCGGCACTCTCTCTGTCACCGGCTCGCGGTTGTGCCGGATCACTCCGTTTGCACGCTGCGTCGGCAGCGAATAAATTCGTTCCTGGTCATCGCAAGTGTCGAAGTTTGGGAACCAAGTGAGTTTATTGGTTGGTTTTTCTGCGTTTTCCTGACCTCGGTCGTTTCTCTGAATTTATGACGGACGAACGACGCACTTTGTGGATGTTTGTGATAAATGGGTCAACGCCCTCGATACTGGACCAATGGTTTTACGATCACTTATTAAAAGCAGAAGAAAAAGAAACATACGAGGTCTGTTCAAAAAGTATCGCGAATTTTGAATTTCCGCGGGCTACGTTTATTCGATTTTCGATTTTTTTTGCGGCGTTAGGTTGGTACTCGTGTCCCTCACTTATGCTGAAAAAAATCGGCCATTTTGAATGTTTAGTTAATTGTTGACGGCTGTTTTGGTTAGACGTGTTTTCGCTTAGCTTCGATTTTTGCCTATTCCAAAAAAGCAGCTTCCATTGCGATGATTGAGCTTTGGTTTCCACGTCATAACCATAAAACCATGATTCGTCACCAGTTATGACCCTCTGGAGCAAATTTGGGTCGTCGCGGACCGAGTCCAACGGCTCCTTAGCAATGTTAAGGGAGGGGTGAGGGTTTCAGCGTAAAAAAAACACTTTTTTTGCGATTTTTTTTTTCTCAAATATGGATTAAGCAATTTTATTCGAACCTTCTGTACATTATTGAGCATACTTTTAATAATGTTGTGTAATTTTTTCATGCAGAAATATTGAAGCGTAAGCCCGTAACAGAGCTTCCCCCGGAACGTCTTGGAAAAAAAAAAAGAATTTGCGGTGTTCACTATAACTCGGCCGGAAATTATCTGAAAATGAAAAACCATGAAAATTTAGTCAAATTATAATCGAATCTTCCCCCCAACGTTCTCGGATAATTTTTTTTTTCATTTAAACATTTTTCGCGCCCATCTAAAGTGTGAACTGTTATTTTCCACGAAAAATTCCGCCATTTTGTGGGTGGGAAACACCCTTAATGTAAAAAAAAAAAAATTCAACTAAACGTTGGGGGGAGGTATTTTATATGTAGAAAATGTGTACAAAGTTTGAAATGAATCAGTCAAGTAGTTTTTAAATGGCAGCGAACACGGACTTTGAAAAAGTAGTTTTGAGAAAAACGCGTCTAAAGTGCACTGCTAGCCCGACCGCCCGCAGCTGTTAGAGGTATAGCGTTAAAGGCCAGGAGATTAATAAGACAATAACTTCAAGAATATTGCTTAGATCGGTTTAAAATTTTAAGGACATATTCTTGAAATGTTAAACATTAAGATGAGACAAAAAAAAATGGATTTTTCGAAAGTGAAAACCTTTACCCTGCCCTTAATGGCTTATAACTATAGAACGAGTCGGAATTTTCATTAAAAATTTTGGGAACATATTTTTCAATAGTTTTACTAACAATTTATGAAATTAAAAAAAAATCGATTTTTTGAACCGTCCAACCCTATTTCCCCCCTTAAATTTGTTTTTCACACAAAATTTGATACGGATTCTTTGATCTACTTTTTGGAATAGGCAAAAATCGAAGACAAGCCAAAACACGTCTAACCAAAACAGCTGTCAACAATTAACTAAACATTCAAAATGGCCGATTTTTTCAACATAAGTGAGGGACACGAGTACCAACGTAACGCCAAAAAAAAATCGAAAATCGAGTATACGTAGCCCGCGGAAAATCAAAATTCGCGATACTTTTTCAACAGACCTCGTACGTTAGCTTAACGATTGTGATTAAGACACAAATCGTTGATATGTACTATTATTGTGTATCGTGTGACTCGTCAGATTCCGTAGCACGAGTCTTCCACGCAACTTCCATAAACAAGGAGGACGTTATGGTTCTAGCTTGGCGAATACTGGGTGAGTTCCCGGGATCTTGCTTAACGCAAGGATGTTACGATAAATTATATCTCGAAAAAGAAATCGTCGATTTAGCTTGACGAGGATGTTTTAGTCAATTTAGCCTTACGTGTCGAGGATTCGTAAATTTATCAATTTCATTTGCATGAGAAAATTCAATCGTACACACGAACCGCAGAATTATTTTATACATTTTTCTTGTTGTTATCTAGTAGCCGAACGATATAGATTTATAAATGTATCTATATATGAGGATGACTCGTCGTTGTTGATTAGTGGTCGATCAGTCACTCGAGTGACGCGCTGGTCTACCGAGTGTCAAATTTTTAGAATCACTTTTACAAACTATTATTATTATCGTCGGTTTATGTCTAAATGTTAGACCAGTGTTAAATCGCCGATCATTTATTTTTCTTAGTGCTTGCTTCGACACATTATAAGATTATATTCGTACAATCGATTATAATTGATAAATTTTATTTTTCATCTTTCCCAGCATGTACCAGTTTTGTTTAGCCAATCGATTAGCCGAAATGATGCCGAATCGATGATGATATTGTCTTCGTGCATTTTCGTTCCGTTGTCTTTTTCCATATACATCGTGTCCAGCCTTGAATGTTTATCATCGAACTCGTTAGGAGGATGCGGTCTATCGCTGTTAATGTCGTTATCGTTACGTCGTTTTATTTCTTACACGATAATCCGTAGTGCATGATAAATGATTTACCATCGAAATCTCGTAATTTACTTTGGATCAACGATAATTGCCTTGAAACGGTAATTTTTTGTTAAATCTCGAATTTAACGTAAGTAATTGGATACGGTAAATTTTTCTCGAATCAAAGTAATGTCTTTGATCCATTGGGGTCCTTGAGGGATGTTGAAAAAAAAACTATTGGCACAGTTGTATAATTTACGACGAGTCTGGATGATTTTTTTTTAGTATATTCGGCAAGTCCGGTGCAGCGGCAATGGAAACCGGTCAGGTAGCCGTGAGACATTTGCTCGACGATTCCGTCCTCGAAGAGCCAAATTTGGCTTCGCAGATCGTCGATCTTGATGAAAACTCGCCGGGCACTCCCACGGAAACATTGAACGACGATTGCAGTCTTCTTTCGAGAACGAGGTACGTGTTTTGACATCGTCCGCGCAGAGACTCGTCGATCGCGAGAGATGTCAATCGATGTATTTTTTTTTTTCATGTTCGTGCCTCAGTAGTACCATTCCCACATTGCCGGAATTGGAATTTAGCATGGAACCTCGATGCAGCATGCAGGGTTCGCTACGTCGCAAAGTCATACTTCGCGACGGACGTAAACCAGCTGTGTCAACGTGGCAACGTTATTGGATACAATTGTGGGCCTCCTCGATTGTATATTTTTCACCAAAATGCTTCAAGGGTTGCGATCGTTCGGACTTCAAGCGGGAACCGTACAAAATGGTCTCTGTACTCGGTTGGATCGTCGAACCGCTCGAAAATTCGTATCAT